>CM046950.1:38993279-39452047 GCA_025698515.1 Gossypium sturtianum
CATAATTAAGAACAAATCAAGTATTTATCATATAGTTCAAAAAACATAACAAGATTCATCTTAGGTTTCATCCCCTCGTATCTCGAGGGGTTTAGTTCATAATGATAAAAGAAAACATCTCAGAAGAAAAGATAAAACAAAACATAAGAAAAACCCTAAAACCCCCTGAAGGAATTGAAGAGAAGATCCTCCGTCTTGAGTATGACTCCGGCATCTTGAGATGAATCAACTGGCTTTCTTCGAGTAAATTCCCACAAATCGCCTCTTTTGGCCTAGCTGACGCCCCACAAAAAAAGCCTTGGGCTCCTGTCCAACTCCCCCTTTTAGGTCATACTTAGGGTGTTTATATAGACTTTGGAATGTGTTTCTTTGCCTCTAAGTACCCTAATTTGAGTGAAATTCCTCTTTGTCACGTCAGGGACACGCCATTGGCACACGCTCGTGTGGCTTTAGACCAGACCGTGTCGATTTCTTTCTTTGGCCTATTTGGTCCGTTTTAAGCCCGTTTCTCGTTCTTTTCGTCCTCCTATGCTCTCCTAAGTATAAAACATGAAATTAAAGGATTAAGAGCACCAAATTACATAATTCAAGGGATAAATCATCCAAAAGTATACTAAATGTGGGCTTAAAATATGTTACTATTACGGTTTATCAAATACCCCCACACTTAAGCTTTTGCTTGTCCTCAAGCAAAATTCTCAATTTACAATTAAAACAAACTTCCTTAATTCATAATATTCATCAATAATGTTTCATCATAATTCAAAGATAATTCATACATGGATAATTCAACTCAAAGAGTCCTAAAGCTTCAAACAATCTAAGTCATACATTTTGTAGCATGAAAACATAGGTGTTTCCCCTCATCTAAATAATTACCTCTGATTCAAAATTGACAAGGATTGACATCCTCGCAAAAGATTCACTCAAATCACTCGAGGTGTTTAAGGTCCAAGAAAAAGCACTCATAAGTCAAACATGAAAAGTTAATCCCATAGGCTTGCATGAAAATCAAATCTCCACCACTATAATATGAGATGATACACAAATCAAAAGGTCTTTAACAGGGTTGTAACGGGGCTTGGTTAAAGGTGTGGATAAAGGCTAAATTAGAGGGTTAGAATCGAGACTGACCTGACAAATTACCTAACAAGAAACAACAAACTGATAGTAAATAATTACATCAATTGAAAACTCGTAATACTAATAATAACACGAGCTTCTTCTAAAGATGTGAATTTAACTGTTTTAAGCTCATAGAACATAGAACTAATAATGAATATACTTTGTTTTTTTAAGAACAAATCATTAAATATTTACAATAATAAGAAAGTACTTTAACAACCGAAATATAAAATATAGTTAGGCAACTGCTCAAAATCAAATCTCGACAAAAAGGGTAGTCAAGAAGAATGGTGATAACAAATACAAAGGGTTTTGGTTTAAAATTAGTGGGTGAGTCAATAAAAAGGGTTGTTAGGATCAAAAGAGGTTCATAGGGGTTAATTGTGAGTGTAGGCTTTTAGTGGAGTAAGTGGGTTAAAACCTAAGTGCCTTTATCATCTCTGTATATCAAATCAAAGGTGTGGTCTCGACATGTATAATCGATGCAAGTTCTAGAATAACAAATCAATGTTGACACACTCATAATCAATAAAGTGAGCAAGAAAAAGAATATATGCTCTATAAGGCTCAAAATCTCACAAAAATTATGGGTTTTTGATGTCAACCTCGTAAATTTCAAACTTCAAAGTAATATTCAAATTTAGGTAGACAACCTAATTTTTTTTTTCTATTTTTGAAAAATAGACTTATCATGCTTGATTCTCTAGTATCTTAAAGTTTAAATTATCAATGTATAATTATCAATGACTTAATCCGAAACATATCAATAAAAATCATAAATCAAAGGAAATTTCATTTTAACAGTAATATGAGAAACTTACTCTAAGAAACAAGGCATAATTCAGGATTAATATTGTTGACACCTCTTCATACTTAAGAACAAGAACTAACTCAGGGATTTGAGAATAATGAAAAAAGTTAGGCACTTTTTAGGTTCACCCCCCCACACTTAAGATGTACATTTCCCTCAATGTACAAAGATATATATAGATATAGAAAATCAAAAGATAGGGTTAGAGGTGAAACTCCCTGAATTCTTTTATGGGGTCACAATATTTGGGCGGCGTTGGAGGAAGACATTTCTGTAGGGGTGGATATTAGGGTTGTTGTGGCGTGATTCCCAAGCAGCCTGAAGAACCTAAAACTAAGAAACCAAAATAAAATAAAATAAATTAAGCAGAAGAGAAGTAAAGATAAGGAAAATAAAGGAGAAGAGTACAGAAGAAGAAAAATTAAATGGCCTCAAAGACCCTTGACTTGTCGAATAATTGAAGTGGCCGTCATGAACTTATGTAGATCGGTCTCCCACAGGGAGATTGTGCTTGGATCCTTCTACTTCTTCGACATAGATGTGGAGGAGGTCAAGGGTTTGGGGAAGGACTAAAGAAGACAAGTATGGGAGGGGAGGGATCTGAATAATAGGATGGGAGAAAGGAGGTGGGGAGTAGGTGAGAAGAAGGAGGGGGGTTTAAATAGAATTTTCATGTCTGGTACACCCCCACGCCCGTGTACCATGGGTGTGTCGAGTCATACGGCCGTGTCGCACGGCCATGTTATGCTTCTTTTCGTTTTTCCCATGCCCAGGTTCAGGTCACTACGCCCGTGTAGGATCAAACAGTGTCGACCACAGCCACATCGCATGGCCGTGGCGAGTTAGTTGGAGCCCGTGTGACTTCCCTTAGTGTCAGCCACGGCCATATTGCATGGCCATGGCAATTTGTGGTCGTCCGTGATCTGGGAATCTTTCATCATTGGCTCGTACTACCTCTGCTATGTCAGTACGAGAGTCTGTAGTGTCCACACGGCCACGGCCACGGAAGTGTGCAAGGCCGTGTGGTATGGAAATCTGCACTTTGGTTAGTTTAAAATTAAATGCTAAAAAGGAGAAATAAAAATAAAATGTAAAAATTAATGGAGTTAGTGCTCGGGTTGCCTCCCGAGAAGTGCTCGTTTATAGTCTTAAGCTAGACTTACCTCTCATTCACATAATCAGGGTGGTTTGAAGAGTTGAACATCTTTCCTCATGCTATATGTCCTATTATCCGTGTATAGTTCAAGTCGAGTAGCGTTTATTTTGAAAGTGCCAAATATAGGATTACTTACCTCGACTGTTCCGTATGGGAAAACCTTGATTACCCTAAAAGGGATTCCTTTCTTTGTATTAGGGTCAGGAGGAGATATTCGAGGGTCTACTTTATCTAACAATACCTGATCTCCTATTTTGAATTTGTCTATCCCATAGAGCGGCTTTGGTTCTGCTTCGTGTATCCCTAGTTTTTCCTTGAAATGCATCTTCCATTCATCTAGTTTATCGATCTGAAACCTTCGTTCCTTATGAGTTGTTTCTTTGTTGGCATGGGGTCTAGCATCGGGTTCAGTTGTGTTCTTTCGTGGTGCTTCCTGAAAAGAAGGGTTAACCGAATGGTTATTGATAGAATGTACGTTCTCACCTTGTTTACTAGATGTTCTAACCGAATCGAGAGCACAAGAGTGACTGTCTCGCCACCTACACAGTATGAGTTCACTGCGTCGACATCAATTTTAGTTCTGGCAGTTGCTAAAAAGGGCCTTCCTAGAATTAAAGGGATACTATTGTCCTCATCCATGTCTAAAATGGCAAAGTCTACTGGGAATACGAACTTATCAATTTTCACTAGCACATATTCGATTATACCCCTAGGAATTCTAACAGTTTTATCAGCTAATTGAATGCTCATCCTAGTTTGTTTGGGTTTCCCTAGACCTAGTTGTTTAAACATTTTATAAGGCATGGCATTTATGCTTGCCCCTAAATCAGCTAACGCATTATCAGTAGATAAACTACCAATTAAACATGGAATTGTAAAGCTCCCTGGATCTTTTAATTTTCGTGGTAGTTTATTTTGTAGAATTGCTGAGCACATTGCGTTTAGCTCCACATGTGATGTTTCGTCTACCCTTCGCTTGTTTGTAAAGAGTTCTTTTAAAAATTTCCTAAAATCTGGCATCTTCGAAAGAGCTTCAAGTAATGGTAAGTTAATATGTAATTTCTTTAAAAGTTTAAGAAACTTACCGAACTATTCCTCTGTGTCGTCTCTCCTCATTGCTTCGGGGTATGGTATGCGAGGTTGGTACTCTTTGATTACCGATTTTGGCTTTTCTTAGGTTACCTCAACCTTACCTTTTTCTACCACACTTTCTTGCCTCAATTTGGGTTCATCTAACCCTTCATTATCATGAGCGGTTATGGCTTGAAGTTGCTCATTTGGGTTAGTTTCAGTGTTGCTTGGCAATCTACCTTGTGGTCGTTCTGACATGATCTTGGTAAGTTGACCTACCTGATTCTTGATCTCTTGAATTGATGCTTGCTGACTTTCAAGTGTTGTCTCAGCTTTTTGAAGACGGGTTTCTGAGACTGCTATGAATTTTGTCAGCATCTCCTCAAGGTTCGGCTTTTTTCCTGTGGGTAGGATTGATTTTGAAAATTTGGAGGGGGTTGTTGTCTTTGATTTCCTTGACCACCCCATGAAAAATTGGGGTGGTTCCTCCAACATGGATTATAAGTATTACTATAAGGGTTATTGTTAGATCTAAAATTGTTACCCATATAGTTCATCTGTTCGCTCTCTGTGTCTTGATGGTAGGGTGGGTACTCGTGATTCACCACGCCTCCACTTGCGTCAGATCGCATGACCGGATGTACCGTGAAGAACACAAACCATCAATCTTTTTATTTAGCACCTCTACCTGATTTGATAGAATGGTTACTACGTCGAGGTTGAAAAATCCGTTTGCTTTTGTTGGCCTTGTCCTTGTAACTTGCCACTGGTAGTTATTCAATGACATCTCTTCTATAAACTCATAGGCCACTTCAGGAGTTTTATTATTCAAAGTTCCGCCGGTGGCTGAATCGGTTAATTCCCTTGTTGAGGGGTTCACACTATTGTAAAAAGTTTGGACCTGTAGCCACAAGGGTAATCCATGGTGTAGGCACCTTCTCAACAAATCCTTGTATCTCTCCCATGCATCGTAAAGTGTCTCTAAATCCATCTGCACAAAAGAAGAGATATCATTCCTTAACTTGGCCGTTTTGGCCAGCGGAAAATATTTCAATAAAAATTTTTTGGTCATTTGATCCCATGTAGTGATTAACCCTCGTGGAAGAGAATGCAACCACTGTTTGTCTTTATTCCTCAAAGAGAAGGGAAATAACCGAAGACGGATGGCATCGTCAGTAACGCCATTTATTTTGAAAGTGTCGCAAAATTCTAGAAAATTTGGCAAGTGATTATTTGGATCTTCATCCTGCAAACCATCAAACTGAACAAATTGCTGTATCATTTGAATTGTGTTAGGTTTCAGTTCAAAATTATTTGCGACAATAGTAGGTCTAACAATACTTGACTCAGTTCCTGTTAAACTAGGTTTAGCATAATCATACATAGTTCGAGGAGCATGATTGTCTGCTATCTCTGGAGGTGGCGGATTGTCCTCAGCCATCTCTTTGGTAGTATTAACTTCGTATTCTTGCTCTTCTTTTAAGCTTCGCCTTATTTCTCTGCGATTTCTGCGAACGGTACCTTCAATATCACTGTCGTAAAGTAGGGGTCCTGTCGGGTTCCTTCTAGTCATAAACTAGAGGTACCTGAAAGGAACAAAAGAAGGAAAATTAGCAAAGTTAAAAACAAACTAAGAAATAAAAGTAAATTGAATAAAATAAAAAAATGGCTAAAGTAATAAAAATTGAGATTTCTTAATATTTTAGTTCCCCGGCAACGGCACCAAAAACTTGATCGCTGTGATTTGTCAAAGTTTTAAAATTTATAAAGAGAATGATCGAACCTGGAAACTAACTGTGACAACGATTTGAGGCAAGCGCACCTATCGAACAGTAGTATAGTTAAGGCAAGACCGGATTGTCGAACCCAAAGGAACTAAAAGTACTAATACTAACTTTCTTTTTATTATCTAGCCTAAAATAAAGGGAATTGTCGTTTAAACTAAATTAACTAACTACTAAGCTAAAGACTTTAAGACAAAGAAGAATGAATTTGGGGAAATACTTGTGGGAAAAAGAACCAATTGATTAAGACAATACGCGAGGAAGAATCCACCTAGACTTCACTTGTTATCTAACACCGAACTGCATTTATTTATTTACTTGACTTGTTCCGTAGGATTCCTAAGTTATATTAATACCTCCGCGAGGCTACTAACGCCTAACCCTAGGTTGATTAATTGAAATCTCTTTCTAATTAAACCCCTAGAACTGCATTAACTCGATCTATGGAATCCCATATTAGGTTTCACCCTAATCCGCAAAAATCTCGTCACCCTATGTCTAGGCGTGCTATCAACTCCGCTTAATTCTGCTAGATCTACTCTTAGCGGGGACTTTTGCTCCTCCACCTAAGCACATCAAACTTGAATTAATATCCCGGAAATATCAAAACAAGAATTAAGAACACATAATTAAGAACAAATCAAGTATTTATCATATAGTTCGTAAAAACAATAACAAGATTCATCTTAGGTTTCATCCCCTCGTGTATCCGAGGGTTTAGTTCATAATGATAAAAGAAAACATCTCAGAAGAAAAGATAAAACAAAACATAAGAAAAACCCTAAAACCCCCGAAGGAATTGAAGAGAAGATCCTCCGTCTTGAGTATGACTCTGGCTTCTTGAGATGAATCAACTGGCTTTCTTCGAGTAAATTCCCACAAATCTACCCTCTTTGGCCTAGCTGGACACCCCCTGACAAAAGCCTTGGGCTCCTGTCCAACTCCCCATTTTAGGTCATACTTAGGGTGTTTATATAGACTTTGGAATGTGTTTCTTTGCCTCTAAGTATCCTAATTTGAGTGAAATTCCTCTTTGTCACGGCAGGGACATGCCCTTGGCACACGCCCGTGTGAATCGTGGCCAGGCCGTATTCGAGTCTATCAATGAGGCACGGCCGTGTGACTTTAGACCAGACCGTGTCGATTTCTTTCTTTGGCCCATTTGGTCCGTTTTTAAGCCCGCTTTCTTCTTTTTTCGTCCTCCTATGCTCTCCTGAGTATAAAACATGAAATTAAAGGATTAAGAGCACCAAATTACATAATTCAAGGGATAAATCATCCAAAAGTATACTAAATGTGGGCTTAAAATATGTTACTTTTACGGTTTATCAGAGGGCGTCACATAACTAACTTAATGATAACTCTTGAAAAGAGTTATATTATAGGCCTCAAAACTTGATTAATTGTCTGTACTTAAGTGGATATATTTGCATTTTTAGGAAATTTTTATAACATTGCATCATGAAGCTTTGACTGTGCTTTCAATGTTACTATATGTTACTTTTGTTGGTAGAAGGAAAGTAATAGTTTGGGTTTGTAGCAGGTGTAGGATGGAAGAAGAGAATGAAGGAGTGAATTATTGTCATGGCATAAGGTTGGACAAATTACTAGCATAAATGTCATGGCAATTCCAGGAAGATGCTGACGCAGCACTAGATACATTTCACTCTCAGCCAGCAGGATGTATACCAAATAAATCCACCTGAAAAAGAGGGAGAAAAGTATGTGCTGAGAGAAGGGACCTGCCCTATAAAACAAGAAAGAGAGAAGAATTCTACACACGGTATTTTTACACGAGGATTTAGAAGCAATTTTTCTTCTTCAACAAACTTTGGTGAAAAATCTAGAGAAAATAAGAGAGGGCAGTAGCTAAAGCACAAAATTGAGACGTATGCAAGGGGACAAAGCATTCAACCCTGGGTCTTGCACAATATTGCAGCACTAGAGTTGGGAGCTAATTTGGCAAAAGCTTTCTGAAGTTCTTTCTTCATTATATTGATAACTTTCTGTGAATTTTAACTATTAAATGATTTTGTTGAATGATACCTTTATTTTGGATGTTAATTTCCAACCCATGAGCTAATCTTATCAGGTTGGAATTACTTGATGAATCTTTATTTCCATTAATGACAAGGCATTGTCTTGATTAGATCTACTATTTCATTCGATTTGCATTATTTTGAATGCATGCATCCAATATCTATACAAAGATGGATGTATGGTAT
The DNA here is from genome assembly GCA_025698515.1 of Gossypium sturtianum. NCBI lineage: Eukaryota > Viridiplantae > Streptophyta > Magnoliopsida > Malvales > Malvaceae > Gossypium > Gossypium sturtianum. Next base: position 39,001,452 of record CM046950.1, read on the forward strand.
GTTCAAAGACTTGATTTAATTCTAAAAAGGTTAGATGAGTTGGATTGTCATCGAATGATACAAGCGAGTACTAGAAAGAATATTCGTAGCACTCTAGACATAGAGATGCACTCTGTACAGAGTACGGAAGAAATAATATTGGGTATCATCCTTGAAGCTTGTAGACATACAAAGCCTTAGGAATGGTGGCTTGAAGTCTGACTGTATAAAGAAACAGACTACTGTAGCTTGAATCTGAATAGTAGACTAGTTCAAACTTTGCCATGGCATTATTGTGTTATAAGGATGTAATCTGAGTAATTCCAACCTTCTCATTCAACAGCGTAGTTTCTCTCAACTTTGTCTCGTTAAATTGCCACAACATTTTAAGTTAGTTATCTGATTTTAATATTGCATACGTGATTATCATTTACAAATTTGTTATTCTGTTTTTGCCATAGCCTGATTCATATAGTTCATAGTGATAACTTAACCAAATTAATCCCTTACTTACTACTTTATTACCTGATTCGACGTGTACACTTTCACATTCGCATACCATTTCACACGCGACAATTTTTTGGCACCATTGCCGGGGATCAGCAAATTGGTGCATTTTGGTTTGTTATTATCGATTTAATTTTGTTAGTTTCAACTTACTTAATTTTTTTTTTAAATTTTTCAGGTCTGTTGCTAGTTTATGACTAGAGGTATTCCTGAAAACAAAGAGTATTATTCTGATCCTGAATTGAGAGAACATTAAGGAGAAGGAGAAAGGAATTGCGAGAGATGGCAAGGATTGGAAATGATCCAGATGGAGAAGATCCGTTATGTCTGAATGGTAGGGATGCTGATATTCCTCGTGCGATAGATGATAAAGACAGACCCAATAGAGAACATGTAGTGCCTATCTTGTATGATTTGAATCCAGGGATTGTCAGGTCACAGATTCAAGCTTAGCATTTCGAGCTAAAACCAGTGATGTTTCAAATGCTACAAATAGTAGGAAAGTTTAGTGGATTACCAACTAAAGATCCACGGCTGCGATATAATCCTCCTAATATGAATGCCAAGCTAAGGAATGACATTACATCATTTTGGCAATCCGAGGATGAGACGTTGTATGAAGCTTAGGAGAGATTCAAAGAATTACTTAAAAAATGCCTGATGCATGGTTTCCAACATTGGACACAGATGGAAATGTTTTACAATGGATTAAATGCACATACAAGGATGGTAGTGGATGCATCTGCCAGTGGCACATTGCTAGATAAATCATATAATGAGGCGTGTGAGATTTTGGAAAGGATAGCCAACAATGATTATCAATACCCGACTACAAGAGTAAGGACATATAACAGCCTGATTTAGGGGCTAGTCGAAATAGTGGTTTCGGAACCACTAATCTGAGGTCAGAGAAAAATATTTTTATATTATTTTATGAGTTAAAGCATGTTTATATAGGTGCATGAAAATTTTGGTGCTTTAATTTTAGCGATTGCATGTTTAATTGCGAAAATAGACTAAATCGTATAAAGTGCAAAAGTTCCATTTTACAAGCAAAAGGTGTCTAAAAGCCATAGAATATTAATTGGAGACCCTTATAGTGCAATTTGACCCTTAGAAATAAGGTGGCCGGCCATAGGGGACAAACCATGTCAAAATTTGGTCAAAGTTGTTGAAATTAGGTGGACTAAATTAATGTTTTATAATAAAATAAAGAAAAGAAAGATATCATATTTTCTTCTCTTCTTCTCCACCGAAATTTAGCTGCAAAATAGGGGTTTGAGAGCTCAAAATTTTCAGCAAGCTTTTCTCCTTACAAGTAAGTGTTTTGATGATCATTTCTTGATAATATTTAGACTTTTGGAACCCCTAAAGCTTAAGCTAGCTAATGAGGAGACTATTTTGCAAAATGGTTGAAAACCTAGGGTTTTGCCATGTGAACATTTATGTTGTTTGCTGCATTTTTATGGAAGAATATCAGTCCTAGTTGTTAGATAAACAACTCTTGTGAAAGGTGTTACCATGAAAACACCTAAAAGGGCCTTTTTGTAAAGGTTATAAAATAGGTGTTAAATGTGTGAAATAATGAGTATTAAGGGTTTCCATAAGAGTAATAAATATTCATCAAGGCTTGTAAAAGGAAAAATTCGATTAGAATCGATTTACGAGCCTAGGGGTAAAATCGTCATTTTGCGAAAGTCTAAGGGCATAATGGTAATTTTGCCAAAGTATGATTATTGAAATGCATTAATTAAGGTGGAAATTAAATGATCCAATTTGTTATTATAGATCAAGAAGAACGAGGAATTAACGTTGACCGAAGAAAAGGCAAGGTATCAGATTAGGTCGGCAATTTGGCCTATTTTGAAATCGAGATAAGTTTGTGTGTAATAAATTCAACATCATGTTATTAAGTTTTTAAATGTTTGATATTAGTGATGTTGTATATTATTTCTATGAAATTGAGTAATGACGTTGAATGAGAAAGTGATGAGACTTTATGATGTTGAAGTCCTGGTTAGACTGTAAGAAGTGAAAGAATATCATCATTGAGATTGGTAAGGTCCCGTGTAAGACCATGTCTGGGACATGGCCTCGACATCGAATTGAGATCCCGTATAATACCATATCTGGGATATGGCATCGGCATCGAATATGAAAAATCGTATAAGACCATATCTGGGATATGGCATCAACATCGATATGAGATCCCGTATAAGACCATATCCGGGACATGGCACCAGCATCGAGATGTGACCCCACGTAAGACCATATCTGGGATGTGGCAATAGCGTTGTGTTTATGCGTATGATGATGATTGTGTATCCTCGAATAATTCAAGTGAGTCATCGAGGTAAATAGTTAAGTTTGTAATAGAGATGAAATTAGTGCTAAAGCTATGTGATGAAGTGATACAAGTACATGTGAATAATTCACGAGAAATGTTTACGATATGTGACATGACATGTATTTGGTAAGAGTAAGCATGAGTAAGTCATAGCAATGTGCTTGAGACTTTATGTTCTTATTCAATGCAATGGATGGATGGCATTATGAGCCCTTATGTTGCTATTTATTTCATGCAAACTTACTAAGCTTTATGCTTACCCCCTCTCATTTCCCTTTTCATTGTAGTATTGCGAAGCTAGCTCGGGTATTCGTGGAACGTCAAAGTTCGGAATCACACTATCAACTTCTCTTTGGTATAGCAAAGTTAGATTTATTTTGAGTATGGCATGTATAGGACTTGGTCATTTTGTTATGTCATATTTGTTAGCCAAAGTGTTGGCTATTAATGTTGTTCAATTCATTTTGTAAATGGTCATTGGAAATTGGCCAATACTTGACAAGTTCTTATATTCAATGATGATGAAATTCATGAAATGCATGCTTGTGTGGATGTTTTAATTTTTAGTTCTTAGAAGTGCCTTATGGTCATGATATATGTTGAATTGATTTGGTATAAGTGTGGTTGCTTTGTAGGGTGGAAAATGGCTTGGTAGATAGCCTTACAATTGTCCATACGGGTAGACACACGGGCGTGTGTCTAGGCCGTGTGTGACACACGGTCCGCCCCATGGGCGTGTGGAGAGGACGTGTGTGTAACGCCCCGAATTTGGGCCTAGTAGAATTGGGCCTATTGGGCCTTGGGCATGGGAGCGTTTAAAACTTTTGAGAACAAGAGAACGGCATTAATGCAAGTTGGATCTATTAGGTGAGTGATTTTGGAAGGTTAGGGGGCTTATATGAAGTCCTGGGTTCAAGCCATGTCATTTGGAAAATTTTTATTTTTAGCTTTAGGGGACCCTGACTCCTGGTATTAAGCCTTATTAGTAATGGTGGTTAAAAAGGAGACACAAGAGAGCCTGTGGTGGAGTGGTTGTGGCATCACAAGGTATGGCAAGGAGGGCAGAGGTTCAAGTCTCACTGCATGCAGAAAGGGGATTATTTATTTTACTCTTGTGTGGGCAAGAGTTTGTGTTGGATTTGAACTTTGTGTTGGAGAGTTTGAATTGGTCAAGTGAGTGTTTTAGGGGAGTGTTTCAAGGGATGAAGATTGGATGAAGGAGTTTGATTGTAATTCAAACTCGGTTGGTGGCTGAATTCAAGGAGAAAATCAGGGAATTTGAAATGGGTAAGTGTTGGCCGAATATTAGGGTCCTTGCTCTTGGAAATTCGGCTAGTGTATGAAGGGATGCCGTTTTTCTTTTAGCCATTTCGGCTTTTGAATAATTTGTTTTATTTCTTTTCTGTGCCTTTTCAAAATCGAGCAATACCCCTTTTCCCTGTTATTTTCTTTGCATCAAGTGCTACCTGTGCCGAATTGACTTTATTCTTCTCCTCTTTTGCTAAATCAAAGTAAGGTTCCTCTGTTTCCTTTTTCTCCCAGTGATAGCCGAATACCCCTTTTTTCCTTTTCTCTCTTTCCTTCGACTCTTTTTGAGTGTCCCTCCTTGTATTGCTAAAGCCGAATACCTTCACATTGCCTATTGAGAATCTTTATCTACACTTTCCTTTTTCTATTTTTCTTTGTTTCGTCATCCATCTCTAATTCTCTTAGTTTCAATTTTTTGACGGTTTAGACAGTGAGCTCGAGTTAGGGATTTCTCCTATTGGCCGAATGAGATAGTAAGTGGTGGTTAATGTTTTTAACCGTTTTCGGTATCGATGGTATTCCTCTTTATCTGCCGAACCTCCCTTTCTTATCTTGACTGATGATTGGTTTGTTTAAGGTTCCTCGAGGGACTATTAAAGGGCAAGTGATTAATAGTAGCCGACTTTCTACTCTAAGGTTTCGATCAAGGTAAGTTAGATTGTATTCTTGGTTTGGGCCGAATGCCACTTTCCCTATTCTGGGGTGTTGTGCTTGCTGTAGATTAATATATGTTTAACCCGTGGGTTTAGGCAATCAAGAGATTATCATGGAGGCAAGTGATAGCCAGTTTGAGGGGGGATCAGGAAAAGTGCCTACTGGAAATGGACTCGTAGCCTCTACTCCCAAGTTTAAGAGGCGTGCGGTGTCGGCTATTCGGGACTTTCAGCCAGGATAGGGAAGGGTGGATGGACCAAACTCTGGTTCGAGTCGGCTAATCACAGTCGACCGATCTAGTCAAGGCAAGTGGTATTCGACCTCTCGGTTAAGTGGTTGATAAGGGTTTTTCTAACACTCTTTGATAAGTGATTAACTAATGTTATGTCTGAATAGGTTTCGGCGCGCAGAAATTCTTAGTACTCTACGTGATCAGGTGTGTACACACACCACTTAAATAGTAATTCGGCAAATACCGAAAAAGCCGAAGTACCAGAAAATGATGCCACATGAGCGTGCGATCACACGTGTGGTGGACGGAGCCCACGAATATGGGCGTAAGATGGTTGAGGATGGGCTTAGGCCATTTTTGGGACCAAATGGACCAAAATGGTTCAAGTGGGCCCTACGCGAGTAAATTTTAATGATGGATAGGAGACAATGAGCCGGCCATGACGATCGCATGGCCAAAGGCAGTTTTGGGCTGAATGGGCCACATGAGAGTGTGGGCCTATTTGAGCCGATTAATGGGCCTTAGGCCCATTTGCACCGTTATGACCTTATATGATATCTATGTCGCTCGAGGCGGCTGTAGACCTTCGGGAAGGCCGTAAAATTACTGAAATACCCTTAAAGGGTAAAATTACTGAAATACCCCTAGAGGGTAAAATGACCGAAATACCCCTGGAGGGTAAAATGATCGAAATACCCCCATAGGGTAAATGACCGTTATGCCCCTAAAGGGTAAAATGACTAAAATGCCCCTACATGTTGTATGATTATCATTGTATGTTATTTATAGTATGACTGCATTCATGTGATATTATACTGCATGGGGGATGGGATTGTTGATTTGAAGGAAGTGTATGATTTGTTAGGGTTGCATGGTCGCTTGACGACTGTGGATCCACCAATGGCTTTAAGCCGATTATGTGATTGGCAACTCTGCTACAACATTGGTTAGTGTAACATTCCAAAAATTAGGGGTTTGTGATTTTTGCATAATTGCATGTGTTGGGCTTGCTTAGCTAGTTATTTGAGGGTGTTTGGGGGTTCTAGAGAGGCTCGGGTTTGAGTCTGAGCCTTGGAAAATTTTTGGGTTTTGGCCCTTTAGTGGAGAGGGCTGTTGGAAGTAGGACGTAAGGGAATTTGCGTGTGTTCTACTGACACAATTGAGCTGGTGGCAAGTTGGTGGTGGCGTCACTAGGGGACAAGGGGGAGTGGAGTTCGATTCCCTTGGCAAGCAAATTAAGGCATTTATTTTATGCTTTGGGAGAGGAGGAAGTAGAGTTGGGATCAAACTCTGCTATGGGAGTTGGAGAATGGGTCAAACGGTTCAAATGGATGAAGGAGAGGGTTTGTAGGAGAAAAAAAAAGGGAGAAAATCAAGGAGTTGTGTGTGTGGGAGGTGGTGCCCGAAAGTGGGAGTCTAGCTAAGGGGGGACTTTCGGCTGAAGAAGAGGCATTTGGAAGCAAATTCGGCAGTTGGTGTGTGGGAGCAAACCGAAGCTCTTTTGTGTGTGTGCATTTTCTTTTCTTTTGATTTTTGGGTCTTTTCTAAAGTGACGTTTTAGGTAATTGTTTCTTTTTCTCTGGAGTGACATTTCGGGTTCGTACATTTGCCTCTTTCCTTTTTCTTGCCCATTGCTGAATTCAATCTTAGTTCCTCTTTGTTCTTCATTCCTTTGTGGTAGTTTTCCATTGCATCGATAAGCCTCTCTTTTTCCACATCTTTTCTTAGTTCCATCATTATTTCGTAGTTGCTACTCTTGGTTGCCGAATCTCTCTTTCCCATTCAGCTCTTCTCTGGTCAAAGGTAACGGTTTCTTCTCTCTTATTTTCTTTCTTCCCTCTCTTTGCTCTGCCAAAGCCGAAACTCCTAACTTCAACTTCTTATTGCTTAGGCCAAATCTACTTACCCTTCTCCACACCAAATTCCTTTTGTTCTCTTTTGGTGAGGGCCGAAACTCCTTGTTGGTCAATTGCCGATTTTGTGGTACTTTGGTAAGGGTAAAGAAACTCAAATGCTTTTTTATTTCATTCTAGTGAAGATTTTTGTGACTGCTTGGGTAGGAAATTTGGTTTCTCTCTTTTCTCTGTGGGGGGCCGAATGTTGGATGAGTACTAACGCTCTTTTGCTCATTAATATTTGTTAGGGTCTTGATTTCCGTAGCCAAGGGATAGGGCCGAATACTGGGTGCACGGAAGGAGATCGCGTTCGTGGTGTTTTGGAAGCGGTGGAAAGCATAACTCGTAATCAAGGTGTGTAATCTCACACCTACGTTTAATCTGCTATTGTTACGATTTATGAATCAGCTCAAAGCTGAGTAACTAAAAAGCCGAAACACCGGCAACTGAGATCGCTCGAGCGTGCAAGCGCTCGTAGTGATAAACCGAGCCACTAGTGATGGCGATAGACCGTTGAGAGTGTCACGAATGCTCTCGTGAATTTGAGGCTGTAATGGGCCTTATTGAGCCGAAACGGGCTAAGAGGGCCCAATGGGCTAACGGGCCCACATGAGCAAAATCGATGAAAAATTATCGAAAGACTGATGCGACTGCGAAGTCCCCAGAACCGAGACCGAAAATGAGCTGAATGGGCCACACGAGCGTGTGGGCTCGTTTGGGCTGGAATTAGATTTTAGGCCCAATTTCACCATAGGGACCAAAAAGGGAACCTGTGTCGTTCGAGGCGACAGTGGGCTTCGGAAAGGCCGTTAGACGATAAATTACCGAAATACCCTTAGTGGGTAAATTACCGAAATACCCCCAATGGGTGAAATTACCGTTATACCCCTAAGTGACAAAATGATCGTTATGTCCTTGATGGTAGTTAAATATTGTGTATGTGATTTTATATATATCTGTTTATAGTTGTAATACACTGCATTCATAACATGCTGCATGGGTTGGGTTTGATGATTGGAGGAAGTACCATTTTAGTGGCTCTGCCACATACCGTTCTGGTGGCTCTGCCACATACCGTTCGAGTGGCATCGCCACATACTGTTTTAGTGGCTTAGCCACATATACCGTAATTAGCGGCTTGTCTGCAATATTGGAGAGTTTTGGCTGGGTGGGTTGACATGGTCCCCACAAGGTGTGCTGGTCGGTACGGCTGGAGAGTTAGTAGGCTGGATAGGATTGGGGTGGGCACTTATCCATTTGCATTGTGATGATTTGGGGCTCCGGCCCAGCTTGTTACCGAATAGGGCTTAGGCCCAGACTGACACGTGTGAGCTCAGGCCCAGACTATGACCGTTGAGGGGATTACACACTGAGTTCTTGTAACTCACCCCTTTCTTTTAACCGTGCAGGTAATACCTAGCGTTAAAGGATTTCGAGCTGTGGAGGACTCTGAGGTGGCCATACGTCGGATTTGCTTCTTAACGAAACTTAGTAATTTTGGATTTAGTTTAATTTATATTATTTTTGGGTTAATATTTTATGTAATAAGGCCATTGGGATTTTCTTTTTAAACTCTCATTTGGTAATTCTGTTAGTTATGAATCGTTAAACAATTAAACACTGGTTTTTAAAACAATAACTACTGTTTTCAAAATATCATGTTTCCGTAATTATTTAAGTCAGACTTCTGCAACAAACAAAGTTTTCAATAATAACATCTTTGCAAGAATATACTTTGAGCAAATCTTATTTTTGTAAGCAACGAAATTCAGAGTTTTAAAAAGGATACAAAGTTTTTTTTAGGAGGGATTTTTATTGAACGCGTAGCTTTTAAACAACCTTTGATGTGACATGCTAGATTCGGCCATAATGCCTAGGCCGGGTTTGGGGTGTTATATTTAATGGTATCAGAGCCAGGTTTGCAAAACTCGGTTGTCGAATGGGTTTGAAAATTTTTCCAAATCTGTTTAAACTTTGGTTTAGAAAAAGTGATAGTGTTACTGGAAGTATGGCACACCGAGTCTCCGGCACCAAATTCGTAAGTTTCCTTATCTTATACTTTGTTTTATACTATAACGGCTGTACTGAAAAACTACTAGGGATAGTAGTAGTATACCGAACTCTTAGTTAGGGAAACTGAGACTATAGAGACGAAAACTGTAGTAAAATCGATCTGCGAAAACTACTCTTATTACTATTTTTTTTCACAAAATATTTGTTAATAATTACATGAATGATAAGCTGATGCATAAAACTCTTAAACAGATTAATACGTTACACCGATATGAGTGCGAGAGGTCGCGGAAGGGGTACACGTGGCCGTGGTAGAGGCCGAGGTGCTAGGGCTGGGTCCTCAGCATCAGGACATATGCCTGAAAGGGAGGCGCCGGCATCACCGGTGACTGAAACGGGGTCTCACGACTGAGCCAGAGGGGATAATGCTTTGTCTCAGGGGATGCTACGGGTTTTGGAAAGGGTGGCTAGAGCGAGTACTGGGTCGGTGGCCCGAGGGTCAATTTCTGAGTGGCTTCGGTCAAATGGGGCGGAAATCTTCAGGGGCATCTCTGGTGTAGCTCCAAATGTAGCAGAGTATTGGTTAGAAGCGGTAGAGCGAATCATGGATGACCTTGACTGCAAGGTAGAACAGAAACTGAAAGGAGCAGTGTCCTTACTGCGGGATGAGGCATATCAATGGTGGCTTACCGTGAGGGAAGGTACGCAGGCCGACCGTGTAACATGGGATTTCTTTAAGACAGCCTTCGAAGGAAAGTATGTCGTGGCAAGTTATGTAGATGCCCAGAGAAAGGAATTTTTGAATCTGGTTCAGGGGAATAAGTCCGTTGCGAAATATAAGGGAGAATTTCTGCGATTAAGCTAGTATGCTTGGGGCATAGTCGCGACTGAGTATGAGTGCTGTGTGCGGTTTGAGGATGGTCTTCGAGATGAGTTGCGAGTACTGATAGCTCCGCAGAGGGAAAGAGACTTCGCTGCTCTGGTAGAGAAGGCTAAGATTGCCGAGGATGTGAAACGCTTTGAGCGTCAAAATCGTGAGAAGGAAAGGGACAGGAATAAGAGAGATGTTGGGTCTTCAAGTTCTTCAGGTGGATCTCATAAGAGGCCTAGGTTTGATGGGCCAGCCCGAGTTAGGATTCCAGTTGCTGTTAGTCGACCGCAACCATGCATTGAGTGCGGGATACTTCATTCGGGAGAGTGTTGGAGAAGAACTGGGGGGTGTTTCAGGTGTGGGTCCAAGGATCATCAGTTCAGAAACTGTCCTCGGGAGCCTGTTCGGACGCAAGCAGCCGGTCAGGGTTATGTGCAGCTTAGGAGAGGTGGTCAGCAGACACTAAGAGGTCGTGGTCCACCCATAGGGGGAAATGGGGTAAGACGAGGTCGTGGAGCACCGGGCAGAGGTGCTGGTAATACAGAGGCGAGATAGCCAGGATTGGTTTATGCTGCTCGGCGTTGAGAGGATGGCAACGCACCTGACGTCATAACTGGTACGTTCCTCATTCATAATGTACCATGTATTGCTTTAATTTATATTGGGTCGACGTACTCGTATGTTGCATGTACTATGTCTGGAACTTTGGCTATACAGTTTGAATTTGCTGATAGAGAAATGTCGGTGATTAGCCCTTTAGGACAGTCCGTTGTAGTGAATAAGCTGTTTAGAGATATGCCTCTAGAGGTTCAAGGGGTTGTCTTTCCGGCGGATTTGATGGAACTGCCGTTTGGCGAGTTTGATCTCATTCTGGGCATGGATTGGTTGGTGAAACACCGTGCGAATTTGGATTGTGCTGCTAAGCGTATGGTATTGAAGTCTTCAGAGGATGAGGAAGTGATTGTGATAGGGGAGCGAAGGAATTATCTATTCAATGTAATCTCAGCATTAAGGGCCAAGAAGCTGGTTTGCAAAGGTTGCGAGGCGTTCCTTGCTTATGTCAGCACATCTGTTGTTAATGAACTGTCTGTTGAGAATGTCAGGACTGTAAAGGAGTTTCTGAATGTATTTCCTGAAGAGCTTCCGGGATTGCCTCCAAATCGTGAGGTCGAATTCGGCATTGAGCTTTTACCGGGAACGGCTCCGGTGTCCATCGCCCCTTATAGGATGGCACCGAAGGAGCTGCTGGAATTAAAGACTCAGATCCAAGAGCTTCTGGATCAAGGATTCTTCCGACCGAGTGTGTCTCCGTGGGGAGCACTGGTATTGTTCGTGAAGAAGAAGGATGGGTCAATGCGTATGTGTATTGACTACCATCAATTGAACAAGCTAATAATTAAGAACAAGTATCCACTATCGAGGATAGACGATCTGTTTGATCAACTGTGAGGAGCTTCAGTTTTCTCTAAGATAGATCTAAGGTCGGGCTACCATCAGTTAAGGGTTTAGGAGGCAGATGTGTTCAAGATAGCATTCAGGACTCGTTATGGACATTACGAGTTCCTGGTCATGCCGTTTGGGTTAACAAATACACCAGCTGCTTTCATGGATATGATGAACCGGGTCTTCCAACCCTATCTAGACCGGTTCATGGTGGTATTCATAGATGATATTCTGGTGTATTCAATAATTGAGGAGGAGCATGATTCACATCTTCAGTTTGTTCTGCAGATATTAAGGGAAAAAGAACTCTATGCCAAATTCAGCAAGTGCGAGTTTTGGCTGCGAGAGGTGACATTTTTGGGGCATGTCGTGTCTGCCGAGGGAATTAGGGTTGATCCTCAGAAAGTTGAGTCCGTATTGGATTGGAAGTCACCAAAGCCGATGATCGAGATCCGAAGTTTTACGGTCCGGTGGGTACTCTGACGGTTCGTTGAGGGGTTTTCATTGATTGCTACACCCCTAACTAACTTACTGCGTAAGGGGGTACTGTTTGTTTGGACTCATAAACAACATGAGAGTTTTGAGAAGTTTAAGAAGATTCTAACTAAAGCCCCGGTATTGATACAGCCAGAGGTTGGAAACGAATTCGTTGTCTATTGTGATGCGTCGCACACGGGTTTGGGTTGTGTGCTGAAGCAGGAGGGGAAGGTGGTGGCGTATACATCTCATCAGCTTAGGCCGCACGAGGTGAACTACCCCACTCATGACTTGGAATTAGATTTGGTGGTGTTCGCACTAAAGATATGGAGACATTATTTGTACGGAAAAAAGTCGATCATCTACACCGACCATAAGAGTCTTAAGTACCTTCTTACCCAAAAGAAGTTGAATCTTAGGCAACGAAGATGGATAGAGTTGCTGAAGGATTATTATTACTTGATCGCTGTGAAGTCAGAGTTTTAAATTTATAAAGATAATGATCGAACCTGGAAACTAACTATGACAACGATTGAGGCAAGTGCACCTATCGAACAGTAGTATAGCTTAGGCAAGACCGGATTGTCAAACCCAAAGGAACTAAAAGTACTAATACTAACTTTCTTTTTATTATTTAGCCTAAGAATTAAGTGAATGGTTGTTTAATCTAAATCAATTAACTACTAAACTTAAAGACTCTAAGACAAAGAAGAATGAATTTGGGAGAATACTTGAGAAAAAACCAATTAATGAAGACGACACCCAAGGAAGAATCCACCTAGACTTCACTTGTTATCTAACTTTGAACCAGACAATTTATTCACTTGACTTGATCCGTAGGATTCCCTAATTTATATTAAACTCTCTCTCGAGGCGAATAAAATCTAACCCTAGGTTGATTAATTGAAATCTCTTTCTAATTAAAACCCCTAGAATTGCATTAACTCGATCGATGGACTCCCATATTACGTTTCACCCTAATCCGGCAACGCCTCGTCACCCTATCTCTAGGCGTGCGATCAACTCCGCTTAACTATGCTAGATCTACTCCTAGGCAGGGACTTTTGCTCCGCCACCTAAGCACATCCAACTTGAATCAATATCCGCGAAATATCAACACAAGAATTAAGAACACATAATTAAGAACAAATCAAATATTTATCATATAGTTCAGCAAACGATAACAAGATCCATCTAAGTTTCATCCCCCTCAGGTATCTAAGGGTTTAGTTCATAACAATAAAAGAAAACATCTCAAAAGAAAAGATAAAACAAAACATCAGAAATCCCTAAAACCCCTTAAAGGAATTTAAGATGAGATCCTCCGTCTTGAGTATGATTCCGGCTTCTTGAGATGGATCAACTGGCTATCCCTGAGCGAATCCCCACAAATCTGCCCTCTCTCGCCTAGCAAGACGCCTTTAAGCGGTAACTTTAGGCTCCCGTCGACTCCCCCCTTTTAGGTCATACTTGGGGTGTATTTATAGGCTTTTGGAATGTGTTTCTTTGCCCCTAAGTATCCAAATCCGATTGAAATTGCTCTTTTCCGCGGCAGGGACACGACCATGGCACAAGCCCGTGTGAATCGTCTTTAGGCCGTGTTCGGACTTCATTAATGAGGCATGGCCGTGTATTTCGTGGCTTAGACCGTGTTCAAAATTATTGAGGAGGCACGGCCGTGTGGTCTTGGGCCCAGGCCGTGTTGATTTTGTGTTTTGGCCCATTTGGCTCGTTTTAAGCCCGTTTCTTATTCTTTTCATCCTCCGGTGCTTCCCTGAGTATAAAACATGAAAAGAAAGGATTAAGGGCATCTTTTTACATAAATCAAGGGATAAATTATCCAAAAGTATGCTAAATGTGGGATTAAAATATGTTACTTTTACGGTTTATCACATACCCCCACACTTAATTTTTTGCTTGTCTTCAAGCAAAATTCTCAACTTACAATTAAAACGAACTTTCCATGATTCAATATTTCTATCAACAATGTCTCATCATAATTCATAGATAATTTATACATGGATAATTTAACTCAAAGAGTCCTAAAGATTCAAACAATCTAAGTCATACATTTGTAGCACAAAACATAGGTGTTTCCCCTCATCTAAATAATTACCTCTGATTCAAAACCTACAAGGGTTGACATCCTCACTAAAGATTCACTCAAATCACTCAAGTGTTTAAGGTTGAATTAAGCACTCAAATGTCAAACTCAAAAGTTAATCCCATAGGCTTGCATGAAAATCAAATCTCCACCAACAGTAATATGAGATGATGCACAATTCAAAAGTTCTTTAACAGGGTTGTAACAGGGCTTGGGTTAAAGGTGTGGTTAAAGGCTGAATTAGAGGGTTAGAATCGAGATTGAATTGACAAATTACCTAACTAGAAAAAAATGAACTGATAAATAAATAATTACATGAATTGAAATTTTGAAACTAATAATACGAGCTTCTTCTTCAATAAATAGACTTCAGCTATATAAGCTCGCTTAATCACATAACTAGTACTGAATATACTTCGATGTTTTTTTTTTAAGAACAAATCATCAAATAATAAGACAGAACTTTAACAACTGAAATATAGAACATAGTTAGGCAACTGCTCAAAATCAAATCTCGACAAAAAGGGTAGTCAAAAATGGTGATAACAAGTACAAGGGGTTTTGGGTTAATATTAGTGGGTGAGTCAATAAAAAGGGTTGTTAGGATCAAAGGGGTTCACTAGGGGTTAATTATGAAGGTAGGTTTTTAGTGGAGTAAGTGGGTTAAATCTTAGGTGCCTTTATAATTTCTGTATATCAGATCAAAGGTGTGGTCTCGACATGTATAATCGATGCAAGTTCTAGAATAACAAATCAATGTTGACACACTCATAATCAATGAAGTGAGCAAGAAAAAAGAATTTATGCTCTATAAGGCTCAAAATCTCGCAAAAATTATGGGTGTTTTGATATCAACCTTGTAAATTTCAAACTTCAAAGTAACATTCAAATTCAGGTAGACAACCTAGAAAATTTTTAATTTCTGAAAAATAGACTTATCATGCTTGATTCTCTAGTATTCTTAGAATTCAATCATCAATGCACAATTATCAATGACTTAATCTAAAACATATCAATAAAAATCATAAATCATGGAAATTTCATCCTAATTAGTAGTATGAGAGAATTACTTAAAAACAAGACTAAATTTAGGGATTTGAGAATAATACAAAAAAAAATTTGGCACCTAATTTTAGGAATTTGAGAATAATGAAAAAAATTAGGCACCTTTTTAGGTTGTTCACCCCCCACACTTAAGATGTACATTGCCCTCAATGTACAAAGTTAGATAATAACACAATAATACTAAAATCATAAGATATGGGGAGAAGTGAAACTTCCTGAATTATGGATGAAATCCTTGGAGGATGTGGAAAATACGTTGGAGGGGTCGGTCTGGATGACGATCCTGCGCTAGATGAAGAAATTGGGTAGCTCGTGGAGGATTAGCCAGGATATAATAATAATAATTAAAACTATACTAATTAAATAATTAAAGAATAGCAAGCTAAAGTGAAGAAAAATAAAGATGAAACTAAAATTAAAAGAAAATATAAATGGACCGTAGGGTCCTTATTGTTGGATGGTTCGCGAGGTGGGTGTGACCTCTAAGGCTACGGAGGTGTTGGCGGTGGCGGAAGTGGCGTGATTCCCTAGCAACCTTTAGAACCTAAAATTAAGAAACTAAGATAAAATAAACTAAATTAAGCATAAGAGTGTTAAAGAGAAGGAAAATAAAGGAGAAGAGTAAAAAAGAAGAAAAATTAAATGGTCTCAAAGACCCTTGGCTTGTCGAGTGATTGAAGCGGCCGGCATGATCTTATGTAGATCGGTCTTCATGATGGAGACTGTGCTGGGATCCCTCCGTTTCTTCGACATGGCCAAAAGATTGAGAAGAATGCTATAAAAATGAAGAATGCTAAGAAGGTATGGTGTAAGGGTGTAAAGGAGGAAGAAGGGTGAAAGTTGCAAAGGGGTGAAAAGTTGAGAGTTAGTAGGAGAAGAGAAAAAGGAGGGGGTTTAAATAAATTTTCAAGCCCGGTACAACCCCACGCCCGTGTACCGTGGACGTGCTAAGTCACACGGCCGCATCGCACGACCGTCGTGGGCTCTATTTGTTTCTCACACGCCCATGCTTAGGTCGCCACGCCCGTTGGTGCTAAGTCAGCGTCGTCCACGGCCGCGTCGCACGGCCATGGCGTTTTGTCGGTGCCCGTGGGTTGGTGGTTGGAGTTCGTGACTCAAAGATTTGATTCTTTCTGACTTGTACCCTCTCTGCCGTGTTAGTACGGCAATTCTGTATTTCCATATGGCCATGGCCGTGTGTAAGGCCGTGTGGCCTGGAAATCTGCACTCTTGGTTAGTTTAAAGCTAGGGGTTTAAGACTAAGAAAAGAAAAGAAAAATGATAACAAAAGAAAAAGTAACTACGGTTAGTGCTTGGGTTGCCTCCCGAGAAGCGCTTGTTGAAAGTCTTAAGCTAGACTTACCTCTCGTTTGTATTGTCAGCGTGGTTTGAGGAGTTGAAAATCCTTCCTCATTCTGTTGACTTCATTATCATGATAGAATTTAAGTCGAGATGTGTTTATATTGAAAGTGCCAAAGATAGGATTACTTACCTCGACTGTTCCGTATAGAAAAACATTGATTACCCTAAACGATATTTCTTTGTTTGTGTTAGGGTCAGGGGGAGATATTCGATGGTCTATTTTTTCTATCAATACCTGATCTCCGATTTTGAACTTGTTTGATTCGTGGAGTGGCTCTGGTTATGCTTCGTGTATTCCTAATTTCTCCTTGAAATGCTTCTTCCACTAGTCTAGATCATTGAATTGAATCCCTCATTCTTCGTGTGTTATTTCTTTGTTGGCACATGGTATAGAATCGGGTTCAGTTGTATTCTTTCCTGGTGTTTCCTGAAAAGAAGGGTTAACCGAATGGTTATCAATAGAATTTGTTTTCTCACCTGGATTACTCGATGTTCTAGCCGAATCAAGAGCTTTGAGAGTGACTGTCTCGTTACCTACACGAAGTATGAGTTCTCCTGCATCAATATCAATTTTAGTCCTGGCAGTTGCTAAAAATAGTCTTCCTAAGATTAAGGGGATCGAATTATCCTCATCCATGTCTAAAACGACAAAGTCTACTGGGAATACGAATTTTTCAACTTTTACGAGTACATCTTCGATTATACCCCTAAGAATTCTAACAGTTTTATCAGCTAGTTGAATGCTCATCCTAGTTTGTTTGGGTTTCCCTAGACCTAGTTGTTTAAACAATTTATAAGTCATGACATTTATGCTTTCCCCTAGATCAGCTAACGCATTATCAACAGTTAGTCTACCAATTAAACATGGAATTGTAAAACTCCCTGGATCTTTTAATTTCTGTGGTAGTTTATTTTGCAAGATTGCTGAGCACATTGCATTTAGTTCCACGTGTGATGCCTCGTCTATCCTTCTCTTGCTCGTCAAAAGTTCTTTTAAAAATTTTCTAGAATTTGGCATCTGTGAAAGAGCTTCAAGTAACGGTAAGTTAATATGTAATTTCTTTAAAAGTTTAAGAAACTTACCGAACTATTCCTCTATATCGTCTCTCCTTAATGCTTCGGGATATGGTATGTGAGGCCGGTACTCTTTGATTACCGATTTTGGTTTATTATCACTTACCTCAACCTTACCTTCTTTGACCTCATCCTCTTGCCTTGAATTGGGCTCGTCTAACCCTTCACTTTCTTGAGCTGTTATGGCTTGAATTTGCTCCTTTGGGTTAATCTCAGTGTTGCTTGGTAGACGCCCTTGCGGTCGTTCAGAAATTATCTTTGCAAGCTGTCCAACTGTGTTAGTAAGTTGTCCAACTGTCTTAGTGATTTCCCCGACTTGGCTCTCGATCCCTTTAATTGATGCCTGTTGATTCTTAAGGGTGGTCTCAGTGTCTTGGAGACGGTTATCTGTAGCTGCCATGAATTTTGTCAGCATCTCTTCAAGGTTCGGCTTCTTCTCCTGTGGATAGGGCTGATTTTGAAAATTTTGAGGAGGTTGTTGTCTTTGATTTCCTTGATTTCCTTGTCCTCCCCATGAAAAATTTGGGTGGTTCCTCCAACCTGGATTATAAGTATTACTATAAGAGTTGTTACTAGATCTGAAATTGTTACCTATATAGTTCATCTGTTCACTTTCTGTGCCCGGTTGGTGGGGTGGGTACTCAGGATTCGCCACAGTTCCACTTGCATCGCACTGCATCACTGGATGTACATGCGAAGAACACAAACTATCAAGCTTTTTATTCATCATCTCTACCTGTGTTGATAGCATGGATACTGCATCGATGTTGAAAACTCCGGCTGATTTTGTTGGTTTTGTCCTTGTAACCTGCTACTGATAGTTATTCAGTGACATCTCTTCAATAAACTCGTAGGCTGCTTCAGGAGTTCTGTTGTTCAGGGTTCCACCGGCTGCTGAATCAATTAGTTGCCTCGTTGAGGGGTTTACACCGTTATAGAAAGTTTGGACTTGGAGCCACAAGGGTAAACCATGGTGTGGACACCTTCTTAAGAGATCCTTGTATCTCTCCCATGCGTCGTATAATGTCTCTAAATCCATATGCACAAAAGAAGAGATATCATTCCGTAATTTGGCCGTTTTGGCCGGTGGGAAATATTTTAATAAAAAAATTTCGGTCATTTGATCCCATGTGGTGATTGACCCTCGTGGTAACAAGTTTAACCACTGTTTGGCTTTATTCCTTAATGAAAAGGGAAATAACAGAAGCCTTATGGCATCATCAGAAACGCCATTTATTTTGAAGGTATCACAGAACTCTAAAAAATTAGCTATATGAGTATTTGGATCTTCGTCCTGCAAACCATCAATTTGAACAAATTGTTGAATCATTTGTATAGTGTTAGGCTTTAATTCAAAATTATTAGCAGCTATAGCAGGCCTAACAATACTTGATTCGGCTCCTGTTAAATGAGGTTTAGCATAAACATACATAGTACGTGGAGCATTATTTTCTGCCACATCTTGTGGTGGTGGATTATTCACATCCATCTCTTCAGTAGGATTGGATTTGTCTTGTTGTTCTTCTTCTTGGTAATATAGGGCTCGCCTAATTTCTCTGCAATACTTGCGAGTGGTAGCTTCAATATCACTGTCGTATACTAGTGGTCCTCTCGGGTTCCTTCTAGTCATAAACTAGAGGTACCTGGAAGGAAGAAGTAATAAAAGAAGAAAAATTAGCAAATAAAATAAGAAATAAAATTGAATTGCAAAAAATAAAAATGGCTAAAGTAATAAAAATAGAGTGTTCTTAATATTTTAGTTCCCAAACAAGAACGCGCCAAAAACTTGATCATTTGTGAAGTCGGAGTTTTAAATTTATAAAGATAATGATCGAACCTGGAAACTAACTATGACAACGATTGAGGCAAGTGCACCTATCGAACAGTAGTATAGCTTAGGCAAGATCAGATTGTCGAACCCAAAGGAACTAAAAGTACTAATACTAACATTCTTTTGATTATTTACCCTAAGAATTAAGCGAATGGTTGTTTAATCTAAATTAATTAACTACTAAACTTAAAGACTCTATGACAAAGAAGAATGAATTTGGGAGAATACTTGAGAAAAAACCAATTAATTAAGACGACACCCAAGGAAGAATCCACCTAGACTTCACTTGTTATCTAACTCTGAACCAGACGATTTATTCACTTGACTTGATCCATAGGATTCCCTAATTTATATTAAACCCTCTCTCGAGGCGAATAACGTCTAACCCTATGTTGATTAATTAAAATCTCTTTCTAGTTAAAACCCCTAGAATTGCATTAACTCGATCTATGGACTCCCATATTAGGTTTCACCCTAATCTGGCAATGCCTCGTCACCCTATCTCTAGGCGCGCGATCAACTCCGCTTAACTATGCTAGATCTACTCCTAGGCAGGGACTTTTGCTCCTCCACCTAAGCGCATCCAACTTGAATCAATATCCGCGAAATATCAACACAAGAATTAAGAACACATAATTAAGAACAAATCAAATATTTATCATATAGTTCAGCAAACGATAACAAGATTCATCTAAGTTTCATCCCCCTCAGGTATCTGAGGGTGTAACATCCCAAAATTGGGCCTAGTAGAATTGGACCTATTGGGCCCATTGGACCTTGAGCGTAGAAGTGTTTAAAATTTATGGGAATTTGAGAACGGCATTATTTCAAGTTGGACTTATTAAGAAGGTGATTTTGGAAAGTTACGGGGTTCTAGGAAGTTCCGAGTTCAAATTGGGCCTTAGCAAAAAATTTATGTTTTAGCACTTTAAGGAGATATAGTAAGTGACCTCAATGTTTATGGAATTAAATGAGTAATGTGCTAGCATAAATGGAGCATATGGCAAAGAGGTTATGGCATTAAGTGAAGAGTATGGAGAGAAGAGGTTCGAATCCCCTTGATGCAAATTTTGACTATTATTTTTGTATTTTTTCCCTAAGTGTCGGCCAAGCTAGTAAATAAGGCAAATTGGACTTTTTAATTTTGGCAAGGTGGCTAAGGATATTAGGAAAGGATGAAGGTAGGGAAAGAAATCAAAAGAAAAGGCAAGTATAGGGAACATGTTGGCCCAAAGAGAGGAATATGTTTTGGAATGTTTTTGATGGCAAAAATGTTTGACTTTTTTGGTTTGGTGTACACGGTTTTGAGGGGGGTAAAGGGGAGTGCCGAAAATCCTTTAGGCATTTGGTAAGTTTTAGTGCTTGAGAGGTTACTTTTCTTCTTAGCCTTTTGGTGATTTTTTATTTTTCCAATTTCTTTCCTCTTGGCCGAAACCTCCTAGCACATTTGTGCAATTTTCTTTCTCTTTTGTTGGTCAAAATATTCATCTCTTGCATCACCTTCCCTTAATAGCCGAACCATCTAGCATCCATCCATCACCCATTCTTTTCTTTTAACCATTTCTTCAATCTTTCCTCTTCTCTAAAATCGACATCACTTTAAGATCACATCTTCTTGTTTGATTTTCTTCCAAAGCCGAATCTAGTACCATTCCATCTCTTCACTACTTCTTTTCTTTTTGCCTTGGACAATCTCTTCCTGATCGAGTTGATAAGTGACTTATCATCCATCTTTTCATTTCATTTTTAGCCGAATATATGAGTTCATCATTTTCGGTTACTCTACTTTGTTTCTCTATCGAAATATCTCTCTCTCTCACTTTCATGTTGTGATCAATATCTTCTTTCGTAGTGATCTTAGTGGGTGGCCAAATATCATTCTAGTCATAAGTCAAGTGGTGGAAATCGAATCCATTATTAACAAGGTAAGGAGTTCTTTATGGATTATTTGATATCGTTCATTATTCGATTGGTTGCTAAATGGATTAATAGTTTGGACTAATCGGTCACTATAGGAACCAAATCGCCCGATCACCTATCACTCGTAATAAGAGACTCAGATTGTTGGTAAGTGATATAGATTGTTAATCAATTGCAATACTTGGTTGAAGTTGTATTTTGGTCTTTGGACTAATTGTTGACCGATTGTACCTTTAGGTGCCGCGGAGAGTATCGTGTTACGAATTCTGAATAAGGTGTGTAATCCCGTACCCTACCGAATACATGTTTGAAATGGTGGTAATCTCATATCTCTCTTAAAGTTTGCATGAAATTTTATTTGATTTGGTCGAAATACCGAAGGAAATCGGAAACCGGCATCCGTGACCACTCAGGCGTACGTATATTATTAGTGGTAACCATATTTTGCAATGAAACAGTTTGGTCAGCAGCAGTGACGTGATTTTGAAAAATCACGAAAAATAGGATAAAAGGAATTAGAAAGTGAAAAAGATATCGGTTTAAAGATTACTGTGTCTATTTTTATATGAAAGAAACAGAGGAGGAAGAGGAATTTTATATTCTGTGATATCTTAATTTTGGTGAGACTGGTTCTGATTGATTTCGTGGTTCCCTATTCTATCTTGGAAAAATCATTCAAAATTGTACAAGGTGAATTAAGAGTTATAATTTATATTTATAGATTCCTTAGTGAGCCTATTTTCAATAGAAACAAGTGGGAGCAACATATGAAAACCGTACAGTGAGATATTTGAATTTTGGATAAGAGAGGTCAGAACCGTTGGTCAGTGAAACAAGGGGATCTTTAATGAATACACTGTACTAAGTGGTTAAGCCAAAAATTCTGGAAAACTTTTAGTAAGAAGATATATGATGTAACACCCTGGTTTAGGGGCTGTGCGTATGGGGTATAAATCAAGTGTTAGTAGGTTTTTGGGAGTGCTTGGTTGAGTTTTAGAGGCTCTAAGAATGTTGGGATGAGAAGGGAAGGCTTTGGAAAATTTAGATTTTTAGGGTAAAAAGGAATTGGGCCTAGGAGAATTGAGCCCAATGGGCCTTAGGCGTAGTAGCGTTTAAATTTTTGGAGAACAAGAGACCGGCTTAAATGCAAGTTAGACTTATTAGGTAAGTTATTTTGGAAGGTTAGAGGGCTTCTATGAAGTCCCGGGATCAAATATTAGCTTTGGGGAAATTTAGTTTTAGGTGCAAAAAACCACGGAAGTTGGCGGTAGGCCTTAAGAATAAAATGTGGGGAAAATGACACAAGTGGAGTGTGTGGTGGAGTGGCAAAGTGACGCCACATAAGAGACAAGGGGTGACGCCACAAGGGAAGGAAGGAGGTCCAAGGTTCAAGTCTTGGCTTTTGCATTTTGGTTTCCTTTTTACTTGGACCTCGAAATTTGGCTATAGATTTATATTTAGTTGCGCATGGTTTAAGACACAAGAGGAGCTTGTGGCCAAGTGGCTAGCAAACGTGGATTATGTTGCAAGGAGCACGGTTCGAATCTCATGAGAAGCAAGGGAGTATTTATTTTGCGATGCAGGATGGAAGAGTTTCATTTGAATTTAAACTCTCTTGACGAAGGATCCCACATCGGAAAGATACAAAGAAGGAAGGTGAAGTGCTAGCTATATAAGGAGCATCCTAGGAGGAGAGTAAACACATCTTGGAGGCGTTTGGGCACAAGAGTGATCGGAGCGCTGATTAGCCCCGCAGTCCTATCGGTGTGTAACTCTCTCTACTCTAGTTGTAGAGCGGCAAATGCCGAAGTGCCGGTCAACGGCAATAGTAGCCACACGAGCGTGCGGCGCACGTGTGGGGCTTTGACGCGATAGTTGAGGCCATCAGTAGTATTCTTGTGGGTTGGGGCTACTTGGGCCGCGATGGGCCGAAGTGGGCCCAATGGGCCCGTGGGCCCTTATGAGTAAATTGTGCGATTGTGTAGAATATAGTGAACTAGACTAGGTGGAACTTATATACATGGCTAGATTTGTGCTAGGTGGGCCACACGAGCGTGTGGGCCCGAATGGGCTGGAATCGAGTTTTAGGCCTAATCATTGATGCGACCGAAATGGTAGGTGAGTCGCCTCGCTTACATCCGGGCCTTTGGAAAGGCCATTCCAGTCTGAAATTACCGAAAATGCCCTTGGTGGGTAAATTACCGATATACCCTTAGTAGGTAAAATTACGATTATACCCTTAAAGGTTGATTAGCATGATTATGTTGTTTAGTTTTGGCGATTGTAGGGGAAGGCTTGATCTCGCATATCTCGGGTTGTGGCTAGTGCTCGAAAAGTGTTAAGGAAGGGGATCTAGTACGTTAGATCTTGATCTACGGGATTTGATAGTCGCATTAGTAACCGGTGTGTAAACTAACATACTTCTTGCTTTGTATATGTTTGATAAAGCGATTGATTGGTAAAACCAAACAAAGATATGGTTGAGTGATATGATACCCTATGGGGTATGTGCACGGATTCGAGTAAGTCCGTTTCATTATGAGTACTTGTTATTGATACATGATGTCATGATTTATGATGTATGTGCTATGAGATGCAACGTTAAACATGTTTGCATGATTTGAATACTATACATGAGTTGGTATGATGATGGGTGATATGAGTGGAGAGGCGGTGATATTTTGTCTTTGTGAGCACCATGTTTTGGTAACACAACTTTGTGACTTTGGGTCACCAAAGGTTTGGCACCTCCGAGGTTTGGTACCTCGGCGTCTCGTCCCGTGGTTAACACCACCGTGGGTTGGCCCCACTTGTGAGATACGGGATTGACGCCGTGATTTGGTATCACACGATGGGTTGGCCCCATCACCGTCGTGACTACGGTCACCGGTGCTTTGGTAGCACATTGTGTCTTTGGGACACCGGAGGTTTGGCACCTCATTGCGACTTGTCCTCGTGGTTTGACCACCGTGGGTTGGCCCCACTTGAGATATGGGATCGTCTCGCTAGTGATTTGGTATCACACGATGGGTTGGCCCCATCATCATTGGATTTGTGACTTCGGTCACGGTGCTTTAGTAGCACATTGTGTCTTTGGGACACCAGGTGGTTTGGTACCACATTGACGGATATTGTGTCTTTGGGACACCAGTGTTTTGGTAACACATTGTGACTATATGTCACGGTGGTTTGGCACCACCAGTGGTTTGGTACCACATGGGGTAGAAAAGGTGAATGGATGGTTAGGAGTGGGTGCATATTAATTGGATGCATGATGATTATGTTATGTTTGCATATGATGTTTTGCTAATCCGGGAAAAGGGTTGCACACTCGAGTCTTGGTGACTCACCTTTTCCTTTAACCATTTCGTATTGCATAAAGTCGACCGGGATCGGAGAGGACAAGGTGGCCCATGCCGAAGATGATGATTTAATATTTTATGCTTGGTTTTGATATAAGTACTTTATTTGAATTATTGGGTTGTAATAAAGGCCATTTTATTATTTTGGTATTACTTTAACCATGGTTTATCTAATTTGGATTTCTATGTGAAAATGGTTTTAATTCCAAAGACTTATTTATAAAAGTATGTTTAATAAAGTATTTTCGGACAATTTGTAACTTCTAAAGTTTGCATATTGCTTTAAATGAACATGGTTTTCAAAAATTGAATTCTTTCATGCTTTATGCTAAGTTAATAAAGATTTTCATCCGACTTTCCCGGTGACATAACCGTTCTGGTCGTAGCGAATGGGCGGGTTTGGGGATGTTACGATTTGGTATCGAGCGGGTTCAAAACTCGGCTTTGAGGGTTTTGGGCTCAAACAGATTTTCAAAATGGGTTTTTGCAATATGGGTTTTTAAGAAACTTTTGAGTTATTCGGCATGGCACTGTACCTCAGGCCGAAGTCCACGGTAAGTACCCTTACTATTGCTTGTGAGTTATTGATGTGATCGGATGATTGCAATAGTGGATTACTTTAGAAACCTGAAACTTTGATTGCTCGAAAGAACGACTTCCGAAACTTCATTCATAAAATTTGCTCGTGGATTAAACGAAGTGGAACAAAATTTCTAATGCATAAAACTTTTAATCGATTAAATCGCGACGCTAGATATGAGTTCTAGGGGCGTGGTCGTACTTCTCGTGGACGTGGTAGAGGCGCTTGGTATTTGTTTATTTTGTTGCTCGTAAAGTATGTTAGCTCTTGGAGATCGAGTGCGCAATGATAGCGTAGTGGAGAGAATTGGATCATTAGTTTAGACAAGTAATTTCGAGGACGAAATTATTTTAAGGAGGGTAGAATTGTAACACCACGGTTTAGAAATTTGTGCGTATGGGGTATAAATCAAGTGTTAGTAGGTTTTTGGGAGTGCTTGGTTGAGTTTTAGAGGCTCTAAGAATGTTGGGATGAGAAGGGAAGGCTTTGGAAAATTTAGATTTTTAGGGTAAAAGGAATTGGGCCTAGGAGAATTGAGCCCAATGGGCCTTAGGCGTAGTAGCGTTTAAATTTTTGGAGAACAAGAGACCGGCTTAAATGCAAGTTAGACTTATTAGGTAAGTTATTTTGGAAGGTTAGAGGGCTTCTATGAAGTCCCGGGATCAAATATTAGCTTTGGGGAAATTTTAGTTTTAGGTGCAAAAAAACCCTGGAAGTTGGCAGGTAGGCCTTAAGAATAAAATGTGGGGAAAAATGACACAAGTGGAGTGTGTGGTGGAGTGGCAAAGTGACGCCACATAAGAGACAAGGGGGTGACGCCACAAGGGAAGGAAGGAGGTCCAAGGTTCAAGTCTTGGCTTTTGCATTTTGGTTTTCCTTTTTACTTGGACCTCAGAATTTGGCTATAGATTTATATTTAGTTGCGCATGGTTTAAGACACAAGAGGAGCTTGTGGCCAAGTGGCTAGCAGCGTGGATTATGTTGCAAGGGAGCACAGGTTCGAAT
The DNA here is from genome assembly GCA_025698515.1 of Gossypium sturtianum. NCBI lineage: Eukaryota > Viridiplantae > Streptophyta > Magnoliopsida > Malvales > Malvaceae > Gossypium > Gossypium sturtianum. The sequence goes on from CM046950.1 coordinate 39,027,481, forward strand.
CTCATGAGAAGCAAGGGAGTATTTATTTTGCGATGCAGATGGAAGAGTTTGATTGAATTTAAACTCTACTTGTGAAGGATCCCACATCGGAAAGATACAAAGAAGGAAGGTGAAGTGCTAGCTATATAAGGAGCATCCTAGGAGGAGAGTAAACACATCTTGGAGGCGTTTGGGCACAAGAGTGATCGGAGCGCTGGATTAGCCCCGAGTCCTATCGTGTGTGTAACTCTCTCTACTCTAGTTGTAGAGCGGCAAATGCCGAAGTGCCGGTCCACGGCAATAGTAGCCACACGAGCGTCGCGCGCACGTGTGGGGCTTTGACGCGATAGATAGTTGAGGCCATCGGTAGTATTCTTGTGGGTTGGGGCTACTTGGGCGCGATGGGCGAGGTGGGCCCAATGGGCCCGTGGGCCCTTATGAGTAAATTGTGCGATTGTGTAGAATATAGTGAACTAGACTAGGTGGAACTTATATACATGGCTAGATTTGTGCTAGGTGGGCCACACGAGCGTGTGGGCCCGAATGGGCTGGAATCGAGTTTTAGGCCTAATCATTCGGTACGACCAGAAATGGTAGCTGAGTCGCTCGGGGCGACATCTGGGCCTTTGGAAAGGCCATTCCAGGTACGAAATTACCGAAAATGCCCTTGGTGGGTAAATTACCGATATACCCTTAGTAGGTAAAATTACGATTATACCCTTAAAGGTTGATTAGCATGATTATGTTGTTTAGTTTTGGCGATTGTAGGGAAGGCTTGATCTCGCATATCTCGGGTTGTGGCTAGTGCTCGAAAAGTGTTAAGGAAGGGGATCTAGTACGTTAGATCTTGATCTACGAGATTTGATAGTCGCATTAGTAACCAGTGTGTAAACTAACATACTTCTTGCTTTGTATATGTTTGATAAAGCGATTGATTGGTAAAACCAAAGCAGTATGGTTGAGTGATATGATACCCTATGGGGTATGTGCACGGATTCGTAAAGTCCGTTTCATTATGAGTATCTTATTATTGATACATGATGTCATGATTTATGATGTATGTGCTATGAGATGCAACGTTAAACATGTTTGCATGATTTGAATACTATACATGAGTTGGTATGATGATGGGTGATATGAGTGGAGGGGGCGGTGATATTTTGTCTTGACGAGCACCGGTGTTTTGGTAACACAACTTTGTGACTTTGGGTCACGGAGGTTTAGCACCTCCGGAGGTTTGGTACCTCGGCGTCTCGTCCCCGTGGTTAACACCACCGTGGGTTGGCCCCACTTGTGAGATACGGGATTGACGCCAAAGTGATTTGGTATCACACGATGGGTTGGCCCCATCACCGATTCGTGACTACGGTCACCAAAGTGCTTTGGTAGCACATTGTGTCTTTGGGACACCGTGAGGTTTGGCACCTCATTGCGACTTGTCCCTCGTGGTTTGACCACCGTGGGTTGGCCCCACTTGAGATATGGGATCGTCTGCTAGTGATTTGGTATCACACGATGGGTTGGCCCCATCATCATTGGATTTGTGACTTGGTCACGGTGCTTTGGTAGCACATTGTGTCTTTGGGACACCAAAGGTTTTGGTACCACATTGACGGATATTGTGTCTTTGGGACACCAGTGTTTTGGTAACACATTGTGACTATATGTCACCGGTGGTTTAGCACCACCAGGTGGTTTGGTACCACATGGGGTAGAAAAGGTGAATGGATGGTTAGGAGTGGGTGCATATTAATTGGATGCATGATGATTATGTTATGTTTGCATATGATGTTTTGCTAATCCGGGAAAAAGGGTTGCACATCGAGTCTTGGTGACTCACCTTTTCCTTTAACCATTTCAGTATTGCATAAAGTCGGACCGGGATCGGAGAGGACAAGGTGGCCCATGCCAAGATGATGATTTAATATTTTATGCTTGGTTTTGATATAAGTACTTTATTTGAATTATTGGGTTGTAATAAAGGCCATTTTATTATTTTGGTATTACTTTAACCATGGTTTATCTAATTTGGATTTCTATGTGAAAATGGTTTTAATTCCAGTTACCCTATTTATAAAAGTATGTTTAATAAAGTATTTTCGGACAATTTGTAACTTCTAAAGTTTGCATATTGCTTTAAATGAACATGGTTTTCAAAAATTGAATTCTTTCATGCTTTATGCTAAGTTAATAAAGATTTTCATCCGACTTTCCCCAGTGACATAACCAGATTCGGTCGTAGCGAATGGGCCGGGTTTGGGGATGTTACATATGAGTCTAGTTTCAAGGAAAATTTACGGATCTAAATTTCATGTTTCCTAACTCAAGTTATAGTCAATTTAGTCAGTATGACGTAAATGGACGAGCTTAGATTTTTATGCCCCACATTAGTAGTTAAGTCTAGGTTGCGGAATTACCAAAATACCCTTGGAGGGTAAATTACCGAAATACCCCTGGGTTGCGAGATTACCGAATTACCCTTAGTGGGTAAGATTACCGATTTACCGAAATGTCTTTATGGACCGATTTACCGAAATCCCTCTATGGGTCGAATTTATAGAATGCCTTAGTGGGCTGAATTACAAAGCTCAATAATGGGCCGATTCATCGTATAAATTACTAGACTAATGGTTGTTATACATGTGGGTATTTTATGTTATTATGTGTATTGCATCATCACATATTGCATGGGATGGGAAACTTGAATGAAGAGAAGTATAGACCGGTGGCATTGCCACAAATTACGATATGGGCTATGTGCCAATTTAAATATGGCTTTGTGCCATCGTGATTAAGGTCGTGTGTGCCGATTATATTACCGTATATGATACTCTGGTGGTTAAGCCACAAAATTATTATAAAAGGCGACTTGTGCATAGAAATTGGAGGGATCAGGCGGGGTGGGTTGACTTGATCCCCACAGGAGAGCCTGGTTGTACAGGAGAGACTGGTTGGATGGGTTGGGTTGCATACATTTGCTTCATATATATATATATATATATATATATATATATATTCTGTTATGATGAGGGGCTCCGACCCAAGATGTTGCTATATGGGTTTAGGCCTAGTGGATGACGGTAAGGGATTTCACACTGAGTTCTTGTAACTCACTCCCCCTTTTTCTTAACCCTTGTAGGTAATGCTCCGTAATGAGGACTCGGGCCCATGGATGACTCGGTGGAGGCCATACTTCATAAATGGTGTTATTGAACTTTAAATTTCTATTTCGGTTTATTTTATTATTTTACTATTTTGGTTTAAGTTGTAATAAGGCCTCCGGGATATGTTTTAAATTGCTTTATGTTTAGTCGTACTTATAACATTGCTTGAATTGTTTTAACGGGGATTTTCTAAAATCATAAATAATGGTTTTCCAAAATTGATTAATAAATGGATTTTATAACAAACTTTTACAAATATTTTAACTCGGAAATTTTCTCTCGAATTATCAACAATATTTTCAAAAGCCACAATTTTAAAGCTCACTACCTCGATTTTCAACTCATCAAACGATCTCTCAAAAATACTTGTATTTTATCTACGTTTCCGCAACGATTTCAAAATACTTCTGCAGCTCTATTTCTAAACATCACATTTTTGTAAATTGTTCATTTCAAATATGCTTTCGCTATTAAAAAGGTTTCTAAAGATTATTACGTTTTCAAGTAGTTAACAATTGCTTAAGTGTTTTTGGTTTTAACAAAGAGGCTGTATTTCTCAAGCAAGTTTTTAATAATCGCAAAGATGGTTTTTACTTCCTTGTGACACACCAGATTCGGGCCTAACTTCTAGGCTGGGTTTGGGGTGTTACTGAGGGTTTAGTTCATAACAATAAAAGAAAACATCTCAGAAGAAAAGATAAAACAAAACATCAGAAATCCCTAAAACCCCCTGAAGGAATTGAAGAGGAGATCCTCCGTCTTGAGTATGATTCCGGCTTCTTGAGATGGATCAACTGGCTATCCCTGAGTGAATCCCCACAAATCTGCCCTCTCTGGCCTAGCAAGATGCCCCTAAACGGTAGCTTTAGGCTCCCGTCGAATCCCCCCTTTTAGGTCATACTTAGGGTGTATTTATAGGCTTTTGGAATGTGTTTCTTTGCTCCTAAGTATCCAAATTCGATTGAAATTACTCTTTTCCGCGGCAGGGACACGGCCATGGCACACACCCGTGTGAATCGTCTTTAGGCCGTGTTCGGACTTCATTAATGAGGCACGGCCGTGTATTTCGTGGCTTAGACCATGTTCGAGATTATTGAGGAGGCACGACCGTGTGGTCTTGGGCCCAGGCCATGTTGATTTCGTGCTTTGGCCCATTTGGCTCGTTTTAAACTCGTTTATTGTTCTTTTCATCCTCTGGTGCTTCCCTGAGTATAAAACATGAAAAGAAAGGATTAAGGGCACCTTTTTACATAAATCAAGGGATAAATCATCCAAAAGTATGCTAAATGTAGGATTAAATTATGTTACTTTTACAGTTTATCATTGCTCGATTGAGTATCATCAGGGAAAAGCTAACGTGGTAGCGGATGCACTGAGCCGTAAGGTTGTGTCTAATTTGAGAGCAATGTTTGCTCGTCTCAGCCTATTTGAAAATGGTAGTTTGTTAGCTGAACTACAAGTAAAATCGACTTGGATTAGTCAAATTAAAGAGAAGCAGATGTTGGATGAGTCGTTGGTTTCTCGTTTCCAACAGGTGAAGAAAGGAGAGACTGAGGATTTTGGGCTGAATAGTGAAGGAGTATTATGCTTCCGTGGAAGAGTTTGTGTACCGAGGGACTCTGAGCTAAGACAGTTGATTCTGCGGGAGGTGCATAGTAGCCCATACGCTATGCATCCTGGTGGAAACAAGTTATACCGAGATTTACATGAACTGTATTGGTGGCTAGGACTTAAGCGTGAGGTGACTAATTTTGTAAGTAAGTGTTTGACATGCCAGCAAGTGAAGGCTGAGCATCAACTGCCTTCGGAACTACTGCAACCTGTTAAAATTCCACTCTGGAAGTGGGAGAGGATAACCATAGACTTTGTTAGTGGGCTACCCCTGACGCCTACTAAGAAAGATTCGGTATGGGTAATTGTGGATCGGTTGACTAAGTCCGCCCACTTTATACCGGTTCGCACCGATTACTCGTTGCGAAAATTAGCAAAGTTGTATGTGGCAGAGATTGTAAGATTACATGGGCTACCAGTGTCTATCATTTCGGACAGGGACCCTAGATTCACATTCCGGTTCTAGAGAGTGTTACATGAAGCATAGCGTTTCATCCGCAGACTGATGGTCAGTTGGAGAGAGTAATTCAGATTTTGGAAGACATGTTAAGAAGCTATGTGATTGATTTCAAAGGTAGTTGGGAGGACTATTTATCGTTGGCGGAATTTGCTTACAACAACAACTACCAATCCAGCATTCAGATGGCACCATACGAGGCATTATATAGGCATAGGTATCGTACCTCTACTTGTTGGACAGAATTGGGTGAGCGGCAACTGTTGGGTCCAGAGCTGATTTCAGAAACTAAAGAGAAGGTGAAGTTGATGCGGGGTCGGTTAAAAGAAGCATTTGACAGGCAAAAGTCATACGTTGATCTAAAGCGCAAAGAGATTGAATACTCGGTAGGAGATTTTGTCTTCTTGAAAGTCTCACCTTGGAAGAAGATTCTGAGATTTGAACGGAAGGGCTAGTTAAGCCCAAGATTTATCGGGCCTTACCGGGTATGAAAATGTGTTGGACCGGTCGCCTATCAGCTTGAGCTGCCTCTTGAGTTAAATCGGATACATAATGTATTCCACGTTTCTATGCTGAGGCACTATCGTTCGGACCCTTTTCATATAGTGTCGGTGAAGGAGATCAAGGTAAGACCTGATCTGACATTTGAAGAAGAACCGGTGCAGATTTTGGACCGTGATGTTAAGGTGGTGAGAAGGAAATCTGTTCCGCTAGTCAAGGTGCTGTGGCGTAATCACGGTTCAGAGGAAGCCACGTGGGAGCCTGAGGAGGCAATGCGACATCAATACCCTAATCTCTTTTGATCAGGTAAATTTCAAGGCTGAAATTTCTTTAAGGGGGTAGAGTTGTAACATTCCAAAAATTAGGGGTTTGTGATTTTTGCATAATTTCATGTGTTGGGCTTGCTTAGCTAGTTATTTGAGGGTGTTTGGGGGTTCTAGGGAGGCCCGGGTTCGAGTCTGAGCCTTGGAAATTTTTTGGGTTTTGGCCCTTTAGTGGAGAGGGTTGTTGGAAGCAGGACTTAAGGGAATTTGCTTGTGTTCTACTGACACAATTGAGCTGGTGGCAAGTTGGTGGTGGCGTCACTAGGGGACAAGGGGGAGTGGAGTTCGATTCCCTTGGCAAGCAAATTAAGGCATTTATTTTATGCTTTGGGAGAGGAGGAAGCAGAGTTGGGATCAAACTCTGCTATGGGAGTTGGAGAATGGGTCAAACGGTTCAAATGGATGAAGGAGAGGGTTTGTAGGAGAAATAAAAAGGGAGAAAATCAAGGAGTTGTGTGTGTGGGAGGTGGTGGCCGAAAGTGAGAGTCTAGCTAAGGGGGGACTTTCGGCTGAAGAAGAGGCATTTGGAAGCAAATTTGGCAGTTGGTGTGTGGGAGCAAACTGAAGCTCTTTTGTGTGTGTGCATTTTCTTTTCTTTTGATTTTTGGGTCTTTTCTAAAGTGACGTTTTAGGTAATTGTTTCTTTTTCTCTGGAGTGACATTTCGGGTTCGTACATTTGTCTCTTTTCTCTTTCTTGCCCATTGCTGAATTCAATCTTAGTTCCTCTTTGTTCTTCATTCCTTTGTGGTAGCTGTCCATTGCATCGATAAGCCTCTCTTTTTCCACATCTTTTCTTAGTTCCATCATTATTTCATCGTTGCTACTCTTGGTTGTCGAATCTCTCTTTCCCATTCGGCTCTTCTCTGGTCAAAGGTAACGGTTTCTTCTCTCTTATTTTCATTCTTCCCTCTCTTTGCTCTGCCAAAGCCGAAACTCCTAACTTCAACTTCTTATTGCTTAGGCCAAATCTACTTACCCTTCTCCCCACCAAATTCCTTTTGTTCTCTTTTGCTGAGGGCCGAAACTCCTTGCTGGTCAATTGCCGATTTTGTGGTACTTTGGTAAGGGTAAAGAAACTCAAATGCTTTTTTATTTCGTTCTAGTGAAGACTTTTGTTACTGCTTGGGTAGGAAATTTGGTTTCTCTCTTTTGTCTTTGGGGGGCTGAATGTTGGATGAGTACTAACGCTCTTTTGCTCATCAATATTTGTTAGGGTCTTGATTTCTGTAGCCAAGGGATAGGGCCGAATACTGGGTGCACGGAAGGAGATTGCATTCGTGGTGTTTTGGAAGCGGTGAAAACCATAACTCGTAATCAAGGTGTGTAATCTCACACCTACGTTTAATCTGCTATTGTTACGATCTATGAATCGGCTCAAAGCTGAAATACCGAAAAGCCAGAACACTGGCAACTGAGATCGCTCGAGCGTGCGAGCGCTCGTAGTGATAAACTGAGCCACTAGTGATGGCGATAGACCGTTGAGAGCGTCACGAACGCTCTCATGAATCCGAGGCTGTAATGGGCCTTATTGAGCCGAAATGGGCTAAGAGGGCCCAATGGGCTAATGGGCCCACATGAGCGAAACCGATGGAAAATTTCCAAAAGACTGATACGACTGCGAAGTCCGCAGAACCGAGACCAAAAATGAGCTGAATGGGCCACACGAGCGTGTCGGCTCGTTTGGGCCAGAATTAGATTTTAGGCCCAATTTCACTATAGGGACAAAAAAGGGAACCTGTGTCGTTCGAGGCGACAGTGGGCTTCGGAAAGGCCGTTAGACGATAAATTACTGAAATACCCCAATGGGTGAAATTACCGTTATACCCCTAAGTGACAAAATGATTGTTATGTCCTTGATGGTAGTTAAATATCGTGTATGTGATTTTATATATTTGTTTATAGTTGTAATACACTGCATTCATAACATGCTGCATGGGTTGGGTTTGATGATTGGAGGAAGTACCGTTTTAGTGGCTCGCCACATCTCGCTATTCAGTGGCTCGCCACATACCGTTCGAGTGGCATCGCCACATACCGTTTTAGTGGCTTAGCCACATATACCGCAATTAGCAGCTTGTCTGCAATATTGGAGAGTTTTGGCCGGGTGGGTTGACATGGTCCCCACAAGGTGTGCTGGTTGGTACGGGTGGAGAGTTAGTAGGCTGGATAGGATTGGGGTGGGCACTTATCATTTTTCATTGAGATGATTTGGGGCTTGGCCCAGCTTGTTACCGAATAGGGCTTAGGCCCAGACCGACAGCGTATGAGCTCAGGCCCAGACTATGACCGTTAGAGGGGATTACACACTGAGTTCTTGTAACGCACCCCTTTTTTTTAACCGTGCAGGTAATCCCCAGCGTTAGAGGATTTGGAGCTGTGGAGGACTCGGAGGTGGCCGTACATCGGATTTGCTTCTTAACGAAACTTAGTAATTTTGGATTTTGATTTAATTTATATTATTTTTGGGTTAGTATTTTATGTAATAAGGCCATTGGGATTTTCTTTTTAAACTCTCATTTGGTAATTCTGTTAGTTATGAATCGTTAAACAATTAAACACTGGTTTTTAAAACAATAACTACTATTTTCAAAATATCACGTTTCCGCAATTATTTAAGTCAGACTTCTGCAACAAACAAAGTTTTCAATAATAACATCTTTACAAGAATATACTTTGAGCAAATCTTGTTTTTGTAAGCAACGAAATTCGGAGTTTTAAAAAGGATACAGAGTTTTTTTTTAGGAGGGATTTTTATTGAACGCGTAGCTTTTAAACAACCTTTGATGTGACATGCTAGATCCGGCCATAATGCCTAGGCCGGGTTTGGGGTGTTACATTTAATGGTATCAGAGCCAGGTTTGCAACACTCGGTTGTGGAATGGGTTTGAAAATTTTTCCAAATCTGTTTAAACTTTGGTTTAGAAAAAGTGATAGTGTTACTGGAAGTATGGCACACCGAGTCTCCGGCACCAAATCCGTAAGTTTCCTTATCTTATACTTTGTTATATACTATAACGAATGTACTGAAAAACTACTAGGGACAGTAGTAGTATACCGATCTCTTATTTAGGGAAATTGAGACTATAGAGACGGAAACTGTAGTAAAATCGATCTGCGAAAACTACTCTTATTACTATTTTTTTTCATAAAACATTTGTTAATAATTACATGAATGATAAGTTGATGCATAAAACTCTTAAACAGATTAATACGTTACACCGATATGAGTGCGAGAGCTCGCGAAAGGGGTACACGTGGCTGTGGTAGAGGCCGAGGTGCTAGGGCTGGGTCCTCAGCATCAGGACATATGCCTGAAAGGGAGGTGCCGGCATCACCAGTGACTGAAACGGGGTCTCATGACCGAGCCAGAGGGGATAATGCTTTGTCTCAAGCGATGCTACGGGTTTTGGAAAGGGTGGCTGGAGCAAGTACTGGGTCGGTGGCCCGAGGGTCAATTTTTGAGCGGCTTCAGTCAAATGGGGCGGAAATCTTCAGGGGCATCTCTGGTGTAGCTCTGAATGTAGCAGAGTATTGGTTGGAAGCGGTAGAGCGAATCATGGATGACCTTGACTGTATGGTAGAACAGAAACTGAAAGGAGCAGTGTCCTTACTGCAGGATGAGGCATATCAATGGTGGCTTACCGTGAGGGAAAGTACGCAGGCTGATCGTGTAACATGGGATTTCTTTAAGACGGCCTTCCAAGGAAAGTATGTCGGGGCAAGTTATGTGGATGCCCGGAGAAAGGAATTTTTGAATCTTGTTCAGGGGAATAAGTCCGTTGTGGAATATGAGGCAGAATTTTTGCGATTAAGCCAGTATGCTCGGGGCATAGTAGCGACTGAGTATGAGCGCTGTGTACGATTTGAGGATGGTCTTCGGGATAAGTTACGAGTACTGATAGCTCTGCAGAGGGAAAGAGACTTCGCTGCTCTGGTAGAGAAGGTTAAGATTGCCGAGGATGTGAAACGCTCTGAGCGTTAAAACCGTGAGAAGGAAAGGGGCAGGAATAAGAGAGATGTTGGGTCTTCAAGTTCTTCAGGTGGATCTCATAAGAGGCCTAGGTTTGATGGGCCAGCCCGAGTTGGGATTCCAGTTACTGTTAGTCGATCGCAACCATGCGTTGAGTGCGGGATACTTCATTCGGGAGAGTGTTGGAGAAGAACTGGGGGGTGTTTCAGGTGTGGGTCCAAGGATCATCAGTTCAGAAACTGTCCTCGGGAGCCTGTTCAGACGCAAGCAGCCGGTCAGGGTTATGTGCAGCTTGGGAGAGGTGGTCAGCAGCCACCGAGAGGTCGTGGTCCACCCAGAGGGGGAAATGGGGTAGGACGAGGTTGTGGAGCACCGGGCAGAGGTACTGGTAATACAGAGGCGAGACAGTCAGGATTGGTTTATGCTATTTGGCATCGAGAGGATGGCGACGCACCTGACGTCATAACTGGTACATTCCTCATTCATAATGTACCATGTATTGCTTTAATTGATATTGGGTCGACGCACTCGTATGTTGCATGTACTGTGTCTGGAACTTTGGGTATACAGTTTGAATTTGCTGATAGAGAAATGTCGGTGATTAGCCCTTTAGGATAGTCCGTTGCAGTGAATAAGCTGTTTAGAGATGTGCCTCTAGAGGTTCAAGGGGTTGTCTTTCCGGCGGATTTGATGGAACTGCCGTTTGGCGTGTTTGATCTCATTCTGGGCATGGATTGGTTGGTGAAACACCGTGCGAATTTGGATTGTGCTGCTAAGCGTATGGTATTGAAGTCTTCAGAGGATGAGGAAGTGATTGTGATAGGGGAGCGAAGGAATTATCTATTCAATGTAATCTCAGCATTAAGGGCCAAGAAGCTGGTTTGCAAAGGTTGCGAGGCGTTCCTAGCTTATGTCAGCACATCTGTTGTTAATGAACTGTCTGTTGAGAATGTCAGGACTGTAAAGGAGTTTCCGAATGTATTTCCTGAAGAGCTTCCGGGATTGCCTCCAAATCACGAGGTCGAATTCGGCATTGAGCTTTTACCGGGAACGGCTCCGGTGTCCATCACCCCATATAGGATGGCACCGAAGGAGCTGGTGGAATTAAAGGCTCAGATCCAAGAGATTCTGGATCGAGGATTCATCTGACCGAGTGTGTCTCCGTTGGGAGCACTGGTATTGTTCGTGAAGAAGAAGGATGGGTCAATCCGTATGTGTATTGACCACCGTCAATTGAACAAGCTAACAATTAAGAACAAGTATCCACTACCGAGGGTAGACGATTTATTTGATCAACTTCGAGGAGCTTCAGTTTTCTCTAAGATAGATCTAAGGTCGGGGTACCATCAGTTAAGGGTTAAAGAGGCAGATGTGTTCAAGACAACATTCAGGACTCGTTATGGACATTACGAGTTCCTGGTCATGCCGTTTGGGTTAACAAATGCACCAGCTGCTTTCATGGATATGATGAACCGGGTCTTCCAACCCTATCTAGACCGGTTCGTGGTGGTATTCATAGATGATATTCTGGTGTATTCAAGAACTGAGGAGGAGCATGATTCACATCTTCAGGTTGTTCTGCAGATATTAAGGGAAAATCAACTCTATGCCAAATTCAGCAAGTGCGAGTTTTGGCTGCGAGAGGTGACATTTTTGGGGCATGTCATGTCTGCCGAGGGAATTAGGGTTGATCCTCAGAAAGTTGAGGCCGTATTGGATTGGAAGTCACCAAAGCCGATGACGAGAGATCCGAAGTTTTCGGTGCAGTGGGTATTACAGACAGTTCGTTGAGGGTTTTTCATTGATTGCTACACCCCTAACTAAGTTCTTTGCGTAAAGGGTACCGTTTGTTTGGGTGATAAACAACGGGAGAGTTTTGAGAAGTTGAAGAAGATTCTAAGCAAAGCCCGGTATTGATACAAACGAGGGTTGGAAACGAATTCGTTGTCTATTGTGATGCGTCGCACACGGGTTTGGGTTGTGTGCTGATGCAGGAGGGGAAGGTGGTGGCGTATGCATCTCGTCAGCTTAGGCCGCACGAGGTGAACTACCCCACTCATGACTTGGAATTAGCTGCGGTGGTGTTCGCACTAAAGATATGGAGACATTATTTGTACGGCAAAAAGTCGATCATCTACACCGACCATAAGAGTCTTAAGTACCTCCTTACCCAAAAGGAGTTGAATCTTAGGCAACAAAGATGGATAGAGTTGCTGAAGGATTATGATTGCTTGATCGCTGTGAAGTCAGAGTTTTAAATTTATAAAGATAATGATCGAACCTGGAAACTAACTATGACAACGATTGAGGCAAGTGCACCTATCGAACAGTAGTATAGCTTAGGCAAGACCGGATTGTCGAACCCAAAGGAACTAAAAGTACTAATACTAACATTCTTTTTATTATATAGCCTAAGAATTATGCGAATGGTTGTTTAATCTAAATTAATTAACTACTAAACTTAAAGACTCTAAGACAAAGAAGAATGAATTTGGGAGAATACTTGAGAAAAAACCAATTAATTAAGACGACACCCAAGGAAGAATCCACCTAGACTTCACTTGTTATCTAACTCTGAACCAGACGATTTATTCACTTGACTTGATCCGTAAGATTCCCTAATTTATATTAAACCCTCTCTCGAGGCGAATAACGTCTAACCCTAGGTTGATTAATTGAAATCTCTTTCAAATTAAAACCCCTAGAATTGCATTAACTCGATCTATGGACTCCCATATTACGTTTCACCCTAATTCGACAATGCCTCGTCACCCTATCTCTAGGCGCGCGATCAACTCCACTTAACTATGCTAGATATACTCCTAGGCAGGGACTTTTTCTCCTCCACCTAAGCACATCCAACTTGAATCAATATCCGCGAAATATCAACACAAGAATTAAGAACACATAATTAAGAACAAATCAAATATTTATCTTATAGTTCAGCAAACGGTAACAAGATTCATCTAAGTTTCATCCCCCTCAGGTATCTGAGGGTTTAGTTCATAACAATAAAAGAAAACATCTCAGAAGAAAAAATAAAACAAAACATCAGAAATCCCTAAAACCCCCTGAAGGAATTGAAGAGGAAATCCTCCGTCTTGAGTATGATTCCGGCTTCTTGAGATGGATCAACTGGCTATCCTGGAGCGAATCCCCACAAATCTGCCCTCTCTAGCCTAGCAAGACGCCTTTAAACGGTAGCTTTAGGCTCCCGTCGACTCCCCCCTTTTAGGTAATACCTAGGGTGTATTTATAGGCTTTTGGAATGTGTTTCTTTGCCCCTAAGTATCCAAATCCGATTGAAATTGCTCTTTTCCGCGGCAGGGACACGGCCATGGCACACGCCCATGTGAATCGTCTTTAGGCCGTGTTCGGACTTCATTAATGAGGCACGGCCGTGTATTTCGTGGCTTAGACCGTGTTCGAAATTATTGAGGAGGCACGGCCGTGTGGTCTTGGGCCCAGGCCGTGTTGATTTCCTGCTTTTGCCCATTTGGCTCGTTTTAAGCCCATTTCTTGTTCTTTCCATCCTCCGGTGCTTCCCTGAGTATAAAACATGAAAACAAAGGATTAAGGGCACCTTTTTACATAAATCAAGGGATAAATCATCCAAAAGTATGCTAAATGTGGGATTGAAGTATGTTACTTTTACGGTTTATCACATACCCCCACACTTAATCTTTTGCTTGTCCTCAAGCAAAATTCTCAACTTACAATTAAAACAAACTTTCCATGATTCAATATTTCTATAAACAATGTCTCATCATAATTCATACATAATTTATACATGGATAATTTAACTCAAAGAGTCCTAAAGATTCAAACAATCTAAGTCATACATTTGTAGCATAAAACATAGGTGTTTCCCCTCATCTAAATAATTACCTCTGATTCAAAACCTACAAGGGTTGACATCCTCACTAAAGATTCACTCAAATCACTCGAAGTGTTTAAGGTTAAGAATTAAGCACTCAAATGTCAAACCTGAAAATTTAATCCCATAGGCTTGCATGAAAATCAAATCTCCACCACTGTAATATGAGATGATGCACAAATCAAAAGGTCTTTAACAGGGTTGTAACGGGGCTTGGGTTAAAGGTGTGGTTAAAGGATGAATTAGAGGGTTAGAATCGAGATTAAATTGACAAATTACCTAACTAGAAAAAAATGAACTGATAAATAAATAATTACATGAATTGAAATTTTGAAACTAATAATACGAGCTTCTTCTTCAATAAATAGACTTCAACTGTATAAGCTTGCTTAATCACATAACTAATACTGAATATACTTCGATGTTTTTTTTTTAAGAACAAATCATCAAATAATAAGAAAGAACTTTAACAACTAAAATATAGAACATAGTTAGGCAACTGCTCAAAATCAAATCTCGACAAAAAGGGTAGTCAAAAATGGTGATAACAAGTACAAGGGGTTTTGGGTTAATATTAGTGGGTGAGTCAATGAAAAGGGTTGTTAGGATCAAAGGGGTTCACTAGGGGTTAATTATGAAGGTAGGTTTTTAGTGGAGTAAGTGGGTTAAATCTTAGGTGCCTTTATCATTTCTGTATATCAAATCAAAGGTGTGGTCTCGACATGTATAATCGATGCAAGTTCTAGAATAACAAATCAATGTTGACACACTCATAATCAATGAAGTGAGCAAGAAAAAATAATTTATGCTCTATAAGGCTCAAAATCTCACAAAAATTATGGGTGTTTTGATATCAACCTTGTAAATTTCAAACTTCAAAGTAACATTCAAATTCAGGTAGACAACCTAGAAAATTTTTAATTTCTGAAAAATAGACTTATCATGCTTGATTCTCTAGTATTCTTAGAATTTAATCATCAATGCACAATTATCAATGACTTAATCTAAAACATATCAATAAAAATCATAAAACATGGAAATTTCATCCTAATTAGTAGTATGAGAGAATTACTTAAAAACAAGACTAAATTTAGGGATTTGAGAATAATGTAAAAAAAAATTTGGCACTTAATTTCAGGAATTTGAGAATAATGAAAAAAAGTAGGCACCTTTTTAGGTTGTTCACCCCTCACACTTAAGATGTACATTGCCCTCAATGTACAAAGTTAGATAATAACACAATAATACTAAAATCATAAGATATGGGGAGAAGTGAAACTTCCTGAATTATGGATGAAATCCATGGAGGATGTGGAAAATACGTTGGAGGGGTCGGTCTGGATGACGGTCCTGCACTAGATGAAGAAATTGGGTAGCTCGTGGAGGATTAGCCAGGATATAATAATAATTAAAACTATACTAATTAAATAATTAAAGAATAGCAAGCTAAAGTGAAAAAAAAATAAAGATGAAACTAAAATTAAAAGAAAATATAAATGGACCGTAGGGTCCTTATTATTGGATGGTTCGCGAAGTGGGTGTGACCTCTAAAGTCATGCGGAGGTCTTTGGCGATGGCGAAGTGGCGTGATTCCCTAGCGACCTTTAGAACCTAAAATTAAGAAACTAAGATAAAATAAACTAAATTAAGCATAAGAGTGTTAAAGAGAAGGAAAATAAAGGAGAAGAGTAAAGAAGAAGAAAAATTAAATGGTCTCAAAGACCCTTGGCTTGTCAAGTGATTGAAGCGGCCGGCATGATCTTATGTAGATCGGTCTTCATGAGGGAGACTGTGCTGGGATCCTTCTGTTTCTTCAACATGGCCAAAAGATTGAGAAGAATGCTATAAGAATGAAGAATGCTAAGAAGGTATGGTGTAAGGGTGTAAAGGAGGAAGAAGGGTGAAAGTTCCAAAGGGGTGAAAAGTTGAGAGTTAGTAGGAGAAGAGAAAAAGGAGGGGGTTTAAATAAACTTTCAAGCCTGGTACAACCCCACGCCTGTGTACCGTGGGCGTGCTAAGTCACACGGCCGCATCGCACGGCCGTGGTGGGCTCCATTTGTTTCTCCCACGCCCATGCTCAGGTTGCCACACCCGTTGGTGTTAAGTCAGTGTCGTCCACGGCCGCGTCGCACGGCCATGGCATTTTGTCGGTGCCCGTGGGTTGGTGGTTGGAGTCCGTGACTCAAAGATTTGATTCTTTCTGACTTGTACCCTCTCTGCCGTGTTAGTACGGTGATTCTGTATTTCCATATGGCCATGGCCGTGTGTAAGGCCGTGTGGCCTGGAAATCTGCACTCTTGGTTAGTTTAAAGCTAGGTGTTTAAGACTAAGAAAAGAAAAGAAAAATGATAACAAAAGCAAAAGTAACTACGGTTAGTGCTCGGGTTGCCTCTCGAGAAGCGCTCGTTTAAAGTCTTAAGCTAGACTTACCTCTCGTTTGTATTGTCAGGGTGGTTTGAGGAGTTGAAAATCCTTCCTCATTCTGTTGACTTCATTATCATGATAGAATTTAAGTCGAGATATGTTTATATTGAAAGTGCCAAAGATAGGATTACTTACCTCGACTGTTCCGTATGGAAAAACACTGATTACCCTAAACGGTATTTCTTTGTTTGTGTTAGGGTCAGGGGGAGATATTCGAGGGTCTGTTTTTTCTATCAATACCTGATCTCCAATTTTGAACTTGTTTGATTCGTGGAGTGGCTCTGGTTATGCTTCGTGTATTCCCAATTTCTCCTTGAAATGCGTCTTCCACTCGTCTAGATCATTGAATTGAATCCCTCGTTCTTCGTGTGTTATTTCTTTGTTGGAACATGGTATAGAATCGGGTTTAGTTGTATTCTTTCCTGGTGTTTCCTGAAAAGAAGGGTTAAACGAATGGTTATCAATAGAATTTGTTTTCTCACCTGGATTACTCGATGTTCTAGCCGAATCAAGAGCTTTGAGAGTGACTGTCTCGTTACCTACACGAAGTATGAGTTCTCCTGCATCAATATCAATTTTAGTCCTGGCAGTTGCTAAAAATGGTCTTCCTAATATTAAGGGGATCGAATTATCCTCATCCATGTCTAAAATGACAAAGTCTACTAGGAATACGAATTTTTCAACTTTTACGAGTACATCTTTGATTATACCCCTAGGAATTCTAACAGTTTTATCAGCTAGTTGAATGCTCATCCTAGTTTGTTTGGGTTTCCCTAGACCTAGTTGTTTAAACAATTTATAAGTCATGAAATTTATGCTTGCCCCTAGATCAGCTAACGTATTATCAACAGTTAGTCTACCAATTAAACATGGAATTGTAAAACTCCCTGGATCTTTTAATTTCTGTGGTAGTTTATTTTACAAGATTGCTGAGCACATTGCATTTAGTTCCGCGTGTGATGCCTCGTCTATCCTTTGCTTGTTCGTCAAAAGTTCTTTTAAAAATTTTCTAGAATCTGGCATCTGTGAAAGAGCTTCAAGTAACGGTAAGTTAATATGTAATTTCTTTAAAAGTTTAAGAAACTTACCGAACTGTTCTTCCGTATCGTCTCTCCATAATGCTTCGGGATATGGTATGCGAGGCTGGTACTCTTTGATTACCGGTTTTGGCTTATTATTACTTACCTCAACCTTACCTTCTTTGACCTCATCCTCTTGCCTTGAATTGGGCTCGTCTAACCCTTCACTTTCTTGAGCTGTTATGGCTTGGATTTGCTCCTTTGGGTTAATCTCAGTGTTGCTTAGTAGACGCCCTTGCGGTCATTCGGAAATTATCATTACAAGCTGTCCAACTGTGTTAGTAAGTTGTCCAACTGTCTTAGTGAGTGCCCTGACTTGGCTCTCGATCCCTTTAATTGATGCCTGTTGATTCTTAAGGGTGGTCTCAGTGTCTTAGAGACGATTATCTGTAGCTGCCATGAATTTTGTCAGCATCTCTTTAAGGTTCGGCTTCTTCTCCTATGGATAGGGCTAATTTTGAAAATTTTGAGGAGGTTGTTGTCTTTGATTTCCTTGATTTCCTTGTCCTCCCCATGAAAAATTTGGCTGAAGAAGAGGCATTTGAAAGCAAATTCGGCAGTTGGTGTGTGGGAGCAAACCGAAACTCTTTTGTGTGTGTGCATTTTCTTTTCTTTTGATTTTTGGGTCTTTTCTAAAGTGACGTTTTAGGTAATTGTTTCTTTTTCTCTGGATTGACATTTCGGGTTCGTACATTTGCCTCTTTTCTTTTTCTTGCCCATTGCCGAATTCAATCTTAGTTCCTCTTCGTTCTTCATTCCTTCGTGGTAGCTGTCCATTGCATCGATAAGCCTCTCTTCTTCCATATCTTTTCTTAGTTCCATCATTATTTCGTAGTTTCTACTCTTGGTTGCCGAATCTCTCTTTCCCATTCGACTCTTCTCTGGTCAAAGGTAACGATTTCTTCTCTCCTATTTTATTTTTTCCCTCTCTTTGCTCTGCCAAAGCCGAAACTCCTAACTTCAACTTCTTATTACTAAGGCCGAATCTACTTACCCTTATCCACACCGAATTCCTTTTGTTCTCTTTTGGTGAGGGCCGAAACTCCTTGTTGGTCAACTACCGATTTTGTGGTACTTTGGTAAGGGTAAAGAAACTCAAACGCTTTCTTATTTCATTCTAGTAAAGATTTTTATGACTGCTTGGGTAGGAAATTCGGTTTCTCTCTTTTCTCTGTGGGGGGGCGACTGTTGGATGAGTACTAACGCTCTTTTGCTCATCAATATTTGTTAGGGTCATGATTTCCGTAGCCAAGGGATAGGGCCGAATACTGGGTGCACGGAAGGAGATCGCATTCGTGGTGTTTTGGAAGCGGTGGAAAGCATAACTCGTAATCAAGGTGTGTAATCTCACACCTACGTTTAATCTGCTATTGTTACGATCTATGAATCGGCTCAAAGCCGAAATACTAAAAAGTCGAAACACCGACAACTCAGATCACTCGAGCATGCGAGCGCTCGTAGTGATAAACTGAGCCACTAGTGATGGCGATAGACCGTTAAGAGTGTCACGAACGCTCTCGTGAATCTAAGGCTGTAATGGGCCTTATTGAGCCGAAACGGGCTAAGAGGGCCCAATGGGCTAACGAGCCCACTTGACCAAAAACCAATGGAAAATTTTCGAAAGACTGATGCGACTGCGAAGTCAGCAAAACCGAGACTGAAAATGAATTGAATGGGCCACACGAGCTTATGGGCCCGTTTGGGCCAGAATTGGATTTTTGGCCCAATATCACCATAGGGACCAAAAAGGGAACCTGTGTCGTTCGAGGTGACAGTGGGCTTCGAAAAGGCCGTTAGACGATAAATTATCGAAATACCTTTAGTGGGTAAATTACCGAAATACCCCCAATGGGTGAAATTACCGTTATACCCCTAAGTGACAAAATAATCGTTATGTCCTTGATCGTAGTTAAATAGCGTGTATGTGATTTTATATATATCTATTTATAGTTGTAATACACTGCATTCATAACATGTTGCATGGGTTGGGTTTGATGGTTGGAGGAAGTACCGTTTTAGTGGCTCTGCCACATACCGTTCTGGTGGCTCTGCCACATACTGTTCGAGTGGCATCACCACATACCGTTTTAGTGGCTCAGCCACATATACCGTAATTAGCAGCTTGTTTGCAATATTGGAGAGTTTTGGCTGGGTGGGTTGACATGGTCCCCACATGGTGTGCTTTGTTGGTGCAGGTCGAGAGTTAGTAAATTTGGATAGGATTGGGGTGGGCACTTATCCATTTGCATTGAGATGATTTGGGGCTTAGGCCCGACTTGTTCTTGAATAGGGCTTAGGCCCGACCCGACACCGGCAAGTATGGGCTCGGGCCCAAACTATGACCGTTAGAGGGGATTACACACTGAGTTCTTGTAACTCACCCCTTTCTTTTAACCGTGCAGGTAATCCCCAGCGTTAGGGAATTTGGAGCTGTGGAGGACTCAGAGGTGGCCATACGTCGGATTTGCTTCTTAACGAAACTTAGTAATTTTGTATTTAATTTATTTTATATTATTTTTGGGTTAGTATTTTATGTAATAAGGCCATTGAGATTTTCTTTTTAAACTTTCATTTGGTAATTCTGTTAGTTATGAATCGTTAAACGATAAAACACTGGTTTTTAAAACAATAACTATTGTTTTCAAAATATCACGTTTTCGTAATTATTTAAGTCAGACTTCTGCAACAAACAAAGTTTTCAATAATAACAACATCTTTGCAAGAATATACTTTGAGCAAATCTTGTTTTTGTAAGCAACGAAATTCGGAGTTTTAAAAAGGATACAAAGTGTTTTTTTTTTTTTTTGAGGAGGGATTTTTATTGAACGCGTAGCTTTTAAACAACCTTTGATGTGACATGCTAGATCCAGCCATAATGCCTAGGTCGGGTTTGGGGTGCTACAGTTAGTGCCGCAACTGGTGCTACATAAGGAGTGTAGGGATGGGTGGGTCGATTAAATCCCCACAGGAGTGCAGGGTTGGACAGGAGACGGAGTGCAGGGTTAGTATGGGCATTAATGCATTGCATACACTTGTTCTGTTATTGAGATGGGCTTAGGCCCAGATAGATGTAATCTGTGATATTTGATATGGGCTAAGGCCCAACTGAGGCTATTATGGGCTAAGGCCCAAACGCCACTGTTACTGTGTTGGGCTTAGGCCCACATTGATTACTGTAATTGGCTTAGGCCGGATTGATGTGATGCATGCTTTATGACCGATGAGGGTTGTACACACTGAGTTTTCGTAAACTCACCCCCTCTTTTAAATTTTTCAGGTAATCCTCAATAGGCGGTTAGACGTACTGGAGGACTCAGAGGTGGCCGCACTACAAACAGCTTTAAATTTTAGTGTTCTATTTTACCTTAATTAAACCGTTTTCTTATTGGGTTGTAATAAGGCCTCTTTTAAATTCTGGTTTTTAATTTGGGATTTTCAGTTTATTAAGTTTCTACCTGTTAAAAGTAGATCGCGATTTTCCAAAACAATAACTGTTTTCAAAACACTAAGCTTTCACAACTTAATCTTTAAACATCACGTTTTTGCAAATCATCTGCTTTAAATTAAGCTTCCGCAACAAATAACGTTTTAAAAGGGAACGACTTTTTAATAAACCACGATTAAAAATAAACTGACGTAACTGGGATTTTTACTCAAGCTTTTCTTTAAGAAGGGTTTTCAATGAAAACATGGTTTTCGAAAAACACTTTAATGTGCCACGCCGGATTCGGGCCTAACTTCTGGGCTGGGTTTGGGGTGTTACAGTGTGTCCCCATGCATGCTAGGTTTGCAAGTCAGTATGCCTAGTACTAACCGCACGGGGAGAGACACGGCTGTGTGTCTAAACCGTGTGAAAGACACGGCCATGGACATGGGCGTGTGCCCAGGCCGTGTGAAGTCTGCACCTGAAATTAGGAATTTAATTCGCCACATGGCCGAAGGATACGGCCGTGTGCCTTGGCCGTGTGACAAATTATGGGGTGATGACGTCAAAAACAAAATGTCAAGGTTTTCACACACGGGTGAAGACACGGGCGTGTGAGGGACACGGGCTAGGGACACGGGCGTGTGTCAGGTCGTGTGAAAACCCCTGTAGGTTCGAATTGAGAAATAAATCCACACGGGTGTGGAACACGGGCATGTGATATGCCACACGGGTGTGCCCTTTTTTCACACGGGCGTGTGGCCCTGTTTATGTAAAAAAAATTCTAAGTGTTCAAAAGTTTCCGGTTTAGTCCTGAACCATTCCGTGTGCAAGTTTAGGGTCTCGTAGACCCATAATAAAGACATTATGGTCTTGAATGAAAAGTTTTAAATTTACATGAAGTATTTATGAATCAATATCGTATGATTGAGCAAGTTAAGTACGGTAATGCCTCGTACCCGGTTCAGGTGTTGAATACGGGTAAGGGGTGTTACAGGACAGGCAGAAGAGCTACTAGAGCAAAGGAGTTTGATGCAATCACCTCATTAACAGCTCAGGTATCATCCCTAGCTAATATTATTAAAACATTGAAGAGACCACCTACAGTGCAGGAAATGAAAGCAACCGAGCTAACATGTGTTTATTATGGGGAATATCATGTTTTTGATGAATGCCCATCAAACCCAGCCTCAGTATATTACATGGAAAATTTCAATCGGAAGTATAATCTTTATTCCAATACGTATAATCCAGGGTGGAAATAACATCCCAACTTCAGTTAGAGTAATCAAGGATTGGGAAATTCCAGTAATATTGCTCGAAAAAATGTCACTAGTGCACCAACTGGATATAATTAACTCATGCCACGACAAAATGTTCAAAAAAGTTCAGCATCATCTTCTTCATCAATGGAAGCTCCGTTGACAGAATATATTGCCAAAAATGATGATGTGATATAGAGTCAAGTTGTATCCCTAAAAGCCTTGGAAAATCAAGTAGGGAAGATTGCCAATTCGTTAAGTTTGAGACCCTAAGGAGCATTTCCAAGTGACACTAAAAATTCAAGATCTCAAGGAAAGAAGCACTACAAGGCCATTACGCTCAAAAGTGGTACTCAGTTACCTAGAGTTGTTAATGATGAGACTGTTGAAGATGACAGCACAGATTTTACACATGGAACGAATTCAGAACCATTCGTAATGCAGTCTACAACTAAAAAGAGCAAACAAAAAAAGGTTGAAGTAGAGTTAGCACGTGTCCCCAATAAAAATGCCATAACACAACAATATCAGCGGTCTGAAGGAAAGCCACTGCCACCTTTTCCTCAGTGATTCCAGAAGTTTAAGCAAGATTTTCAATTCAAAAAATTATTGGATGTCCTGAAGAAACTTCATATCAACATACCGTTGGTGGAAGCATTGGAGAAAATGCTGAATTACGTTAAGTTCATGAAGGATATCTTGTCAAAGAAGTGACTATTAGGGGAATTTGAAACTGTTGCTCTCACTGAAGGGTGCACAGCAATGTTGATGAATAAATTGCTTCCAAAGTTGAAGGACCCAGAAAGTTTTACTATCCCATGTTCAATTGAAAATAATTATGTTGGCAAGCCATTATGTAATTTAGAAGCAAGTATAAATGTAATGCCTATGTCTGTTTTAAAGAAGCTAGGAATTGGGAAGGCAAGACCCACCACAGTCATGCTTCAGCTAGCTGGTCGTTCTTATGCACATCTGGAAGGTAAAATTGAAGATGTGCTGGTAAGAGTTGATATTATTCTAGAAAGTGAAGCTGATAAAGATGTACTGATTATTCTTGGGAGACCTTTTCTAGCAACAGGTAGAACACTAATTGATGTGCAGAAGGTGAGTTGACAATGAGGGTCAATGACCAAAAAATAACTTTTAATGCTTTTGATGCCATGAAGTGTGCAGATGAAAATGAAGAATGTCACGCCATTGGATTTCTCGACTCAGCCGTAGATGAAGAGTTTGCAAAATTTTGTCACATCAAATTTGATGATGATGGAGATCCATTTGAGCTAGATGAAGCAGAAATGACTGGTGAACTTGGTGAACTTATAGAGACCAAGCAATTTGAGTATCGACAAGGGAGGAGTTTCAAATTTTTAAAATGGTCAAATCATTCTTTTAAGCCTCCTAGACCTTCCATAAAGGACCGTCTTACTTTGGAGTTGAAGTGTAACTGCCAGATTTAGAGGCTAGCTAGAATAGTGATCTCGGGATAAATAATTCGAGATTTGAGAAATTTATTTTCATGTCATATTATGAGTCAGAGCATCGTAGTATATGTGCATGATAATTTTGCTGCTTTAATTTTAGCGATTTCATGCTTAATCGCGAAAAAGGACTAAATCGCATAAAGTGCGAAAGTTCCATTCTATAAGCTAAAGATACCAAATAGCCATAGATTGATAATTGGAGGTATTTAAAGGGAAATTAGACCCCCAATATTTGCTTGGCCGGCCATAGACTAGCATAGGAGACAAAGATGGAAAAGTAGTTGATAGTTGGTGACTTGTTTGACTAGTTTAATATTAGAATAAAGAAAGAGAAAATATCATCATTCCCTCCATCTTTTTCCACCGAATTTTGCAAGAAAAATAGGGGTTTGAAAGCTCAAAATTTTTAGCAAGCTCTCCTCCATTCTAGTAAGTGATTTTGATGATTTTTCTTTATGATAATTGTACTTTTAAAACCCCTAGAACTTAAGCTTTCAAATGAGAGGACTAATGTGCAATATGGTGAAAAGTTTAGAGTTTTTCCGTGAGAGCTATTATAGTTATTTGCTGCATTTTTATGGAAGAAATTGAGTCTTAGTTGTTAGATGAACAACTTTTGTGAAAGGTGTTGTCTTGAAAACACCTAATGGGACCTTAATGAAAAGGTTATAAATTTGTAGTAAATATGTGAAATGTTGAGTTTTGATGATAGCTATAAGAGTATTAAATGTTCACCTAGGCTTGTTGAAGGTAGAAATGTGATTAGAATTAATTTCCGAGCCTAGGGGCAAAATGGTCATTTTGCCAAAGTCTAGGGGCAAAATAGTAATTTTGCCTAAGCATGATTATTGAGATGCTTTTATTAATGTAGTGATTAAAATGAGCTAATTTACTATTATAGAGTAAGAAAAATCGAGAATCCGCCTCGATCGGGGAAAGAACAAAGTCTTGGACTAAACCGACGAGTTAGCTCATTTTGGAATCGAGGTAAGTTTGTATGTGATTAATGCAATATTTATGTTAGCATAATTGAGAATGCTTGGTATCATATTGATGCATGATACTTCATTAAATTGAGAAATTGATGTTGAATATGATGTTGAAGTCATAGTGAACTGTAATGAATATGAGAATGCTATCATCGAGATGAGAAATGGGTAGGGTCCCGTATAAGACCATGTCCGGGACATGGCCTCAGCACCAAGTTGGGATCCCGTATAAGACCATATTTGGGATATGGCTTCGGAAATGACTATGAAAATCGTCTAAGACCATATCTGGGATGTGGCATCGATACTTGATGTGAAAGTCCATATAAGACCATATCTGAGATATGGCATTGGCATTTAGAGGTGAGTCCATATAAGACCATATCCGGAATGTGGCATTGGCTTCAGACTACCAAAGAATGACGATGAACACGCGTCTTTGACTATCCCTTATGATTAGTGGGATAAGTAGATGAATTTAGAAGTAGAAATGAGAATGGTACTAAAGTCATGTGAATGAGTGAATACAGGTACTCATGAATGAGTCACGAAGAAACGATTTCGATATGTGGCACGCTATGTGCTAAATAAGGGCAATTGTAAGTAAGTATGTCAAGAAGCCTTGACTCATGTACGGTTAGTTAATGCCGTGGATGGATTATATTATGAGCTTATTATTGGTATTTACTTCTATACAAACTTACTAAGCTTTATGCTTACTCCTTTCATTTCCCTTTTTCCTTGTAGTATTGCCAATATAACTCGAGGATCGTGGACGTAGGAGTTCGGAGATCACACTATCGACATCACTTTGGTATAACAATTTTGAATTTTTTTGAGTATGGCATGTATAGGACTCAAGTATTTTGTTAGGTCGAACTTGTTGGCCAAAGTGTTGGCTTTGTAAGGTATTGAGGTCTTTTTGTAATGGTCTATTAAGTTAGGCCGATACTTGGCAACTCATATACTAAATGAAACTGGTTTTCTTGAAATGTATGCTCTTGTGTATGGATGTTGAATTGAGTGTTCAGATGTGCCTTTGTGTTACTAATTATTTTGAACCGAATTAGTGTATTTGTATGTGCAATGTAGAGTGGCAAAAAAGGGCTTGGTAGATAGCCTGCTAATTGTCCATTTGGGTAGACACACGGGCGTGTGTCTAGACCGTGTGGGAGGCACGGCTAGTACATGGGTGTATGCCCAGGCCGTGTGAAGTCTGCATCTTGCACTTAGTATCTAAATCACCACACGGATGGAGCACACGGACGTGTGTATAGGCAATGTGGATAAGTCAGAATGCTAAGGTTTGGCACACGGGCCAGGGCCACGGGCGTGCCAAGGCTGTGTGAGATTAGTCAGTGTCGACCGCGGGTGGAAGACACGGGCATGTCTTAGGGGAACACGGGCGTGTCCCTAGACCAACACAGGCGTGTAGCCCCTGTTTTGTTGAAAAGTTTCTCGAACTCGTAAATGTTACCGGAATAGTCCCGATACTTCTCGAAAGTATGTTTAGGGCCTCCTAGGCCGAGTATGTGCAAGTGATGGGTTTAAACGAAATTTTATAACCCTATTCTAGATGTTTAAGCAAGATTAGTTAGGTAATGCCTCAAACCCTGTTCCGGCTTGAATACGGGTAAGGGGTGTTACATGAAGCCTTTGCCATTACACTTAAAGTATGCCTACTTGGGAGACAACAACACTTTGCCAGTAGTCATATCTACAGAATTGCACCTGATCAGGAGAAGAAATTATTAAAAGTTTTAAAGAAATCTAAGAAAGAATTGGGGTGGAAAATTGCTGATATCAAGAGAATCATACATAAGATTTTACTAGAGGATTGTCGTGGCAATTCTATTGAGCAGCAGGGAAGACTGAACCCTATTATGAAGGAAGTTATTAAAAAGGAGATTATTAAATGGCTTGATGTTGGAATAATATAACCTATTTTTGATAATTCGTGGGTGAGCCCTATTCAATGTGTACCAAAGAAAGGAGATGTCACCATTGTTAGCAATGAAAACAACGAACTCATCCTAACTCATACTATCACGGGATGGAGAGTTTGCATGGACTACAGTAAGCTAGATTGTTGTTCATCAATCAAAAGTTAGATAGATTAGCGAGGAAAGCCTTCTATTACTTCTTGGATAGTTATTCGGGGTATAACCAGATTGCCATAGCCACCATAGATCAAGAAAAGACCACTTTCACACGTCCGTATGGAACCTTTGCTTTCAGACGAATGTCATTTGGGTTGTGCAATGCCCCAGCAACATCTCAGTGCTGCATGATGGCAATATTTTTGGATATGGTGGAGAAATTCTTAGATGTTTTCATGGACGACTTCTTTGTGTTT
The DNA here is from genome assembly GCA_025698515.1 of Gossypium sturtianum. Lineage (NCBI taxonomy): Eukaryota > Viridiplantae > Streptophyta > Magnoliopsida > Malvales > Malvaceae > Gossypium > Gossypium sturtianum. The sequence goes on from CM046950.1 coordinate 39,054,379, forward strand.
GGTGATACTTTTGAGAGCTGTTTGAAGAATTTGAAACTAGTTTTTTATCGCTGTGAAGAAACTAACCTTGTTCTGAATTGGGAGAAATGTCATTTCATGGTTTGTGAAAGCATTGTTCTAGGTCACAAAATATCACAGTAAGGGATTGTCGTAAATAAAGCAAAGATTGAGGTTATTGAGAAATTTCCACCACCTACTATGGTTAAAGGTATTTGAAGTTTCCTTGGCCATGCAAGATTTTATCGAAGATTTAGTAAGGATTTTTCGAAATTATCCAAACTCCTATGTACTTTGCTAGAACACAATAGAACCATCAATTTTGATGAACTTTGCTTGAAAGCATTTGAAGAATTAAAAAGCAACTAGTGACAGCATCGATTGTCATTGCACCAAACTAGACACTACCTTTTGAACTTAAGTACGATGCCAGTTATTTTGTTGTAGGAGTAGTGCTTGGGCAAAGGAAGGATAAAGTGTTTCATGCCATTTACTATGCAAGCAAAACAATGAAAAACGCGTAGCTAAATTACACGACTACTTAAAATGAGCTATTAGTTGTGGTATTTGCATTTGAAAAATTCAGATATTATTTAGTTGGCACCAAAGTTACAATTTATATGGACCATTCTGCGATTAAGTATTTGGTGACTAAGAAAGATGCCAAGCCAAGGTTAATTCGGTGGATCTTACTACTGTAGGAATTTGATCTTGAAATTTTCTAAATAGGAAGGGAACCGAGAACCAAGTGGCTGATCACTTGTCGAGACTTGAAGCAGGCAATGAAGACAGAAATATTCAACTTATTAAGGAGGATTTTCCAGATGAGCAACTGCTGGTTGTGACGGCATTACCTTGGTATACCGATATCGTTAATGTCCTAATAAGTGGGTTACTGCCACCCGAGCTCAACAATCAGAGATGAAGGAAATTTCTTCATGATGCCAAGCAATATTACTGGATGAGTCTTTCTTATTTAAACATTGTCCAAATAAAATAATTCAAAGGTGTGTTCCGGATGACGAGATTTAGAGTATTTTACACCACTGCCATTCAGCACTGTATGGAGGACACTTTGGGGGAATGCGAACTGTGGCAAAAGTTTATACAATTTGGCTTTTATTGGCCAAGCATGTTTAAAGATGCACATGAATTTTGTCAAGTTTGCGATCGTTGTCAATGAATTGGGAACTTACCAAAGAGGTATGAAATTTCATTACAAAATATTCTAGAAGTTGAATTGTTTGATGTGTGGGGAATCGACTTTATGGGTCCATTTTCACCCTCTTGGGGTAATATATACATCCTCGTAGTTTTAGATTACGTCTGCAAGTGGGTTGAAGCTGTCACTCTCCCTATGAATGATGCCAAATCTGTAAAAAAGTTCCTGCATAAGAATATTCACCAAGTTTGGTACTCCTCGTGCTTTAATTAGTGATGCAGGTTCTCATTTTGACTACAAATTAGTTTTTACTGCCTTGAATAGATATGGGGTTAAATATAAAATTGCCACAGCATATCACCCTTAGACAAATTGAAAAGATGAAGTCTCTAATAGAGAAATTAAGCAAATTTTGGAGAAAGTGGTCAATCCCACCTGGAAAGATTGGTCATCTAGATTGGATGAAGCTTTGTGGGCATATCGTACTACCTTCAAGACAACATTAGGAATATCGCCTTTCAAGCTTGTATATGGAAAACCTTGCCATTTTCCTTTTGAACTTGAACATAAGGCATTTTGGGAAATTAAGAAATTGAACATGGATTGGATTAATGCTAGCAATAACCAACCACTGGAGTTGAATGAGATGGAGGAATTTAGAGCGCAAGCTTAAGAGAATGCCAAACTATACAAAGAAAGGACAAATCGATGGCATGATAAGAATATTTTGCCACGACAATTTGAACCTAGACAACAAGTGTTGTTCAATTCTAGGCTGAACTTGTTTCATGGCAAATTTAAGTCTCGCTGGTTAGGACCCTTTGAAATAGCTCATGTCTACCATCATGGAGCTGTGGAGGTCAAAGATATGAAGGCCGAACTTACATTCAAAGTCAATGGACAATGTTTGAAGCATTATTGGGGTGCCCCTATAACTCGAGATAAACATTCCATTGCTCTTCGAAAGGCTTAAGTTCCCACCTTTGCATTAGTTTCTTTGTTTTATTCGTTTTTGCTTTATTTGTTTTTCTTTATTTGATTGGGATAATTAATTTTTTTTTATTTTTTTCCTTTGAAAGTATACTAAAGATTGGGCTTGGTAGATTAGTACTAGCCCATCAGAAATACTTGCCAGCTTTTACTTTATTTACCCCCAAAAAATTTTTTATCTTCCCGCCTAAACTTTCTTTTACTGTGTCAAGCCATAATTTTAGCCTTTTTTATCACCCACGTCACGACCTGATTTTTCTATTTCTTTTACCTTAATCTATTCATCTTCTTTCTGTAACACCCCTAACCTGTATCCGTCGCCAAATTTGGATTATGAGGCATTACCAAACAAAACACAGTTCAGAACAGACATTCAGATCAGACATTCATATCTTCCATACTACATAAATGAACCTCATCAATACACTTATCTTATTTAAATTTCTAACCTTAATACTCCTAAGTTCACATCGATCACACATTAAAATTTTGTTTGTTTCAATCATATAACATTACATATCACATATCGATCATATATCAAATATATAAATATATTGCATAAACAAGACATACTATTTTTACTGCCGAATATTCACATATCCATTATTAATTTTATGCTTGCATATAACAAAATTAACCGAACAAATTTTCTCTTTATAATAATAGTCAAACAAATATGTAAACATAGTAACATACACATAGCCGAACATACTAATGAAGCTTATATAAATATATATGGTGCGCATATTTATCGTAAAATCAAGAGCCATATTTAAAACATTAAAACACAAACAACATCTCATTATACACCTAATTCGCATATATATATATATATATATATATATAATAGTGTACCTGAACTAAATATCACATTCTTTTAACTATCCATTTAAAACTAACCAAAACATACTTAAACCATATCCATCATTTCCCCTTTTTGATTCATATCAAAAAGAATTATAAAACACATTTACTACTTACCATTTTACAACCGAACATAAATAACCAATATACACTCAAATACATTATCAATACAAACCGAATCGAAATTACTTATATACATCCAAACTTATAATCATCTTACCAATACACATTAGAACAATTAATCATATTTTTCCCTCATTACTAAACCGAATTATAAATGGTTTCCCACCTTTATGTATAAACTTCATTTTTATAAGACATAACCAACTCAATTAGTTACCAAATCCATATATACCACACATATCATATACATATATCAATTAATTCACCACATTATTAACCAAACATAGCAACCATATACAACATATAAATAAACCATAGCCAAATTGATAAAACCAAACGCCTTTAACACTTGATCAAAAACTCATATAAATCGAGCCTAATCATAATGATCAAAGACAAGCCATTTTCGCATGGCTATATATATACAAGTCCCAAAATCAAATATTTCATCTATGCTATACATGCCATAAGCCCAAATTCAACTTAGTAAAATACCGAAAGAAACAGTCAATAGTGTGATAGGCTTTGCTGACGATCCCCGAGCTTGTAACGTGAATCCAAAATCTATAAAACAAATATAAACAAAAACACACACAAAGTAAGCTATTTAAGCTTAGTAAGTCATAAGCAAGTAAATATCAACTAAATTATCAAAACCAAATATACAAAATCACAAACACAAACTTAGCATTAAAATCTTTCTTACACATATCAAATGGTTAATTGTACATATAGACATGAACTTCACTATTAAGATCACAATAATCACATTTGGCCGAATATACTAAATTAAATTGCTTACACATAGATCACATATATAACTTTAGCATTTATACAATCAAATAAACAATCAACTTACCTTACTTCCATAACATGGTTTAAATACATACTTGAGCCCTTTTAATTCGATTTTCACATTGGTTCTTCATTTAACAATGCCCGTTGAACCATTCGGAATTAAAAAGGATACGCGGATAGTCGGAAGCTCGTACAATTCCAACGTCCCAGATGTGGTCTTACATGTAATCACATATCGATGCCACTGTCCCAGACAGGGTCTTACATGTAAACATAAGTCGATGCCAACGTCCCAGACGTGGTCTTACACGATAACATATATCGGATATCCTATGTCATGACATATGTATCCTAATTATTCCTAGGGTTCGAAAGGGGCTTTCGGACATCGGATCTCGATCGAATCAAACTCCGAACATAGTCAATTCTCAATATCACATTCGGCTAAGGCATAATTTTAATCAAATAATTCAAATTATCACATAGAAATATATATTCATAAATATAACAACATTTAAATGCTTATTGACTTACCTCGGACGTCGACGGTCGGTAAAATCGACTAATCGACTACTTTCATTTTTTCCCCGGTCCAAATCTGATTTCTTTGGTTCTTAATCTAAACATATTCAAATTAAGCTTATTTAAACACCATTCTATTCAATTTAGTCTAAAAACACATAAATGGGCAAATTACCATTTTGCCCCTGACATTTCACACTTTTTACAATTTAGTCCTTATTGCACAAAACACAAAATACAAAAAATTTCACATTACCCATGCTTGGCCAAATATTACCCATGTTCATACAAGTCCATACATTTCATTTATTTCACATTTTAGTCCCTCAAAAATTGATTTTTGCAATTTAGTCCAAATTACTCAAATTCATCAAAAATTCAAAGACAAAACATATTAATCCTTCACATATCTTTCATATTTCATCATCAAACAACAAAAATCACAAGCTATCATCAATGGAAAAACTCAAAATTTTCATCAAATTCAAAAATTAAGACATGGGCTTTGTAGTACTCGAAGCAACGATCTCAAAAACGTAGAAATTATCAAAAACCGAGCTAGATACATACCTTAATCAAATCCCACAATGGTCGAATGCCCTAACTCTTTTCTCTTTTCTTCTTGTTTTGTTATTCGGTCATGGAAATAGAAATAAAACTATGGCTTTTGTTTTTATGTTAAATTTATTATAATATAACATTATATTATATTAATATAAATTTTTAATTTATAAAATTTAACATATAAAAACATATAATAATGTCATGTTGTCGTCCACTACATAATAAAAATGGCCTAATTGCAACATAAATCCTCCATATTAAAAAGACAACAACAATTAGGCACTTTCACAACTAACCATCAAAATTTCATTTTTCGCGATTAAGCCCTTTTATTTAATCGGATACTCAAAGAGAGAAATTAAAACACGAAAATTTAACACAAGAAAATTCACACATAATAAACACTAAAAATAATTTTAAAATAGTTTTCGGACTCGGATTTGTGGTCTCGAAACCACTATTTCGATTAATGTCAAAATCGGGTTGTTACAACTCTCCCCCCTTAGTGATTTTTGTCCCAGAAAATCTTACCGGTGAATAGGTTTGGATAACGCTCTTTCATTGTATCCTCTGACTCCCAAGTTACTTCCTCAACACTGTGCTTATGCCACAGTACCTTAACTAACGGAATTTTCTTATTTCGCAATTCTTTAATCTCACGAGCCAAAAATGAATAGGTTCTTCTTCATATGTCATATCGGACTTAATCTCAACCTATGACAGACTAATCACATGTGAAGGGTCGGATCGGTATCTACGGAGCATCAAAACATGGAATACATTGTGAATCTTTTCTAACTCAGGTGGCAACAGCAATCTATAAGCAACCAGCCCGATACGCTCTATAATCTCATACGGCCCAATAAATCTCGGACTCAATTTGCCTTTGTGACCGAATCTGAGTATTTTCTTCCACGGTGAGACTTTTAAAAACACTTTATCTCCAATCTGAAAACTCTATATCTTTTCGTTTCAAGTCTGTATATGATTTCTGACGATCCGGTGTTGTTTTCAGACTATCGCGAATCACTTTCACTTTCTGTTCAGTCTCTTTGATCAAATCGACCCCGTGTATCTTACTTTCACTGAGCTCAGTCCAATACAATGGTGTATGACATTTACGACCGTACAAATCCTCGTAAGGTGCCATTTTGATACTAGATTGAAAGCTATTATTATAAGCAAATTCAATCAAAGGTAAGTATCGTTCCCACGTACCTTCGAACTCGAGAATGCAACATCTCAACATATCCTCAAGTACCTGAATGATTCGTTCGGACTGACCATCTGTTTGCGGATGGAAAGCCGTGCTAAAGTGTAGTTTCGTACCTAAAGCATCTTGCAATTTCTTCCAAAACTGCGATGTGAACCTCGTGTCTCGGTCTGAAACAATAGAAATAGGCACACCATGTAATCTCACAATCTGAGAAACATATAATTCAGCCAATTTATCAAGTGAATAATCTGTGCGAATCAGAACAAAATGAGCAGATTTAGTCAATCTATCCACAATAACCTAGATTGCATCTTTCTTGCTCGGTGTCAACGGTAAACCAGATACAAAATCCATCGTGACTCTGTCCCATTTTCACTCGGGTATCATAATCGGCTGAAGTAACCTAGAAGGTACCTGATGCTCGGCTTTTACTTGTTGAAAGACTAAGCATTTCGAAACAAAGTCAGATATGTCTCGTTTCATACCAGGCCACCAGTAAAACTGTTTCAGATCGTTATACATTTTCGTGCTACCTGGATGAACAGATAACCGACTGCGGTGAGCTTCGTTCAAAATCATCTGAATCAACTCTGAGTTTTTCGGAACACATATTCGGTTTTTAAACCTCAAACAACCATTTCCATCAACTCGGAATACAGATTCAACATTCGTTTCACTCTGAACTCACTTTGCTATCAGATCGTTATCAACTTTCTGAGCATCAAAAATTTGTTGAACAAACAATGGTCTTGCTTTTAATTCGGCTATTATCAAACCATCATCAGGTATAACCATATACGCATTCATTACACACAAAGCAAATAATGATTTTCGACTTAAAGCATCAGCAACAACATTAGCCTTTCCCGGATGATAGTCAATCACTAGTTTATAGTCTTTTAACAACTTTAACCATCAGTGTTGTCTCAAATTTAGATCTTTCTGAGTCATCAAATACTTCAGACTTTTATGATCAGAATAAACATGACATTTCTCACCGAACAGATAGTGACGCCAAATCTTCAATGCGAACACAATAGCTGTTAATTCTAAATCATGTGTCGGATAGTTCTTTTCGTGCGGCTTTAGCTGTCTCGAGGCATAAGCTATGACTTTGCCTTCCTGCATCAAAACACAACCCAGACCACTCAAAGATGCATCACTGTAAATGACAAATTCTTTACCCAATTCTGGCTGAACTAACACTGGAGCTTCGATCAAAAGAGCTTTCAACTGATCAAAACTTTTCTGACCACTAAACTTAACATCTTTCTATAACAGCTTCGTCATCGGTGTCGCGATCATAGAGAAACCTTTCACAAACCGTCTGTAATAACCAGCAAGTCCCAGAAAGCTTCAAACTTCAGAGACATTTCTCGGAGGTTTCCAATCAAGTATAGCTGAAATTTTACTCGGATCAACCCGAATACCCGATCTTGATACAAAGATGACCTAAAATCGACTTCACAGTAACGTAACTAACATTTACTGAACTTTGCATACAACTGTTTATCTCGTAAAGTCTGTAACACAAGTCTCAGATGTTCGGCATGCTCAGTTTCATCACAGGAGTAGATCAGAATATCATCTATGAATACTACCACAAACCGATCCAAATACTATCTGAAAATCCGATTCATCAAATCCATGAAAATAGCAGGTCCATTAGTGAGTCCGAAAGGCATAACCAGAGACTCATAGTGTTCGTACCTCGTTCAGAAAGCAGTCTTTGGCACATCAGAGTCTTTAACTCGCAACTGATATTAGCCTGATCTCAAATCTATCTTTGAAAATACTGTAGCCCCTTTCAACTGATCGAACAGATCGTCAATCCGTGGCAACGGATACTTATTCTTTATAGTCACTTTATTGAGCTATCTGTAGTCGATACACATTCTCATAGTTCCGTCTTTCTTTTTCACAAATAAAACTGGTGCGCCCCAGGGAGAGAAACTCGATCGCGCAAAACCTCTATCTGTCAACTCTTGCAACTGAGCTTTCAATTCTTTTAATTTCGTAGGTACCATTCTGTACGGAGCTATCGAAATCAGAGTCATCCCCAGCACTAATTCAATATCAAATTCAACTTCTCGAATAGGTGGCAAACCCGGTAACTCTTCAGGAAACACATCTGGATATTCACACACAACAGGTACTGATTCGATCTTCTTTTCGGTCACTTTAAAGTCGAGCACATAAGCAAAGTAAGCTTCACAACCCTTTCTCACATATTTCTGAGCTAACATTGAAGATATCACTGCCGGTAAACCATTCAGGTCATTAGATTCAATCTGAATAATCTCATCATTCTGACACCGTAAACAATAGCCTTCCGTTTGTAGTTCACAATAGCATCATGCAGAGTTAACCAATCCATACCCAGAATTATATCAAACTCATCGAATGGAAACAACATCAAATCCTCCAGAAAACATGAATCTCGAATCATCAACGGACAATTCTTGCACACTTTATCAACCAAAACACACTGGCCTAAGGGGTTCGATACTTTAATCACAAACTCAGTAGACTCTACAGGAAAAGTCTTATTGAATACTAAAGTCTCACACACATAAGAATGAGTCGAATCAGGATCAATCAATACAACAACACTAGTATCATAGAGAGTGAAAGTACCAGTAATAACATCCGGGGATGAAGCCTCCTCGCATGCGCGAATAGCATAAGCTCTGGCAGGTGCGCGAGCCTCAGATCTAACAACTGTATCTTTGGTCCCTCTCTGACTGCCACTCATATTACCCGTATTTCTGGGTGGTCTACCTCGAGATACAGTGTTACCCGATCTCGTATTTTGTACCGAATTTTGATCCACTAACTCTGGGCACTCACGGATGAAATGACCCCTAGATCCACATTTAAAACAGGCTCGATCATGCAATCTGCAACTGCCGGGATGTCGTTTACCACAATGTTCACACTCGGGTTGATTTGATCTGACATTATGCACACTAGTTACTGAGGTAGCTCTCGAGCTCACAGGTGGTCTATCCCGATCACGTCTAGAATAACCCGCGGTAGTCTTTGAACGGCTAGCATCATCTCGAAACTTCTTTGATGTCGACTGGAATGACTTACTGAATAGTCTCTTACATGAATCTCAAGCTTCAGAGTCGGCTTTTCTTTTCTCTTTCCCGAGCTCTTCGGCTTTGCAAGCTCGCTCGACAAGTACCACAAACTCTTTTATCTCAAGTATGCCAACTAACAGTTTAATATCTTCGTTCAGCCCATCTTCAAATATTTTACACATAATAGCCTCGGTCGAAACACACTCTCGGGCATACCGACTGAGTCTAACAAATTTCTGCTCATACTCTGTCACTGTCATCCGACCCTGTTTCAATTCAAGAAATTCTTTGCGTTTCTAGTCAATAAATCTCTGACTGATATATTTCTTACAGAACTCAGTTTGAAAGAATTCTCAGGTCACTCGTTCTTCCAGAACCACCGATACTAGTGTATTCCACCAGTGATATGCAGTGTCCCGTAGCAGAGATATGGCACATTTTAAACATTCATCAGGGGTGAAGGATAATTCATCAAACACTCGAATAGTATTATCGAGCGAACTCACTTCGCTTCAAGATCATCATCATCAGTAGCTCTGAATTCTTCGGCTCCATGTTTTCTGATTTTATCAATAGGAGGCTTAGACAGTCTCAGTGGATCGCACACTTGAGGTATAGTAGGTACTGAAGATGGGTTAATCGGGGGTGGAGGTTGTTTTGCAGCCGGATTAGTCCAGATATATTGAGTAAACCAGTCATTCATCATTTGATAGAAGGCTTGTCTAGCCTCCCCCTCCAGGTTACTCGAAGTCGGTCGAGAATCAACCGCCGCTGTCCCTTACGCGGGAGCAGGTGCTATACTCTCGACATCATTAACTATGGCTCGATTGGGATCCATTACTATACGAAAACACATTTTTAGATGTCAGAAGTAATCACACTATCGCAGTATAAAATATGGCATGTATAGCTAGACTCATACGCGCTACGTTAGTCCTAGAATCGACTAAACCGTAGCACTGATACCAATCAAATGTGACACCCCTAACCCGTATCCGTCGCCAGATTTGGGTTATGAGGCATTACCAAACAAAACACAGTTCAGAACAGACATTCAGATCAGACATTCATATCTTCCATACTACATAAATGAACCTCATCAATACACTTATGTTATTTAAATTTCGAACCTTAATACTCCTAAGTTCACATCGATCACACATTAAAATTTTGTTTTTTTCAATCATATAACATTACATATCACATATCGAGCATATATCAAATATTTAATATATTGCATAAACAAGACATACTATTTTTACTGCCAAATATTCACATATCCATTATTAATTCTATGCTTGCATATAACAAAATTAACCGAACAAATTTTCTCTTTATAAATAATAATAGTCAATCACAAATGTAAACATAGTAACATACTGATAAACCGTAAAAGTAACATATTTTAAGCCCACTTTTAATATGCTTTTGGATGATTTAAGCCCCAATTTATGTAAAAAGGTGCTCTTAATCCTTTATTTTCATGTCTTATACTCAGGAAAGCACCCGATGACGAAAAGAACGAGAAACGGGCTTAAAACGGGCCAAATTGGGCCAAGCCACGAAATCAGCACGTCCTGGACTTCAAGCCACACGGCCGTGCCACCATTCTTACTAGAACACAGCCTTACCACGACTTACACGGCCGTGCCTCATTCAACAGTGTCGAACACGGCCTGAAGACGATTCACACGGGCGTGTGCCATGGCCGTGTCCCTGCCGCGGGAAAGAGGAATTTTACTCGGATTTGGATACTTGGAGACAAAGAAAGGCATTCTAAAGCCTATTCAAACACCCTAGTAGGAACTCTACTTGAATTAGGATACTTTGGGGCCAAGTAAGGCATCTCAAAGTCTATATAAACACCCAAGGGGGCAACTTGTCAGGGTGTCGTGCTAGGCCAGAGAAGGCAGATTTGTGGGGATTCGCTCAGGGATAGCCAGTTGATCCATCTCAAGAAGCCAGAGTTGTACTCAAGACGAAAGATCTCCTCTTCAATTCCTTCAGGGGGTTTTAGGGATTTCTTATGCTTTGTTTTATCTTTTCTCTAGAGATGTTTTCCTTTATTGTTATGAACAAAACCTTCGGATACCCGAAGGGGATGAAACCTATGATGAATCTTGTTATTTGATTATTTGAATTATATGATAAATACTTAGTTTGTTCTTAATTATGTGAGCTTCATCCAATTCTAATGTGCTTAGGGGGAGGAGGAATAGACCCTGCCTAAGAGTAGATCCAACATAATTAAGTGGAGTTGATCGCACGCCTAGAGATAGGGTGACGAGATTTTGCCGGATTAGGGTGAAACCTAATATGGGAATCCACAGATCGATTTACTGCTATTCTAGGGGTTATTGTAAGAGAACGAGAGTTCCACTAATTAACCTAGGGTTAGACGTTATTTGCCTCGAGAGAGGGTTTAATATACGTTAGGGAGTCTTACAGATCAAACTAAGTAAATAAATCATATGGTTCAAGGTTAGATAACAAGTGAAGTCTATGTGGATTCTTCTTAGGGTATCATCTAAATCAACTGAGTTTTTCCCAAGTTATTTTCCAAATTCATTCTTCTTTGTCTTAGAGTCTTTATTTTAGTAGTTAATTAATCTAGATTAATAAATAAATTCACTTATTTGAGGCTAAATAATAAAAAGAAAGTTAGTATTAGTACTTTTAGTTCCTTTGGGTTCGATAATCCGGTCTTGCCTAAACTATACTACTGTTCGATAGATGCACTTGCCTTTAATCGTTGTCAGAGTTAGTTTCCAGGTTCGATCATTCTTTTATAAATTTTAAAACTCTGATTTACAGTGATCAAGTTTTTGGCGCCGTTGCTGGGGAACTAAAATATTAAGAAAGCTCTATTTTTATTACTTTAGCCATTCTTTTTATTTTTCGCAATTTACTTTTATTTTTACTTTGCTAATTTTTCTTTTATTTGTTTTTGTCAGATAATTTTAGTTTATAGAGAAGATGGCACTAAATAACTATCAGTGGCGAGTTATGAGGACAACACCAACAGAAGCCGCCAGTGTCTTCAACCTCGACACAATAACCAGGCTATCAAACCAGTTAGAGATGATGAATAAAAAGATTGATGGTTTGTGTAGTCTCTCGCAGGTACATCCAGTTATGCAATATGACTCGAATCTAGGAGGCGTGGCGAATCCTGAGTACCCACCCTACAGATATGGCATGAAGAACGAACAAGTCCACTATATGGGTAACTATTCTAGACCTCAAAATAATTTTTATAGTGACACTTATAATACAGATTGGAGGTACCATCCCAATTTCTCGTGGGACGATCAAGGCAGCCAAAGAGAGGAACTTCCTTCAAATTTTCAACAACCACCTCACCATTAGGAAGATGAGTCGAACCTTGAAGAGACGCTGGCAAAATTCATAGAAAACACAGAAGCACGTCTCCAAAATATAGAAACGAAACAAGAAACATCGATTCAAGGGATCGAGGATCATTTAGGTCACCTGTTGTCGATCTTAGAACAACCACAAGAAAGCTTGCCAAGCAACACCAAAACTAACCCAAAAGAGCAAATTCAAGTCAGTAACAACTCGTGATGATTGAAAGATTAGTGGAATCTGACCCAAGGCAAGATCCTGTGGTAAGTGAAGGTAAGGTTGAGGTGAGCCATGAAATACCAAAATCGGCAATTACAGAGTACCATCCTCGTATACCATATCCCGAAGCAATGAAGAAGGACAACACAGAGGAACAGTTTGGTAAGTTTCATAAACTTTTAAAGAAGTTACATATTAACTTATCGTTTCTCGAAGCTCTTTCAGAGATGCCGATTATAGAAATTTTTTAAAAGAGCAGTTGACCAACAAACAAAAGCTAGACGAGGAATCACATGTGGAGCTAAACGCAATGTGCTCAGCAATTCTACAAAATAAACTGCCACAAAAATTAAAAGATCCAGGGAGTTTTACAATTCCATGTTTAATTGGTAGTTATGCCTTATAAAATGTTTAAACAACTAGGTCTAGGGAAACCGAGGCAAACCAGGATGAGCATTCAATTAACTGATAAAACTATCAGAATTCCTAGGGTATAATTGAAAATGTTCTAATCAAAATTGATAAATTCGTATTCCCAGATAGACTTTGTCGCTTTAGACATGGATGAGGACAATTCGATCCCTTTAATTTTAGGAAGACCCTTTCTAGCAACCGCCAGACTAAAATTGATGTTGGTACAGAGAACTCATTCTTCGTATAGGTGACGAATCAATCGGTTTACAAGCTCTTGACTCGGCCAGAACATCGACTGATGAAGGTGAGAAAGTAAAATCAGTTGATAATCAATCTATTCAAATTTCACCGCAGGAACAACCATAGAACTACGAACCTAAGCCGAAACAGGAACCTTGTGTCAACAAAGAAGAAGCATACGAGGAACGAAGCCTTGAGATCAACAAACTAAAAGAGGGGAAGACACACTTTAAAGAGGAGCCGAAACCGCACGAAGAAAAACCAAAGGAAGCCCCAAACGAGTTGATAGGAACAACGAATCACTTCAAAATAGGGGATCAGGTATTGTTGAATAAGGAAGACCCTCGAATCACCAATTCAGACCTCAAGACAAACGAAGAAATCACTTTTGAGGTACTTAATGTCTTCCTATACGGCACAATCGAGGTAAGTAATCCTAAATTCAACACTTTTGAGGTAAACACTACTCGACTTAAATTTTATATCAAAAATCGAGTTGATCGCATGAGGAAGGACTTTCACCTCCTCAAACCACCTTGACCATACGAATGAGAGGTAAAGTCTAGCTTAAGACTATAAACGAGCGCTTCTCGGGAGGCAACCGGAGCACTAACCCTATTAATTTTTACATTTTTTATTTTACTTTTATTTTTCATTTTAGCACCTAACCATAAACTAACCAAAGTACAGATTTCCATGCTCACACGGCCTTGCACACGGCCGTGGCCGTAGCCGTATGGAAGCCAGAAGGACAAACCACAGACGTGTTAGTAACCGTGCATGACAAAGAATGATTTCTTTTCCCAACACGGGCTGCGATAAAAAGCCACGCCCGTGCCGACTTCCCGTGTGAGGTTACTGACTTGACGAGCACGGGTTAAACACGCCCAATCTAAAGGACCGTGTGAAGAATACACGGGCGTGCTACGAGACCCACGGCCGTGGAAAAACACCTGAACGCGCCCAAAATTCAAAATCACGAAAAACACGGACTGATTAAACTCGAACAAGGGCATGGACCGTATCACTATTTAAATATTTATTTTTATTTCTATTTTTATTTTTATTTTTATTTTCATTTTTATTTTCTTTTTTTTCTTTTTTTTTTCATTTTTATTTTTATTTTTATTTCCTTTCTTTTATTTTCTTTATTATTTTCTTCTTGTTATTCATTCCATTTAGATTTAGCTTAGGATACAAAAGAAATTTGGATGGCTGCTTCGAGGACTCAACCAGTTCGAGACGCTTCCCCACGCTCACCTCCAATCCTATCCGGTTTCTTTTCATTGGCTTCATCCAAAATCCAGGAAGTTTCCCTTCTCTCCCCATCTTACGATTTTATGATTATTTTAATATTATCTACCTTTGTACATTGAGGACAATGTACATCTTAAGTGTGGGGAGTTAACTATAGTATTATTTGAAAATCCCTGAATTATGCCTTATCCTAAAGTAAGTTTCTCATATTATGATTAGAATGAAATTTCCCTTGAATTATGATTTTTATTGATATGTTTTAGATTAAGTCATTGATAATTGTGCATTGATAATTAAATTTTAAGATACTAGAGAATCAAGCATGATAAGTCTATTTTTTCAAATTTAACATTTTCTAGGTTGTTGAACTAAATCTGAATATTATCTTGAAGTTTAAAATTTACAAGGTTGATGTAAAAAATACCCATAATTTTTGTGAGATTTTGAGCCTTATAGAGCATATATTCTTTTTCTTGCTCACTTTATTGATTATGAGTGTGTCAACATTGATTTGTTATTCTAGAACCTGCATCGATTATACATGTCGAGACCACATTTTTAATTTGATATACAGAGATGATAAAGGCACCTAGGATTTAACCCACTTTCTCCATAAAAAGCCTACCTTTACAAATTAACCCCTAGTGAACCCCTTTTAATCCTAACAACCCTTTTTATTGACATAACCGCTAATATTAACCCAGAAACCCTTTGTTTTTGTTATCACCATTCCTTTTGACTACCCTTATATCGAGAGTTGATTTTGATTAGTTGCCTAACTATGATTTTTACTTCAGTAATTTATCCTTTATTATGTATTTAGTTTGTTCTTAAAAAAAAGACGAAGTATATTCATTATTAGTTATGTGATTAAACGAGCTTATACATTTATTTAAATTCCAAATATCGAAGAAGAAGCTCGTAGTGTTAGTATTATTATTTTTCAATTGATGTAATTATTATTATTAGTTCATTAGTTCTTAGTTAGGTAATTTGTCAATTCAATCTCGATTCTAACCTTCTAATTCAGCCTTTTTCCACACCTTAACCCTAGCCTCGTTACAACCCTAACAAAGACCTTTTGATTTGTGTTTCATCTAATATTTCAGTGGCGGAGATTTGATTTTCATGCAAGCCTATGGGATTAACTCTTCATGTTTGACTTTTGAGTGCCTAAATTTTGAACCTTAAACACTTCGAGTGATTTGAGTGAATGTTTTGTGAGGATGTCAATCATTGTCGATTTCAAATTAAAGGTAATTATTTAGATAAGGGGAGACACCTATGTTTTCGAGCTACAAAATCTATGACTTATACTATTTGAATCTTTAGGACTCTTTGAGTCGAATTATCCATGTATGAATTATCTCTGAGTTATGATGAAACACTATCAAAGACTATTATGAATTATAGTAAGTTCGTTTTAATCGTAAGTTGAGAATTTTGCTTGAGGACAAGCAAAAGCTTAAGTGTGGGGGTATTTGATAAACCGTAAAAGTAACATATTTTAAGCCCACATTTAATATACTTTTGGATGATTTAAGCCCCAATTTATGTAAAAAGGTGCTCTTAATTCTTTCTTTTCATGTCTTATACTCAGGAAAGCACCCGATGACAAAAAGAATGAGAAACGGGCTTAAAACGGACCAAATTGGGCCAAGCCACGAAATCAGCACGGCCTGGACTTCAAGCCACACGGTCGTGCCACCATTCCTACTAGAACACGACCTTACCACGACTTACACAAACCGCCTCCTCATTCAACAAATGTCGAACATGGCACTCAAGACGATTCACACGCGGCGTGTGCCATGGCCGTGTCCTCGCCATGAGGAAAGAGGAATTTTACTCGGATTTGGATACTTGGAGACAAAGAAAGGCATTCTAAAGCCTATTCAAACACCCTAGTAGGAACTCTACTTGAATTAGGATACTTTGGGGCCAAGTAAGGCATCTCAAAGTCTATATAAACACCCAAGGGGGCAACTTGTGAGGGGAGTTCGGCAGAAGCCTTCTGCCAGGGCTTTTGTCAGGGCATCGTGCTAGGCCAGAGAAGGCAGATTTGTGGGGATTCGCTCAGGGATAGCCAGTTGATCCATCTCAAGAAGCCAGAGTTATACTCAAGATGGAAGATCTCCTCTTCAATTCCTTCAGGGGGTTTTAGGGATTTCTTATGTTTTGTTTTATCTTTTCTCTAGAGATGTTTTCCTTTATTGTTATGAACTAAACCTTCGGATACCCGAAGGGGATGAAACCTATAATGAATCTTTTTATTTGATTATTTGAATTATATGATAAATACTTAGTTTGTTCTTAATTATGTGAGCTTCATCCAATTCTAATGTGCTTAGGTGGAGGAGGAATAGACCCTGCCTAAGAGTAGATAATTAAGCGGAGTTGATCGCACGCCAAGAGATAGGGTGACGAGATTTTGCCAGATTAGGGTAAAACCTAATATGGGAATCCACAGATCGATTTACTGCTATTCTAGGGGATTATTATAAGAGAACGAGAGTTCCACTAATTAACCTAGGGTTAGACGTTATTCGCCTCGAGAGAGGTTTTAATATACGTTAGGGATTCTTACGGATCAAACTAAGTAAATAAATCATATGGTTCAAGGTTAGATAACAAGTGAAGTCTAGGTGGATTCTTCCTAGGGTATCGTCTAAATCAACTGAGTTTTTCCCAAGTTATTTTCCAAATTCATTCTTCTTTGTCTTAGAGTCTTTAGTTTAGTAGTTAATTAATCTAGATTAATAAACAACTTCACTTATTTGAGGCTAAATAATAAAAAGAAAGTTAGTATTAGTACTTTTAGTTCCTTTGGGTTCGATAATCCGGTCTTGCCTAAACTATACTACTGTTCGATAGGTGCACTTGACTTTAATCGTTGTCAGAGTTAGTTTCCAGGTTCGATAATTCTTTTATAAATTTTAAAACTCTGATTTACAGTGATCACATACACATAGCCGAACATACTAATGAAGCTTATATAAATATATATATATATATGGTGCGCATATTTATCATAAAATCAAGAGCCATATTTAAAACATTAAAACACAAACAACATCTCATTATACACCTAATTCGCATATATATATATATATATAATAGTATACCTGAACTAAATATCACATTCTTTTAACTATCCATTAAAAACTAACCAAAACATACTTAAACCATATCCATCATTTCCCCTTTTTGATTCATATCAAAAAGAATTATAAAACACATTTACTACTTACCATTTTACAATCGAACATAAATAACCAATATACACTCAAATACATTATCAATACAAACCGAATCGAAATTACTTATATACATCCAAACTTATAATCATCTTACCAATACACATTCGAACAATTAATCATATTTTTCCCTCATTACTAAACCGAATTATAATTTTTTTCCCACCTTTATGTATAAACTTCATTTTTATAAGACATAACCAACTCAATTAGTTACCAAATCCATATATACCGCACATATCATATACATATATCAATTCATTCACCATATTATTAACCAAATATAGCAACCATATACCACATATAAATAAACCATAGCCAAATTGATAAAACCAAACACCTTTAACACTTGATCAAAAACTCATATAAACTGAGCCTAATCATAATGATCAAAGACAAGCCATTTTCGCATGGCTATATATATACAAGTCCCAAAATCAATATTTCATCTATGCTATACATGCCATAAGCCAAAATTCAACTTAGTAAAATACCGAAAGAAACAGTCGATAGTGTGATAGGCTTTGCTGACGATCCCCGAGCTCATAACGTGAATCCAAAATCTATAAAACAAAGGTAAACAAAAACACACACAAAGTAAGCTATTTAAGCTTAGTAAGTCATAAGCAAGTAAATATCAACTAAATTATCAAATCCAAATATACAAAATCACAAACACAAACTTAGCATTAAAATCTTTCTTACACATATCAAATGGTTAATTGTACATATACACATGAACTTCACTATTAAGATCACAATAATCACATTTGGCCGAATATACTAAATCAAATTGCTTACACATAGATCACATATATAACTTTAGCATTTATACAATCAAATAAACAATCAACTTACCTTACTTCCATAACATGGTTTAAATACATACCTGAGCCCTTTTAATTCGATTTTCACATTGGTTCTTCATTTAACAATGCCCGTTGAACCATTCGGAATTAAAAAGGATACGCGGATAGTCAGAAGCTCGTACAATGCCAACGTCCCAGACGTAGTCTTACATGTAATTCAATATCGATGCCACTACCCCAGACAAGGTCTTACACGTAAACATAAGTCGATGCCAACGTCCCAGACGTGGTCTTACACGATAACACATATCGGATATCCTATATCATGACATATGTATCCTAACTATTCCTAGGGTTTGAACGGGGCTTTTGGACATCGGATCTCGATCGAATCAAACTCGAAACATAGTCAATTCTCAATATCACATTCGGCGAAGGCATAATTTTAATTAAATTATTCAAATTATCACATAGAAATATATATTCATAAATATAAAAACATTTAAATGCTTATTGACTTACCTCGGACGTCGATGGTCGGTAAAATCGACTAATCGACTACTTTCATTTTTCCCCAGTCCAAATCCAATTTCTTTGGTTCTTGATCTAAACATATTCAAATTAAGCTTATTTAAACACCATTTTATTCAATTTAGTCTAAAAACACATAAATGGGCAAATTACCATTTTGCCCCTGACATTTCACACTTTTTACAATTTAGTCCTTATTGCAACAAACACAAAATACACAAAATTTCACATTACCCATGCTTGGCCGAATATTACCCATGTTCATACAAGTCCATACATTTCATTTATTTCACATTTTAGTCCCTCAAAAATTTATTTTTGCAATTTAGTCCAAATTACTCAAATTCATCAAAAATTCAAAGACAAAACATATTAATCCTTCACATATATTTCATATTTCATCATCAAACAACAAAAATCACAAAACTCAAAATTTTCATCAAATTCAAAAATTAAGACATGGGCTTTGTAGTACTCGAAGCAACGATCTCAAAAACGTAGAAATTATCAAAAACCGAGCTAGATACATACCTTAATCAAATCCCACAATGGCCGAATGCCCTAACTCCTTTCTCTTTTCTTCTTGTTCTGTTATTCGATCATGGAAATAGAAATAAAACTATGGCTTTTGTTTTTATGTTAAATTTATTATAATATAACATTATATTATATTAATATAAATTTTTAATTTATAAAATTTAACATATAAAAACATATAATAATGGCATGTTGTTGTCCACTACATAATAAAAATGGCTTAATTGCAACATAAATCCTCCATATTAAAAAGACAACAACAATTAGGCACTTTCACAACTAACCATCAAATTTTTATTTTACGCGATTAAGCCCTTTTATTTAATCGGATACTCAAACAGAGAAATTAAAACACGAAAATTTAACACAAGAAAATTCACACATAATAAACACTAAAAATAATTTTAAAATATTTTTCGGGCTCAGATTTGTGGTCCCGAAACCACTATTCCGATTAGGGTCAAAATCGGGTTGTTACACTTTCACAATTACTATCAGTTTCTTTCTTCTTCAACATTTTCTTTGTTTATTCCATAATTGTAAAGTTCTTACCTTTTTCTTTTTACAGTTACTCTACCTTGTTTTGAATGGCTCAACTTCCTCCTCCTCCACAGGCTAATGCGCCACCAAGAACCGTTTTCAACCAAGCAGCAGAAGAAAGATATACCTATAATATCTCCAAGCAATCGTTCTGTTTTGAAAAAGGATTCATTTTTAAAGATGAACCTTTCATGGGGTATGATGAGTCTATATCGTCCACTATTGAAAAGCATGGATGGTAGGTTTTTTGTAACACCCCTTACCCGTATTCAACGCTGGAACCGGGCACGAGGCTATACCGAATTAAAGACCTCAAGATCGCCACTTAGGCACAAAATGACCACTCTCTTTGGCCATCACAACAACCTCAATCCCGACCTACGATGCCTCTCTCAAACACACGAGGGCTCTCGAGAACATATCGAAAACTCTTACGATCTTAAAATTTTTTCCATCTATACAGGGCTCACACGCCTGTGTAAGATTTGGCACACCCGTGGATGTCACATACGCCCATGGTCACTACCCGTGCATGAAAATGCAAGCATTCTGCCAATGCCCCACGATTAGGGCACACGCCCGTGCCTTCCACCCGTGGTGCACACTGACTACCTTAACACGGCCTAGAGTCTAGACACACGCCCGTGTGGCTAGCCCGTGGCCAACACTGATTAATCCCACACACCCTAGACACACGCCCGTGTGGCTAGCCCGTGGTCTATTCTGATTTAAAATACTAACATGCAGGGGACACACGGCTGAGTCACACGCCCGTGGGCTGGCCGTGTGTCACACATGGCCTAGACACACGCCCGTGTGTCTATTTACATGGACAAGAACAAAGCTATTTGCCAAGTTCTTTTCACCCTTCTAGCATACAAAATCATGCACTCATTCAACACATCCATAATCAACTCACAATCTTACAATCTCACTTGGATAACTACATCTTTTCATATAATAAAGTAGCCAACAACTATGGCATTATACAAAATAGATTATCCATTTAAAGGCCAACTCATCATAGCCATATACAACAAAATTCACTAACTTATCTAGCCCCTATACATGCCATATACAAAACATTGAGTCTAATGTACCAGAGTGTGCTGATAGTGTGGGCGATCTTCCAATTGATCCTCGTATCTCGATTCAACAATTTACTCTATAAGATAAGGGAAAAGAAAGGGAGTAAGCTTTGAGCTTAGTAAGTTTACACATAAACAATTAAGCAACATAGTATAAGCTAAACAACAATTAGCATTATCTAACATATAAAGTACAATTATGCTTACTCTTTCTATCCCTTACCACATTTATTCCAACACATCACGAGTCACTTACTCATAACCATTGACATGCACCCCTAAATTCAATATCACATTTACACAATATACAACACATCATTATTTCTCGATAATACATCCACACAGCTAATCCACACAGCTAATTTACACAAATAATCCACACAAATAATCCACACAAATTTAAAGTCTCTATGGTTTCGCACTTAGCCCACCACAATCAATTAATAAGGTAGTATCGCACTTAGCCTACCATGAAGGTAATCATAGTGGTTTCGCACATAGCCCACTAGATAATATACCTAACGATAGCATCGCACATAGCCAGCTCATCGTCATTATGCCTTAGGATGGTATCGCACTTAGCCAACCATTTAGCATTATCACTATACATTCACATATCTACTTACTCAATCCTACATCCATTCACGATTTCTACCACATTCATTCCACATAGATTCTCATTCATTCTCAATCATGCTGCTACACACTAGCTAGCATTAATAAATTGTAAGTATGAATGCATTGTTTATGCATAGACTTACCTCGATACACAAAAGTATAGAAACGTGCAATTTAGTCCACCACTTTGCTTTTGCCTCGGTTTCGATCCGGGCTTCGTCTTTCTTGATCTATAATGAATAAATCAGCTTATTCAATACACACATTAACCAAATTAACCCACATCTCATTCTTTGGAAAAATTACTCTTTTGCCCCAAATCTTTCTCATAATTACACTATTGGCCCAAGGCTCGTAAAGTGATTTTTATTCAACTTCCTAGCCTTTCATGCTTAGCCGAATCACTTACTCAACTAAAGCAATCATCAATTCTCACTACATCACACATGTATGACCAAACTTAAGACTTTCACAAACTAGTCCCTACATGCATTTTCTATGGAAACTCATTTAGCAAAAGATGTTTCTACTACATCAAGCTTTCATAATCTTCCATAAAACATCAAAATACATGCATGTCATACATGGCCACATTTTTGAACATCCATCATAGCTCATCAAATAGCTAAAAATAGCTTACTCATGCTACAAGGACTTCAAAAATGCAAAGAATATCAAAAACGAGGCTAGATGCACTTACTAGGAAGCTTGAAAAATTTGAAGAACCCTAACATTGGCTCTTGAAAATTTTGTAGCACTTTTGGAGAAGAAGATGAATGAATTTTGTCATCTTTTCTCCTATTTTAATCACTTAATTGATAAATGACCAAAATGCCCTTTTTGATAAACTCTCTATTTTAACTCATCCATGCCCAATTTTGTCCAAATATTAGAAATTGGAAAAATTGCTATTTAAGGACCTCTAATTAATATTCTAAAGCTATTTCACACAAATAGCTTCTAGAATCTCACATTTTGCTACTTTTGCAATTTAGTCCTTTTGGACAATTCAACCGAAATTTCACAAAATTGCTTCTTGAAACTTTCATACTAGCATGCATATGTAGCATAAACCTCAAAAACTCATTCATATACCTCGGCTTTGTGGTCTCGCACCATTATTCTGGCTAGGCCCTAAATCTGGATGTTACAACTCTCCGAAAATCTTACCAGTAAAGAGGTTTAGATGCTGCTCTCTCATAGCTTCTTCTGTTTCCCACGTAGCCTCTTCCATACCGTGTTTCTGCCATAACACTTTCACTAGTGCTATGCTCTTATTTCTCAACTGTTTCACTTCTCGATCCAAGATCTTAATCGGCTCTTCATCATAAGTCATATCCGGTCTTATCACAATTTCCGTCGAAGGAATCACATGTGAAGGATTGGAGCGATACCGTCGCAACATCGAAATATGGAACACATTAAGAATCTTTTCCAACTCTACCGGCAAAGCCAACTGGTATGCTACTGGCCCAACTCTATCTGTAATCTCATACGGCCCTATGAATCTTGGACTCAATTTTCCTTTTCGTCCAAATCTCATAATCTTCTTCCATGGGGACACTTTCAAAAACACTTTGTTGCCCACTTCAAACTCAATTTCTTTTCTTTTCAGATCCACGTACGACTTTTGTCGGTCCGAATCAACTTTCAGACTATTACGGATTATTTCACTTTCTCCTCGGTCTCTTTTCCTAGATCGACCCCATGGATTCGCTTCTCACTAAGCTCGGTCCAATACAAATGTAACACCCCAAACCCGGCCCATTCGTTACGACCGAATTTGAAATGCCACTGCGGAAAAACGTTTGAAGACTGATTTCACTTTTGGGAAAAACATTAAAAATTTTGTCATTTGAAAACCATGTCCAATTAAAAATTCTAAATAATATAAGCTTTATAAAAATATCCAAATTAAAACTTTATTATAAGCTTTTAAAATATAAGTTGCCAAAATTAAAAGCACTTCCCAATAATAATTTAATGGTCGTCTAGCTTAAACATAATAAAAATGTTCAATCACTTTAACGGGCCTTATTACAATAAACACTTAATCAAAATACTGAAAATATAACTACTTAATTAATTAAAATATCTTTCTCGCATGAAAATCGCTTATGCATGGCCACCTTTGTATCCACTCCAACCCACCCAAAAATCACGATCACCGCGATGTTTAATAAAAATTGGGTGAGTCATACGCACTCGAGTGTGTAATTAGTCCACCGAATTCCACCCACATGTTAACCACATTAACTCATATATCGATATCAATTATCAAATTCACATGTTATCACATTCGGCTTTGGCCCATATTCATATCACATTCATCTAATAGGGTAGTTAACCACATAATTTCCATATACTGGGCTTAGCCCATTTCCACACTGATCCACATTCATATACTGGGCTTTGCCCATTTCCACATTAATCCACATATCATATTGGGCTTGGCCCATTTCCACATATGTTCACATACGAAATCATGCAATTATGAAGCCCAACCCAAACCTAGGGTCCATCCGCTACACACCCCTTATCCACCTTACCACACGCCAGGATTATCAAATCACCCTCTCCTTTTCACTCCAAAGGCAATCACTGCCGTCCACGTGCAATTAAGCACAATAGTCCACAACGCGACCTCAGTCAGCGCCAATCCACGATGTAGCCGTAGCTAACACCAAAACCACGATGGGACACATAGTCACTCATCAACCACGATATGACACATAGCCGATATCAACCACGATGAGGCACATAGCCACTCATCAAGCCACGCGAACTAAATCGCAATTAATCCACAACGTGACCTCAGTCAACGTCAATCCACGATGTAGCTCAAGGCTAACATCAAACCACGTACTCGAAGTACACCCGTACCTTCTTTCATATCATATCCCACCCATGCACATGCCACATAAAATAATGATACAATGTAATGATGCATGAGCATGTTCATCAAGCATATTATCACATATTCATATTAATAATCACATATCATCAGGTTTGGTACTTACCGGATTATCGACATACCCCTTGAGGGTATCCTTATCACAATTTCCACTGCACTAGTTAGCACATTCATAACACATACACATTTCACATACATATCATATACCCGGAAAACGGTGGGTTAATCACACACCTGTCTATTTAGCAAAATCCCGAACTACTCGAATCTAACACGATCTAGAATCCCGAAACTCTTCTTATTCCCATCGATTTGCTCCTAAGAACCAAAGTCAGAAATTGATCATCACCTAAGCTCATAAAATGGCCTATGGCCGAATATCAATACTTCCTTACCTTGCTTACCAAATCCCGAAAACTACTCCTTACTCTTGAACTGTCGAAATCCCTAAGTGAAACCACATCAAAATCGGCTTAAGCATAAATTCATAGAAAAATAACCCTTGGCCGAATACCATACTTGCTTACCTTAATCGCCTGGATCCAAAACTCCTCTAATACTCCTCTTGTCGGCTATAAACAAAAGACACAATGGTAAGGCACTATGAATATTCGGCTATCCATAGAAATCAAGACCACCCTTGATTTCTAAGATACCAAAGAGATAGAAGAACGGTTAGGAGAGAACTCTTACTTACTATAGAGAATCGATTGGAGCAACCTTCAACCAATGACACCTCCGGCTTCTATCACTTGCGACAGAGAAGAGAGAATATGGCCACTGAAGATTCGGCTAAGCCCTTAAAAAGGTGATTCAATATTCGGTTATCTCTTAAAAGTAGATGTAGATGGAAGAAAAGAGGTATAAAAGTGGCTAAGAGATTTCGGCAATGGCTCTCAATGGAGATGAAACATTCGGCTAAGGTCTTGAATGATAAAGGGTCATTCGGCCATTCAAGCAAAGGTGTAAAATTGGGGTTGAAAGAAAATAAAGATGAAGAAGAGTATGTAGAGGAAAAAGAACCCGAAAAACACCTATAACCCCTTTAAATAGTTTTGGCCCTATCTCCTCTTCATGGCCGAATTTGCTTACCCAAAAGAGCCCCATGCTTGGCCACCACGTCAACTCATTATCATATCCCAATTTAATCTCCTACTATGTCTCTTCAACACCCATTCAAATTAAATTGAATTTAATATACAATTATCTTACCTATTTAAAATAATAAATCACATAATTATCCCCTGTATCCACCAACTTAAAATAAAATAAACAATAATATCCCTTACTAATATCCCATTTAATCTCTTATCCTATCTCCTAAAATAAATAAAATAAAATCTCATTTGATCTAAATAAAGCCATAATTATCCTATATTAAAATAAATAAAACTACACTTATCCTACTCTTAGCCGAAATTTAAGAGGAGAAACAAGCTTAATCCTCACCCAAGTAGAAGTCCATTTTCCGTCCAACCTCTCCCTTCCCTGCCTTGACGCATCAGCAAAAATAAAACCACCCCTCCTTGCTGCTCACAAGCCTCGAACCCAAGACCCGCTGGAGCCCTTGGACGCAAGCTGCAGATAACGCCCCAGGCCACTTTGCCAAGGCATTTTTTTGTGACATAAACTCGCCCCAATTCGTTTTAAGACCTCCTTGCCTAGCTCCCCCTTGCCTTAACGCCAGAAACAAAATAAAAACACGCCTACTACTGTCAACAAGGCTCAAACCTGAGCCCTCTTGAAGCTCCCTTTGCCGCAAGCGTCCAAGCCACTTTACTAGGCTCAATTTCATGTCCAAAAGTCCTTACAATTATTCTTAAGGCCTCCTTAGCCCAACTCCCCTTTTAACGCCAAAAATAAAAGTCCATTGCTTCCTACATTGCTCGAACCCAAGACCAGCACAGCGTCATTTCCAGGCCCTTAAGTGGCGCCTTGCAGCCACTTTACCAAGGCCTGTTTTATGCCAAACACGCCTATGATTTTTCCCTTAAGGCCTCCCTGGCCTTGCTCCCCTTTAATGAAAAAAATAAAAACTCCCAAGTGCGATTCCTGCAGCTCGAACCTCCTCCCCTTGGCACTCCACTTGACGCAATCTCCCCAGCACGTAGGTGGCGTCCCTTGCCACTTTACCACACGGCTACTTGTGTCCTAAACTCCCTAAAACTTTTCTTAAGGGCTCCTTCACCCAGCTCCCCCTTTTATACTTAAAATCCAATATTTTCCCAAAAATTTCACCTACACCCTAGGGTTCTCAAAACCCCTAAAACACCTCCAAATACATTTAAAGCCTACTACACTTGAGTTATGCTCCAAACGCACAACCCCTAATCTAGGATGTTACAGTTCTACCCTCCTTAAAATAATTTCGTCCTCGAAATTACTTACTATCAAACAATCGTGCATTCTTAACTCATCACCCTACTCTACTCACAAGCACTCTGATCTTAACAAAACTAACACATTCCTTGGATACTATCTCAAGATTCGCATTCAAAGTTCCTTACACTTCACTAGCATACAAACACGAACTATCTTTAAAGCAATAAATAATATTCCAAAAATAAGGAACTTACCCGCTATCACATCCTTGGTTGTCTCACATCCGAACCTTCAGCTCCTCTGCTTGGGGTTCCACGACCTTGACCTCGAGCCCTATCCATCACTTGAGGACATTTCTTAACCAAATGAACCTTAGATCCACACCGGAAACATGCCTTACTATTTCCCCAACATTCTCCTGCATGAGCTCTTCCACACTGAGCACATAAACGACTCCGATTCTCAGAAACTGGCACAGGTGCCCGTACAGAATTCTCGATCCTTGGTCTTTTTCGAACATCTTCAAATGATGCTGACGGTCCAAAACTTCTCTTATTCCCATTCCTTTCCTTATCTCGGTTACGCTTTACGCCTCTTCTTAACTTCCTCGCCTATCCGAGCTTTCTCCACTAGAATGGCAAAGTCTCTTTCTCTATGCGGAGCAATCAACACTCGTAGCTTATCACGCAACCCATCTTCGAATCGGACGCACCTTTCATACTCAGTAGCCACGATCCCTTGGCGTACTGACTTAACCGCACAAATTCTGCTTCATATTCTACTACCGACTTACTTCCTTGAACCAAGTTTATAAACACCTTCCTTTGCGAGTCTAAATAACTAGCTCCAACATACTTCCCTTCAAACTTAACCTTAAAATATTCCCAATCCACTCGATCTGCCGGGACACCTTGTCTGACAGTGAGCCACCATCGATAAGCTTCGTCCCGGAGCAACGAAACCGCACCCTTCAGCTTTTCCTCATCGGTACAGTCCAAATCGTCCATTATTCTTTTGACTGCTTCCAACCAATACTCCGCTACGTTCGGAGCTACTCCAGATACTCCTCTAAAAATCTCGGCTCCGTTCGACCTAAGCTTTTCCGATACTGACTTCCGAACTCCGATTCCTACACTAGCTCCAGCCACTTGCTCGAGCACTCGCAACATAGCCCGCGATACTGCGTCATCGCCTCCTGTCTGATCTTGATCCTCCGCGCCCACTGCTGGCGGCGGCACATCGTTTTCTGACCCATGGCCAGACCCTACTGGTTCCGATACTGCCATTCTACCTCTACCGCGTCCACGACGACCACGTCCCCTAGAACTCATTTCTAACGTCGTGATTTATCTGATTAAAAAGTTTTATGTATTAGACTTTTGTTCCACTTATAAACCGCGAACAATTTTATGATATACAGATATTTAGAAGTAGTTCTTTCGATCACACAAAGGTTCAGTTCAAGTTCACTACTCTAACTCAGGGAGTCACATTCACATTCATAAGCAGAGACACATTCATTTCTCCATGAAGTCACATTCATTCACAACATCATTCACTACACTTTTATGGCCATTTCAGTCCTTTCCCAACCCA
This sequence comes from Gossypium sturtianum, assembly GCA_025698515.1. Classification (NCBI taxonomy): domain Eukaryota; kingdom Viridiplantae; phylum Streptophyta; class Magnoliopsida; order Malvales; family Malvaceae; genus Gossypium; species Gossypium sturtianum. The sequence continues at coordinate 39,083,409 of CM046950.1, forward strand.
GGGGTAATTTCGTCATTCGTCCTACCAGGGTATTTTCATAATAAATCAGGGTCAATTTAAAAATCTTTACAAATCAAAGGTTATTTCAAAATTTACAAAAACTCGGGGTTTATTTTGAAAATTTGTTTTCCAAATCAGAGGTGTTGCAAAAATTTCAAAAATCGAGGTTATTTCGGTAATTTTGGAAGTCGAAGTAGCCCCAAACTCTCCAAATCGTGGTATCTTGTTATTTGTAAAATGTAAGTTTTTGTATTTTTGTAAAGTAGAAATATTGTAGCAAACGTCGAGGGTATTTTTGAATATCTTAAGAACTAAGGGTATTTTAGTAATTTACAATACAGGGGCATTTTTGTAATTTTGTAAATCGGAGATATTTTGGAAAAATTTTCACAATAATCTTTTACTACAATTAAAAGGGTAATTTAGGGATTTTAAAACTAGGGTTTTTATAAAACTGCATGGCTAGTCCCTTTCGGGTTTTAATTATCGGGTTTAGCCCGTGAATAAGTCCTCTTGGTTAGGGTGAACCGTAGCTACGCACCAGGTAGGATTCGAGTAGAGAGGAGGTGAGTCGCTAGGACTGCTTAAGTACCAAGCTCTTACTGAATACCAATCCTAGACATGCGTACTATGGTTGCCACACCTTAACTCGGTGACTTAGTTCACAGGTTTGTTTAAAGGTCCTTAAGTCTTATGCACTTGTGTTTGAGTAGCCCAAATCTAGGGTTCAACATATCCTAGTTCACTAATCTACGTTCCTTCATACTTATAACATTCACATACACATTTCACTTCAGTAGTCAAGGGTACTTACCGTGGATCATGGGTCTGAGAGATACAAGTGCCATGCCGAATAACTCTGAAAAATAATTCATAAAACCCATATTTTCGAAAAAGCCCATTTAAAAAAAATGTTTTTGGACCCAAAACCCTCAAAGCCGAGTTTTGAACCGGGCTCTGATACCAAACTGTAACACCCCAAACCCGGCCCATTCGTTACGACCGAATTTGAAATGCCATCATGAAAAACGTCAAGACCGATTTCACTTTTGGGAAAAACATTAAAAATTTTGTCATTTGAAAACCATGTCCAATTAAAAATTCTAAATAATATAAGCTTGATAAAAATATCCAAATTAAAACTTTATTATAAGCTTTTAAAATATAAGTTGCCAAAATTAAAAGCACTTCCCAATAATAATTTAATGGTCGTCTAGCTTAAACATAATAAAAATGTTCAATCACTTTAATGGGCCTTATTACAATAAACACTTAATCAAAATACTGAAAATATAACTACTTAATTAATTAAAATATCTTTCTCGCATGGAAATCGTCGCATGGCCACCTTTGTATCCACTCCAACCCGGTCCAAAAATCACGATCACCGCGATGTTTAATAAAAATTGGGTGAGTCATACGACTCGATGTGTAATTAGTCCACTCGAATTCCACCCACATGTTAACCACATATTAACTCATATATCGGATATCAATTATCAAATTCACATGTTATCACATTCGGGCTTGGCCCATATTCATATCACATTCATCTAATAGGGTAGTTAACCACATAATTTCCACATACCGGGCTTAGCCCATTTCCACACCGATCCACATTCATATACTTTGGGCTTTGCCCATTTCCAAATTAATCCACATATCATATTGGGCTTGGCCCAATTCCACATATGTTCACATACGAAATCATGCAATTATGAAGCCCAACCCAAACCTAGGGTCCATCCGCTACACACCCCCTTATCCAAATTACCAAACACTGTGGATTATCAAATCACCTCTCCTTTTCACTCCGAAGGCAATCACTGCCGTCCATGTGCAATTAAGCACAATAGTCCACAACGCGACCTCGATCGGCGCCAATCCACGATGTAGCCGTAGCTAACACCAAAACCACGATGGGACACATAGTCACTCATCAACCACGATATGGCACATAGCCGATATCAACCACGATGAGGCACATAGCCACTCATCAAGCCACGCGAACTAAATCGCAATTAATCCACAACGTGACCTCGATCAACGTCAATCCACGATGTAGCTCAAGGCTAACATCAAACCACGTACTCGAAGTACACCCGCACCTTCTTTCATATCATATCCCACCCATGCACATGCCACATAAAATAATGATACAATGTAATGATGCATGAGCATGTTCATCAAGCATATTATCACATATTCATATTAATAATCACATATCATCAGGTTTGGTACTTACCGGATTATCGACATACCCCTTGAGGGTATCCTTATCACAATTTCCACTGCACTAGTTAGCACATTCATAACACATACACATTTCACATACATATCATATACGGGAAAAACGGTGGGTTAATCACACACCGTCTATTTAGCGAAATCCCGAACTACTCGAATCTAACACGATCTAGAATCCCGAAACTCTTCTTATTCCCGTCGATTTGCTCCTAAGAACCAAAGTCAGAAATCGATCATCACCTAAGCTCATAAAATGGCCTATGGCCGAATATCAATACTTCCTTACCTTGCTTACCAAATCCCAAAACTACTCCTTGCTCTTGAACTGTCCGAAATCCTAAGTGAAACCACATCAAAATCGGCTTAAGCATAAATTCATAGAAAAATAACCCTTGGCCGAATACCATACTTGCTTACCTTAATCGCCTGGATCCAAAACTCCTCTAATACTCCTCTTGTCGGCTATATACAAAAGACACAATGGTAAGGCACTATGAATATTCGGCTATCCATAGAAATCAAGACCACCCTTGATTTCGACATACCAAAGAGATAGAAGAACGGTTAGGAGAGAACTCTTACTTATTATAGAGAATCGATTGGAGCAACCTTCAACCAATGACACCTCCGGCTTCTATCACTTGCGACAGAGAAGAGAGAATATGGCCACTGAAGATTCGGCTAAGCCCTTAAAAAGGTGATTCAATATTCGGTTATCTCTTAAAAGTAGATGTAGATGGAAGAAAAGAGGTATAAAAGTGGCTAAGAGATTTCGGCAATGGCTCTCAATGGAGATGAAACATTCGGCTAATGTCTTGAATGATAAAGGGTCATTCGGCCATTCAAGCAAAGGTGTAAAATTGGGGTTGAAAGAAAATAAAGATGAAGAAGAGTATGTAGAGGAATTTCGGCACACACTAAAAGGAAGAAAAAGAACCCGAAAAACACCTAGACCCCTTTAAATAGTTTTGGCCCTATCTCCTCCTCATGGCCGAATTTGCTTACCCAAAAGAGCCCCATGCTTGGCCACCACGTCAACTCATTATCATATCCCAATTTAATCTCCTACTATGTCTCTTCAACACCCATTCAAATTAAATTGAATTTAATCTACAATTATCTTACCTATTTAAAATAATAAATCACATAATTATCCCCTGTATCCACCAACTTAAAATAAAATAAACAATAATATCCCTTACTAATATTCCATTTAATCTCTTATCCTATCTCCTAAAATAAATAAAATAAAATCTCATTTGATCTAAATAAAGCCATAATTATCCTATATTAAAATAGATAAAACTACACTTATCCTACTCTTAGCCAAAATTTAAGAGGAGAAACAAGCTTAATCCTCACCCAAGTAGAAGTCCATTTTCCGTCCAACCTCTCCCTTCCCCGCCTTGACGCATCGGTAAAAATAAAACCACCCCTCCTTGCTGCTCACAAGCCTCGAACCCAAGACTACTTTGGAGCCCTTGGACGCAAGTGCAGATAACGCCCCAGTGCCACTTTGCCAAGGCATTTTTGTGACATAAACTCGCCCCAATTCGTTTAAGACCTCCTTGCCTAGCTCCCCCTTGCCTTAACGCCAAAAACAAAATAAAAACACGCCTCACTGCATCAACAAGGCTCGAACTCGAGCCCTCTTGAAGCTCCTTTGCCGCAAGCGTCCAAGCCACTTTACCAGTGCTCAATTTCATGTCCAAAAGTCCTTACAATTATTCTTAAGGCCTCCTTAGCCCAACTCCCTTTAACGCCAAAAATAAAAGTCCATTGCTTCCTACGTTGCTCGAACCCAAGACCAAAGACAAAGCGTCATTTCGAGCCCTTAAGTGGCGCCTTGCAGCCACTTTACCAAGGCCTGCTTTATGCCAAACACGCCTAAGATTTTTCCCTTAAGGCCTCCCCGGCCTTGCTCCCCTTAACGACAAAATATAAAAATCCCAAGTGCGATTCCCGCAGCGAACCTCCTCCCCTTGGCACTCCACTTGACGCAAACTCCCAAAGCACCCAGTGTGGCATCCCTTGCCACTTTACCACACTGCTACTTGTGTCCTAAACTCCCAAAACTTTTCTTAAGGGCTCCTTCACCCACTCCCCTTTTATACTTAAAATCCAATATTTTCCCAAAACTTTCACCTACACCCTAGGGTTCTCAAAACCCCTAAAACACCTCCAAATACACTTAAAGCCTACTACACTTGAGTTATGCTCCAAACGCACAACCCCTAATCTAGGATGTTACAACAAAGGAGTCCGACACTTACGACCATACAGGGCCTCATACGGAGCGATCCGTATACTTGACTGATAACTGTTGTTGTAAGCAAATTTGACTAAAGGTAGATATCTCTCCCAACTACCCTCGAATTCTAACACACAGCATCGAAGCATATCTTCGAGAACTTGAATCACTCTTTCAGACTGACTATCGGTTTGCGAATGGAACGCAGTACTAAAGTTCAACTTTGTTCCCAAAGCCTCTTGCAACCTCTTACAAAACCTCGAAGTGAACCTCGGATCCCTATCTGATATTATAGACACAGTACACCATGTAACCTCACTATCTCTCAAGAACATACAACTCAATTTAACTTATCCAAAGGAATAATCAACACGTCTCGGAATAAAGTGAGCCGACTTCGTTAGTCTATCCACAACAACCCACACAACATCTCTCTTTTTCGGAGTCATCGGCAACCCCGTCACAAAATCCATGGGAACTCGATCCCACTTCCATTCGGGTACCATCACCGGGTCAAGCAATCCCAAGGCACTTGATGCTCAAATTTCACTTGTTGACAAATCGACACTTTGTCACGAACTCAAATATCTCGTTTCATACCCGGCCACCAATAAGACTTCTTCAAGTCATTATACATTTTCGCATCGCCTGATGTACTGACAAACGTCCACTGTGGGCCTGATGCAAAACCTTTTGGATTAACACCTCATCTCTAGGTACACAAATTCTATCACGGTACAGCAAACAACCATTCGAGCCCATTCAAAAATCGGAATCACTTTCTAACTCACGCTTATATCTCTTAGCTGACATCTCACAGTCATTTCTCTGAGCTTTACATATTTTTTAAACAAATAGTGGCTTAGCTCTCAACTCTTCCAGAATAGCACCATCATCAGACAATGCCAAACCCGTCCTCATAACTCTTAGAGCATACAAGGATTTCCTACTCAGGGCATCCGCAACCACATTCGCTTTTCCCGGGTGGTAATCAAAGACTAACTCATAGTCTTTCAACAACTCAAGCCAGCGTCTCTGTCGCAAATTCAGATCCTTCTGATCCATCAAATATCTCAAACTCTTGTGATCCGTAAAGATTCGGCACTTCTCACCATATAAGTAATGTCGCCAAATCATTAACGCGAAACAATCGCAACCAACTCCAAATCATGAGTCGATAATTCTTCTCGTATGCGTTTCAATCGCCTCGAGGTGTAAGCGACTACCTTACCCTCTTGCATCAACACGTAACCGAGACCATTAAACGACGCGTCACTGTAAACCACAAACTCTTTTCCCGATTCTGGTTAAACCAAAATTGGCGCCTCAATCAGTAATGTCTTCGGTCTCTCGAAACTCTGTTGACATGTCTCAGTCCATTCAAACTTGACATCTTTGTGTAATAGTTTTGTCATTGGGGTAGCAATCATAGAGAACCCTTTTACGAAACGTCTGTAATATCCTACTAATCCTAAGAAACTTCTGATTTCTGACACGTTCCTCGGTGGTTTCCAATCCACAACAGCCGATATCTTACTCGGGTCAACTCTAACACCATCACCCGACACAATGTGTCCTAGGAATCCGACCTTACAGAGCCAAAACTCACTCTTGCTAAACTTAACGTACAACTACTTATCTTTTAAAGTTTGCAAGATCATTCTCAAATGTTCTTCACGATCGTTCTCATCTCGAGAATAGATCAATATGTCGTCAACGAAGACAACTACAAACTTGTCCACATATGGTCTGAAAACACGGTTCATCAGATCCATAAAAATCGCTGGTGCATTCGTCAAACCAAACGGCATAACCAAAAACTCATAATGGCCATACCTTGTTCGAAATGCGCTTTTCAACACATCCTCGCTTCTTTCCTCTCAACCGATAATAACTGTGCCTCGTGTCTATCTTGGAGAACACTGTAGCTCCCTTCAGTTGATTAAAAAGATCATCAATCCTTGGTAAAGGATACTTATTCTTAACCGTCACTTTGTTAAGCTGTCTTTAGTCTATACACAACCTCATAGACCCATCTTTCTTCTTCACAAACAATACCGGAGCACCCCACGGTGAGTAGCTCGGTCTTGCAAAACCCTTATCTATCAACTCTTGCAACTGAACCTTCAGTTCTTTCAACTCTAAAGGTGCCATCCTATACGGAGCAATCGAAATAGGTGCCGTTCCCGGAACTAACTCAATCCCAAACTCAACCTCTCTCACTGGGGGTAATCTGGGTAACTCTTCCGGGAATACATCCGGATACTCACAAACTACTGGCACTGTTTCGAACTCTACTCCAACCTTTCGAGTGTTCAACACAAAAGCAAGATAGGACTCACACCCTTTTCTCAAGCATTTATCAGCCACTAAGGAAGAAATCATCACTGGTAGACTATCTGATCCACCTGATTCAACCCGAATCACATCTCCACTCTCAAATTTCAAATCAATAAACTTATTACCACAGTTCACTAAGACACTATGGGTAGTCAACCAATCCATGCTTAGGATTAAATCAAACTCATCAAACAGTAACAACATTAGGTTTGCCAGAAAGCAATGGCTCTCAATTATCAAAGGACAATTCTTACACACCTTGTCCACTAACACATGCTTACCTAACGGGTTTGACAACTTAACCACAAAGTCCGTAGACTCAACAGTCATACTCAAACTAGATGCCAATCTCATGCAAATATAAGAACGAGTAGACCCTGGATCTATTAAAGCAATAACAAGGGTGTTAAAGAGAGAAAAAGTACCCGTTATCACATCAGGGGAGGATGCCTCTTCGCGAGCGCGAATGGCATACGTCCTCGCAGGTGCCCGACCCTCCGGTCTCACAGCAGAGTCTCTAGATGCACCTCTACCACTATTCTCGCCTCTCAGGTTCCTTGGTAGTCTACCCCTTGCAGACACATCATTGGATCTCATCTCTTGCTTCTCTTTTTTATCATCCCTCTCGGGGCAATTTCGGATAAAATGGTCAGGGGAACCACACTTATAACAGTTTCAACTATTACCCCAACACTTTCCGGTGTGATATCTACCACAACTTGGACACTCCGGTTTACTCTTCGGATTGCCCACACTTTCCATCGATGTGGCTTGGACTCTCGAACCCGAATGAGTATTGCCCAAGTCTCGATGTGAATTACCCACTGGTGCTGACGTCCTAGGACTCACTTCCTTGGACCTTTTCGACTGGGCTTGATACGACTTGCCCATTGGCCTTCTTCTAGCATCTCGGGCTTCACTCACAGCCCTTTTCTTTTCTGTAGTCAACTCTTCGGCCTTACTTGCCCTTTCGACCAACACTACAAATTCTTTCAACTCCAAAATACCCGCTAGGAGTTTGATGTCCTCATTCAGTCCGTCTTCGAACCTCTTACACAATATGGTCTCTGTCGACATACATTCTTGAGCGTATTTGCTAAGCCTAACAAACTCACGCTCATATTCCGCTACTAACATTCTTCCTTGCTTCAACTCAAGAAATTCCTTCCTTTTCCGATCAGTAAACCTCTGGCATATATACTTCTTCCGAAACTCTTCCAGAAAGAAGTCTCACATCACCCGCTCTCTCGGGACCACTGACATCAACATCTTCCACCAATGGTATGCCGAGTCCCTCAGCAAGGATATGACACACTTCAAGCTCTCTTCAGGTGTACAAGAGAGTTCATCGAATGCTCTCATCGAGTTCTCTAACCAGAAATCTGCCCTCTCAGGGTCATCATCAACCTTAGCTCTAAACTCCTCAGCCTCGTGTTTTCTAATATTATCTACCGGGGGTTTCAATATCCTTACTACTTCAATACCTTGAGGAGCCACAGGAATTGGCTGAGGTATAGGAGGAGCAAGTGGAGGAGGTTGAGCATTAGGGTTCGCTCGAACATAATTCGAGTACCAATTGCTCATCATTTGGAGAAAGGCTTCCCGAGCCCCTCCCCCTTGACCCCTAGCCTCGGGTCCACTTTGAACAGGCACGGTTCCTTGCACAAGAGCCGGCGCATTACTAGCTGCTTCATCAGCAGTCAATGGATCGAAATCCATATTCTATATAAAACAAGATTTAAAATCATTAGAAGCCACCACACTATCATTGTACACTTATGGCATGTATAGCTAGACTCTTACACCCGCTACAGTAGTCCTAGAACCGACTAAACCATAGCTCTGATACAACTAAATGCAACACCCCTTACCCGTATTCAACGCCGGAACCGGATACGAGGCATTACCGAATTAAAGACCTCAAGATCGCCACTTAGGTACAAAATGACCACTCTCTTTGGCCATCACAACAACCTCAATCCCGACCTACGATTCCTCTCTCAAACACACGAGGGCTCTCGAGAACATATCGAAAACTCTTACGATCTTAAAATTTTTTCCATCTATACAGGGCTCACACGCCCGTGTAAGATTTGGCACGCCCGTGGATGTCACACACGCCCATGGTCACTACCCGTGCATGAAAACTCAAGCATTCTGCCAATACCCCACGGTTAGGGCACACGCCCGTGCCTTCCACCCGTGGTGCACACTGACTACCTTAACACGGCCTAGAGTCTAGACACACGCCCGTGTGGCTAGCCCGTGGCCAACACTGATTAATCCCACATGCCCTAGACACACGCCCGTGTGGCTAGTCCGTAGTCTATTTTGATTTATAATACTAACATGCAGGGGACACACGGCTGAGTCACACGCCCGTGGGCTGGCCGTGTGTCACACACGGCCTAGACACACGCCCGTGTGTCTATCCACATGGATAAGAACAAAGCTATTTGCCAAGTTTTTTTCACCGTTCTAGCATACACAACCATGCACTCATTCAACACATCAATAATCAACTCACAATCTTACAATCTCACTTGGATAACTACATCTTTTCATATAATAAAGTAGCCAACAACTATGGCATTATACAAAATAGATTATCCATTTAAAGGCCAACTCATCATAGCCATATACAACAAAATTCACTAACTTGTCTAGCCCCTATACATGCCATATACAAACATTGAGTCTAATGTACCAGAGTGTGCTGATAGTGTGGGCGATCTTCCAATTGATCCTCGTATCTCGATTCAACACTTTACTCTATAAGACAAGGGAAAAGAAAGGGAGTAAGCTTTGAGCTTAGTAAGTTTACACATAAACAATTAAGCAACATAGTATAAGCTAAACAACAATTAGCATTATACTAACATATAATGTACACCTATGCTTACTCTTTCTATCCCTTACCACATTTATTCCAACACATCATGAGTCACTTACTCATAACCATTGACATGCACCCCTACATTCAATATCACATTTACACAATATACAACACATCATTATTTCTCGATAATACATCCACACAAACTAATCCACACACTAATTCACACACTAATCCACACACGACTAATCTAAATGAATTTAATGTCTCGGTGGTTTCTCACTTAGCCCACCACAATCAATTAATAAGGTAGGATCGCACTTAGCCTACCATGAAGGTAATCATAGTGGTTTCGCACATAGCCCACTAGATAATATACCTAACGATAGTATCGCACATAGCCAGCTCATCGTCATTATGCCTTAGGATGGTATCGCACTTAGCCCACCATTTAGCATTATCACTATACATTCACATATCTACTTACTCAATCCTACATCCATTCACGATTTCTACCACATTCATTCCACATAGATTCTCATTCATTCTCAATCATGCTGCTACACACTAGCTAGCATTAACAAATTGTAAGTATGAATGCATTGTTTATGCATAGACTTACCTCGATACACAAAAGTATAAAAACGTGCAATTTAGTCCACCATTTTGCTTTTGCCTCGGTTTTGATCTGGGCTTCGTCTTTCTTGATCTATATTGAATAAATCAGCTTATTCAATACACACATTGACCAAATTGACCCACATCTCATACTTTGGAAAAATTACTCTTTTGCCCCAAATCTTTATCATAATTACACTATTGGCCCAAGGCTTGTAAAGTGATTTTTATTCAACTTCCTAGCCTTTCATGCTTAGCCGAATCACTTACTCAACTAAAGAAATCATCAATTCTCACTACATCACACATGTAGGACCAAACTTAAGACTTTCACAAACTAGTCCCTACATGCATTTTCTATGGAAAATCATTTAGCAAAATATGTTTCTACTGCATCAAGCTTTCATAATCTTCCATAAAATATCAAAATACATGCATGTCATACATGGCCACATTTTTGAACATCCATCATAGCTCATCAAATAGCTAAAAATAGCTTACTCATGCTACAAGGACTTCAAAAATGCAAAGAATATCAAAAACGAGGCTAGATGCACTTACTAGCAAGCTTGAAAAATTTGAAGAACCCTAACAATGGCTCTTGAAAATTTCGGCAGCCTTGGAGAAGAAGATGAATGAATTTTGTCATCTTTTCTCCTATTTTAATCACTTAATTGATAAATGACCAAAATGCCCTTTTTGATAAACTTTTTATTTTAACTCATCCATGCCCAATTTTGTCCAAATATTAGAAATTGGAAAAATTGTTATTTAAGGACCTCTAATTAATATTCTAAAGCTATTTCACACAAATAGCTTCTAGAATCTCACATTTTGCAACTTTTGTAATTTAGTCCTTTTTAACAAGTCAACCGAAATTTCACAAAATTGCTTCTTGAAACTTTCACCCTAGCTTGCATACATAGCATAAACCTCAAAAAGTCATTCATATACCTCAGATTGTGGTCTCGCACCACTATTCTGACTAGGCCCTAAATCTGGATGTTACATTTTTTGTGTCTATCTTGATGATGTTTTCACAAAGGTTTTCAGAGAGTTTTATGCCCATTTGACGTCTCCCAACAATGCTTTTATCTATTTCACCGCTACAATCACCACAACTGGTCTAACTCTAGTTTTGCAAGACCTCTGTATTGAAGGAACTAAATGGAAGGTGTCACAGTAAGACTGTAACATCCCGGTTTAGGGCCTAGTCAGAATAGTGGTTCGAGACCACAAATTCGAGGGTCATGAATGAGTTTTTGAGGCTTATATTATGTATACATGCTAGTGTGAAAGTTTCATGAAGCAATTTTGTGAAATTGTAGTTGAATTGTCCAAAAGGACTAAATTGCAAAAGTTGCAAAATGTGTGTTTCTAGAAGATATTTGTGTGAAATAGCTTTAGATTATTAATTTTAGGTCCTTAAATAGAAATTTACCCAAATTCTAATTTTTTGGACAAAAATGGGCATGGATGAGTTAAAATTGAAAGTTTATCAAAAAGGGTATTTTGGTCATTTATCAATTAAGTGATTAAAATAGGTGAAAAGATGATAGAAATTCATTCATCTTCTTCCCATAGTTGCCGAAAATTAGAGAAGCCATTGCTAGGGCTCCTTCAATTTTTCAAGCTTGCTAGTAAGTGCTCTTAAGCCCGGTTTTTGATATTCTTCATATTTTTAAAGTCTTGGTAGCATGAGTAAGCTATTTTTAGCTATTTGATGAGCTATGAGGGATGCTCAAAAATGTGGTCATGTATGACATGCATGTATTTTGATGTTTTATGGAAGATTATGAAAGCTTGATGTTGTAATATCCCGGGTTAGGGGCTATTTTGATTATTGCATTGTTTGCATGTATTTGGCTTGCAATGTTGTGTTTCAATTGTTTTGGGGCTTAGTTGTAAGCTTGGTGTAAGCCTGAGTGGTTGGGGAAACTTTAGTTTTAAGCTTTAGGTGAGGGAGCTGAATGAGTGGGGTTTATAAATATTTTTAGGAGAATGTTAGCACAAGAATTGAGCTAGTAGAGTGGCAAGTTAGGCGCCACTTGGAGCTTGGGTTTGGCGTCACTTGCAGGGAAGGAGGTCCTGTGTTCAAGCTGCAGAAGTCTCATATTTTTGCTTCCATTTTGACGGCAGGGAGAAGAAGAAGTTGTGGGCAGTTCAAACTCTGCCATAGACCAAGTCAAATTGTTCAAATGGTGGGTGGAGAGTAAATTGTGGAGGTTGACTAGTTCAAACTAGTTTGAATTAGTGGTTGGGAGTGTTTGGAGGTAGTGGCCGAATGTTGGGTGCTTCATGGGGAGTGGCCGGTTTGGTAAGTGGGTAAGTGGAGAGGGTCAAATTCTTTTTGGCATTTTGGAGCATTTTCGGTCAAATTTGTGTAAGCCAAAATCCTTCTTTTGTCAAAAGCAAGCCGAAATTTCAAGTGAGTTTCTGCATTTTCTTCTTGAAACCGAAAGTCCAAGCACATACTTGCCAAAAATTGCTTGCTTCTCTTGATATTCTTTGATAGCCGAATGTTCTCTTCCATCTTTCTTTCTTTTTCATTTGTGCAAACCGAAATTAGTACCCTATTCTTCTCATACTTTCTTCCTTTCTTCTCTTGAAACCTTGATAGCCGAAAGTTATTCCCCAAAACATTTTCTCCATTCCTTCTTCTTTTCAAAATCGAAAGTACTTTCCTTCTTCTTCTTCTTTTTCCTATTTCTGTTATTGGCCGAATATCAACCCCTTTCTTTTCATCTTTCTCCTGTGTTCTCCTTCTTTGTGTAAGGCCGAATCTTCTTCTCCTTTTTGTTTAAGTCTTGGCCGAATATTGGTGTGGTGTGATCTCTCTTGTGTGTGGTGTCCAATCGGGTTTAGAGCAAGGTAAGTGGTTGGCCGAATGTTCATTTCTCTTCTCCCTTGTTCTTTGTCGATTTTGGTTTGGTTAAGAGCCGATTTTGGCCTTTGTTGATAGGAGTTAATCTTACGTGTTGGAATCGATTTTATCATAGGGCATCCAGATTTTGGAAGCAAGCAAGAGGAGCCGTCTTCCTCTCGTTAATCGATTGGTAAGTGGTGGTAAGGGTTGGTTCTTTTAGTCCACTCTTTTAGTTTCAAGTAAGTCAAAGTTTCAAAGGATTAATCTTTCCTCTTAATAGGTGTGCCGTGTGCATAAAGAAGAACCATCGTTTGGTTCGGATTTGGCAGAAACCAAATCAAGTGTAAGGTAAGGGTTCAAACGTTAACCCCTTTGGTTTAATGGTTTTGGCCGAATGGCCTAGGTGCTAATCTCATATGTGGCCGATTATAGGAGCAAGATAATCGAGGGTCTTAGATCGGTTCCTTGGGATTAAGGCTTGCGTTTTAACAGGTGTGTAAACTAACACACTCTTTGCTTAGTAATATGCTTAATAATCTGATTGTTTAATAAAGCCAAACAAAGATGGTTGATTGATATGATACCCGATTGGGTATGTGCACGGATTTGGGTAAGTCTGTTTCATTACGAGTTCTATTGTTGATATACTTGAGATCATGACCTATGATGTATGTGTTATGAGATGCAACATTAAACATGTAGCATGATTTGCATGATTTGCATACTTTACATGAGTCGGTATGATAATGGGTGATATGAGAGGAGGGGAATATGATATCCGTGTCTTTGGGACACCAGAGGTTTGGCACCTCCAGTGGTTTGGTACCACAGATTATTTTGTGACTTTGGGTCACCAGAGGTTTGGCACCTCATAGCGTCTCGTCCCAGTGGCTTAGCACCACGCATTGGTGGCCCCACGCTTGATAATACGATTGACGCCAAAGATTTGGTATCACACGATGGGTTGGCCCCATCACTTGATTCGTGACTTCGGTCACCAGTGATTTGGTATCACATTCGTGTCTTTGGGACACCAGAGGTTTGGCACCTCATAGCGACTCGTCCCTGTGGTTAACACCACCGTGGGTTGGCCCCACTTTTGAGATATGGGATCGTCGCCAGTGATTTGGTATCACACGATGGGTTGGCCCCATCATTGGATTCTTCGTGACTTTGGGTCACCAGTGGTTTGGCACCACCAAAGGTTTGGTACCACACGGGTAGAAAAGGTGTTGTGGATGGCTAGGATTGGGTGCATTAATGACATTGCTCAGTATTGTGTGTGTTAGTATGTTGTATTAATCGGGAGGGATTTATGCACCGAGTCTTGCGACTCACCTTCTCCTTATCATTTCAGTGACACTTAGATCGCGGACATGGAGCCGGGTGGACTCGAGGTGACCATGCCATGAATAAAGTCGATTTTGCAATCGATTTAAGCACTTGGTACTTTATTTCATTTATTTTCATTTGGTTTTGTTGGGATTGTAAATGGCCTTTTAAAATTATGCTTTGATTATTTATATGCTTAAAATTTGATTTCAATTTAGCCTTAATAAATTATCAAGTTAATAATGGATAAAACTTGGAATGAAACGGTTTTCAAGACTACAAAGCGATATGTTTTAAACTTTACTGTATCACATTAAAATCTTTAAATGAATGCAACTCAAATATTTTCTAAACTTGTGATCTTCCACACTAAGTTCAAAATGTTTTAAGTAACTAAAAGGAATTTCTCGGCTTTCTAAATGATAAAAACTTACTTTTCAACTAAGCTTTCAAATTCCCGAGTCTTCAAAATGCACTACCGGTTTTAAAACAATCATGCCCAAGGTTTTTTTTTTACAAGTACGGATACATCAAAGAGTTTTCGTTAAACCTTTCACCGGAAACCTAACCTCTCAAATACGATTTTCCCGTAACATACCAGTTCGGTCGTGGTGTACTTGACCGGGTTTGGGGTGTTACATTTGTGGTAACAGAGCTAAGTTCAAAAGCTCACCAGGGCTCGAGGCCCAAAATGTGTTAAATATTGGTTTTAAGTGTTTTGTTTTAAAGTATATGGTTTGAAAGGCATGGCACCGAGTCTCCTAAGACCAATCATTGGTAGGTACCTCTTACTATTTCTTGTGATTGATGGGTGTGATATGATTGAAAGACTAGCACTAGTGGATTACTTTAGAAATCAAACCGATAGGACTCTGTGGACTTGCGAAAACAAAACTTCTTTAATAAGAAATATTCATAAGACTTTGCTTTAAAAGACAATGGAAAAGAGGTATGATGCAAAAAACTCCTAAATCGATAAGTCGAGATTTTAGTCATGAGCACTCGAGGTCAGGGTCGTAATACACGTGGACGCGGTCGGGGTAGGATGACGGTTTCTGAACCTGTAGGGTCCGGTCAGGGGTCAGAGAATGAGATACCGGTACCACCACTAGCTGGAGGTGGTGAGTTTTAGGATCAGACCGGGGATGATGCAGTGTCGTAGGCGATGCTGCGAGTGCTGGAAAGGGTAGCTGGAGTAGGTGGAGGCGCAGGTGTTCAGAAATCTGTGGCCGAGCGACTTCGAGCAAATGGGGCGGAAGTATTTCGAGGTGTTTCTGGTGTTGCTCCCAGCACGGATGAGTATTGGCTGGAGGCGACGGAGCGGATCATGGATGATCTGGACTTGACTGCTGAGGAGAAGCTGAAAGGGGTAGTATCGCTTCTTCGGGATGAGTCATACCAGGTGGTGGCTCACGGTTCGGGACAATCTTTGCATGAGAGGATCTTACTTGGGATTATTTCAAGGCCGCATATCGAGAAAAAGTACATTGGATCTAGCTACATTGATGAGTAACGAAAAGCATTTCGAGGCTGGTTCGGGGAGCAAGTCCGTGTGTCGAGTACGAGGCGCACTTTGAGATCGAGCCGGTATGCTAGGGGCATTGTGGCTACCGAACACGAGAGGTGTGTTCGATTTGAGGATGGTCTCGAGAGATGAATTAAGATCGCTGATTGCTCCACAGCGGGAGCGTGAGTTTGCCGTCCTAGTTGAGAAGGCTAAGGTAGCCGAAAGAGTGAAGGAGTCTCGTGAGGCAAAACGTGGATAGGAACAGGACATAAGAGGAGTTTTGGATCTTCTGGTCATCGGGTAATCCTCGTAAAAAGGGCTAGAGCAGTGGGCCAAATCGATGCAGTAGGTCTGTTGCCGCTAATCGAGGACCCGCATGATGCAACCGTTATGGGAAATCTCATTGGGAGGATGGACCGGTGGAAAAGGATGTTTTGAGTGTGGCTCATTGGATCACCGTGTGAGAGACTGTCCGCGTAAGTTGGCTAGGATTCAGTCCGAGGGTCAGGGCCGTACTCAGTTCAGGAATAATGGACCGCCACCGCAAAGGGGTCGTGGTAATGGCAGAGGAGGCAATGGTTCTGGTCGGGGCGCGAGCACCGGTGTAGAGGTACGGGTAGTTCCGAGGCAAGACACTGGGTTGGTGTATGCAATGAGGCGCCGAGAGAGGAAGGCGACGCATCGGACGTCATAACCGGTACGTTTTTTCTTTGGTTCTCCTTATACTTTGCTTTGATTGATGTGGGTTCAACGCATTCATACGTTGCCAGTAGCATAGTAGAGACCATGGATTTAGACTCTGAGACTACTTCTAGGCAGGTGACGATGATTAGCCCTCTAGGTCACTCTGTGAGTTGTAGATAAGCTATATAGAGACGCACCCTAGAACTCCAAGGGGTAGTGTTTGTGGGTGATCCGATGGAACCGCCATTTGGGGAGTTCGATCCGATTCTCGGGATGGACTGGTTGGTTAAGCACCGGCGATGTTGGATCTAGCGGCTAAGCGCATGGTTCTAAAGACGGCTGAGGGTGATGAGGTGGTCATGATAGGTAATAGAAGAGATTACTTATCCAACGTGGTATCTGCTCTGAAGGCTGAGAAGATGGTCAGGAAGGGCTGTGAAGCATATGTGGTTCATGTGTATGCCTTGGAGGCTAAGGAGTCTGCTGTAGAGGAGGTCCGGACGGTTAAGGAATTTGTTGATGTGTTTCCAGAGGAGCTTCCGGGTTTGCCACCGAATCGCGAGGTGGAGTTCGGGATAGATCTGCTACCCGGAACTGCGCCAGTGTCTATTGCTCCGTATAGGATGGCGCCAAAGGAATTAGTGGAATTAAAGGCTCAGATCCAGGAGTTGTTGGATCGAGGCTTTATCGTGCCAAGTGTTTCACCTTGGGAGCGCCAGATACTCTTTGTCAAGAACAAAGACAGTACGATGCGAATGTGCATAGATTACCGCCAATTGAATAAGCTGATGATCAAAAACAAGTATCCGTTGCCACGAATAGATGACTTGTTTGATCACCGGTGAAAAGAATGCTTGGTATTCTCGAAGATCGATTTAAGGTCCGGTATCACCAATTAAAGGTAAAGGAGGCGGATATCCACAAGACAGCGTTTCGTGCTCGGTATGGGCACTACGAATTTTTGGTAATACCGTTTGGGTTGACTAACGCTACGGCAGCATTCATGGATATGATGAATAGGGTGTTCCAGCCAGTATTTGGATCGATTCGTTGTGGTTTTTATCGACGACATCCCGTGTACTCGTGGTCGGAAGAGGAGCATGATGCGCATTTGCGAGTGGTGCTGCAGATTTTGAGGGAGAAGCAACTTTATGCTAAGTTTAGTAAGTGCGAGTTCTGGCTTAGGGAGGTGACTTTCTTGGGTCATGTAGTGTCGGCCGAGGGGATTAGGTGGATCCTCGGAAGATTGAGGCGCTTTTTGGATTGGAAGTCGCCTAAGTCGATGGGCTGAGATTCGAGTTTTTGGGTTTGGCGGATATACTACCAAGATTTGTAGAAGGATTTTCGTTGATTGCAAGACCGATGACTAAGTCATTAAGGAAAGGAGTTCCGTTTGTTTGGACTGAGAAACAGCAGGAGAGTTTCGACAAGTTAAAGAAGATTTTGACTAAGGCTCCTGTTCTGATTCAACATGAGGCCGGAAAGGAATTCGCAGTGTATTGCGATGCATCACATACGGGATTGGGTTGTGTCTTTGATGCGGGAAGGAAGGTTGTGGCGTATGCATCTAGGCAAAATTGAGCCACATGAGGTCAATTATCCGACGCACGACTTGGAGTTAGCGCAGAGTCTTCGCCTTGAAAATTTGGAGGCACTACTTGTGCGGAGAGAGATCGATAGTCTACACAGATCATAAGAGTCCGAAGTACCTTTTGACTCGAAAGATTTGAATTTGAGGCGTACGCAGATGGATTGAGTTGCTCAAGGACTACGACTATTCGATTGAATATCATCCGGGCAAGGCTAACGTGGTGGCGTACGCGTTGAGCCGTAAGGTTGTATCGGACTTAAGAGCCATTTTTGCCCATTTGAGTTTGTATGACGACTCGGAAGTATTACAGCGGTGCAGAGTTAAGCCTACTTGGGTTGCGCGGATCGGGGAAAAAGTTAGTGGATGAGGTTACGAATGCGCGGAGGTTTCAAGTGCGGGATGGTGGTTTGGAGGGTTACTGATATGTCTAGTGATGGGGTGCTTGTGTTTTCAAGGGAGAGCTTGTATGCCGAAGGATATCGAGTTAAGGCGGAGGATTCTTCAGACGCCCATAGCAGCCGTCGCTATGCATCCCGGAGGTAGCAAGATGTATAAGGATCTAAGAGAGCGCTTTTGGTTGCAGTGTCCAAGAGAGAGGTGACGAGTTTGTTGGAAAGTGTCGACATGTCGCAGTTAAGGTGAACATCGCTTGCCGTCGCTGTGGTTGCTTCACCAGTGAAGATTCCCAGTGGGAAGTGGGAAAGGATAACTATGGATTTTGTCGGTGGATTACCTCTTACGCCGAGCAAGAAGGACTCGGTTTGGGTAATTGTGGATCGTCCGACTAAATCACTCATTTTATTCCAAAGAGGGTCGACTACTCCCTTCGAGAGGTTGGCAAAGCCGTATGTGTCGAGATAGTGAGGCCGCACGGTGTGCCAATGCTCGATAATCTCGGATAGGAATCCCAAATTTACATCAAGGTTCTGGAAAGCGTTGCATCAGGCTCTGGGTACGCGGTTGGATTTTAGCACGGCATTTCACCCACAGTCTGACGGGCAGTCGGAGAGGGTTATACTGAGATCTTAGAGGATATCTTTGAGAGGTCGTGTTTTTGGACTTCAGAGGTAGTTGGGAGGAGTTTCGCCATTAGCCGAGTTCGCCTACAACAATAGTTATCAAGCAAGTATCAAGATGGCACCATATGAGGCGTTGTATGGTAGGAAGTGTCGCTCACCTACATGTTGGACTGGAGTTGGGTGAACGTCGCTTGTTGGGACCAGAGTTGGTTGCGCAGAGGACCAAGACAAGGTTAAGTTGATTCGAGCTCGGTTGAAGGAAGCTTCGGACAGCGAAGTCTTATGCCGATCTCAGCGGAGAGATATAGAATTTCTTTGTGGGAGATCAAGTTTTTCCGAAGGTCTCGCCAAGGAAGAAAGTGTTGAGGTTCGGAAAGAAGGGCAAGTTAAGTCCGAGGTTTATTGGGTCGTATAAGGTGCGAGACGAGTGGGACCGATAGCTTATCGGCTTGAGTTACCAGCCAGAGCTAAGTCAAATTCACGACGTATTTCACGTTTCGATGCTTAGGCGCTATCGTTCGCATCCATCACATGTCGTGGCGGTGGAGGAGATCGAGGTAAATCCAGATTTGACCATGGAAGAAGAACCGGTCACGATTCTAGACCGAGATGTGAAGGTTCTGCGTAGAAAGTCGTTCCTTTTGGTAAAGGTGCTATGGCGGAATCATGGCGTAGAAGAAGCTACGTGGGAACCAGAGGATATGATGAGGCAAAGAATACCTCAACTCTTTTGACCGGTAATTTCGAGGCCGAAATTATTTTTAAGGGGGTAGAACTGTAATATCCCTGGTTAGGGGCTATTTTGATTATTGCATTGTTTGCATGTATTTGGCCTGCAATGTTGTGTTTCAATTGTTTTGGGGCTTAGTTGTAAGCTTGGTGTAAGCTTTGAGTGGTTGGGGAAACTTTAGTTTTAAGCTTTAGGTGAGGGAGCTTTGAATGAGTCAGGTTTATAAATATTTTTAGAAGAATGTTAGCACAAGAATTGAGCTAGTAGAGTGGCAAGTTAGGCGCCACTTGGAGCTTGGGTTTGGCGTCACTTGCGGGAAGGAGGTCCTGTGTTAAAGCTGCAGAAGTCTCATATTTTTGCTTCCATTTTGACGGCAGGGAGAAGAAGAAGTTGTGGGCAGTTCAAACTCTGCCATAGACCAAGTCAAATTGTTCAAATGGTGGGTGGAGAGTAAATTGTGGAGGTTGACTAGTTCAAACTAGTTTGAATTAGTGGTTGGGAGTGTTTGGAGGTAGTGGCCGAATGTTGGGTGCTTCATGGGGAGTGGCTAGGTTTTGGTAAGTGGGTAAGTGGAGAGGGTCAAATTCTTTTTGGCATTTTGGAGCATTTTCGGTCAAATTTGTGTAAGCCAAAATCCTTCTTTTGTCAAAAGCAAGCCGAAATTTCAAGTGAGTTTCTGCATTTTCTTCTTGAAACCGAAAGTCCAAGCACATACTTGCCGAAAATTGCTTGCTTCTCTTGATATTCTTTGATAGCCGAATGTTCTCTTCCATCTTTCTTTCTTTTTCATTTGTGTAAACCAAAAATTAGTACCCTATTCTTCTCATACTTTCTTCCTTTCTTCTCTTGAAACCTTGATAGCCGAAAGTTATTCCCAAAACATTTTCTCCATTCCTTCTTCTTTTCAAAATCGAAAGTACTTTCCTTCTTCTTCTTCTTTTTCCTATTTCATTATTGGCGAATATCAACCCCTTTCTTTTCATCTTTCTCCTGTGTTCTCCTTCTTTGTGTAAGGCCAATCTTCTTCTCCTTTTGTTTAAGTCTTGGCCGAATATTGGTGTGGTGTGATCTCTCTTGTGTGTGGTGTCCAATCGGGTTTAGAGCAAGGTAAGTGGTTGGCCGAATGTTCATTTCTCTTCTCCCTTGTTCTTTGTCGATTTTGGTTTGGTTAAGAGCCGATTTTGGCCTTTGTTGATAGGAGTTAATCTTTTGTGTTGGAATCGATTTTATCATAGGGCATCCAGGATTTTGGAAGCAAGCAAGAGGAACCGTCTTCCTCTGTTAATCGATTGGTAAGTGGTGGTAAGGGTTGGTTCTTTTAGTCCACTCTTTTAGTTTCGTTAAGTCAAAGTTTCAAAGGATTAATCTTTCCTCTTAATAGGGTGTGCCGTGTGCATAAAGAAGAACCATCGTTTTGTTCGGGATTTGGCAGGAAACCAAATCAAGTGTAAGGTAAGGGTTCAAACGTTAACCCCTTTGGTTTAATGGTTTTGGCCGAATGGCCTAGGTGCTAATCTCATATGTGGCCGATTATAGGAGCAAGATAATCGAGGGTCTTAGATCGGTTCCTTGGGATTAAGGCTTGCGTTTTAACAGGTGTGTAAACTAACACACTCTTTGCTTAGTAATATGCTTAATAATCTGATTGTTTAATAAAGCCGAAACAGTATGGTTGATTGATATGATACCCGATTGGGTATGTGCACGGATTTGGGTAAGTCCGTTTCATTACGAGTTCTATTGTTGATATACTTGAGATCATGACCTATGATGTATGTGTTATGAGATGCAACATTAAACATGTAGCATGATTTGCATGATTTGCATACTTTACATGAGTCGGTATGATAATGGGTGATATGAGAGGAGGGGGAATATGATATCCGTGTCTTTGGGACACCAGAGGTTTGGCACCTCCAGTGGTTTGGTACCACAGATTATTTTGTGACTTTGGGTCACCAGAGGTTTGGCACCTCATAGCGTCTCATCCCAGTGGCTTAGCACCACAGTGGGTTGGCCCCACAGTTGATAATACGGGATTGACGCCAGTGATTTGGTATCACACGATGGGTTGGCCCCATCACTTGATTCGTGACTTCGGTCACCAGTGATTTGGTATCACATTCGTGTCTTTGGGACACCGAGGTTTGGCACCTCATAGCGACTCGTCCCTCGTGGTTAATACCACCGTGGGTTGGCCCCACTTTTGAGATATGGGATCGTCGCCAAAGATGATTTGGTATCACACGATGGGTTGGCCCCATCATTGGATTCTTCGTGACTTTGGGTCACCAGTGGTTTTGGCACCACACTTATGGATATCGTGACTTTGGGTCACCAGTGGTTTTAGCACCACCAGTGGTTTGGTACCACACGGGGTAGAAAAGGTGTTGTGGATGGCTAGGATTGGGTGCATTAATGACATTGCTCAGTATTGTGTGTGTTAGTATGTTGTATTAATCGGAGGGGATTTATGCACTCGAGTCTTGCGACTCACCTTCTCCTTATCATTTTAGGTGACACTTAGATCGCGGACATGGAGCCGGGTGGACTCGAGGTGACCATGCCATGAATAAAGTCGGTTTTGCACTCGATTTAAGCACTTGGTACTTTATTTCATTTATTTTCATTTGGTTTTGTTGGGATTGTAAATGGCCTTTTAAAATTATGCTTTGATTATTTATATGCTTAAAATTTGATTTCAATTTAGCCTTAATAAATTCTTTGGGTTAATAATGGATAAAACTTGGAATGAAACGGTTTTCAAGACTACAAAGCGATATGTTTTAAACTTTACCAACGGTATCACATTAAAATCTTTAAATGAACGCATAACTCAAATATTTTCTAAACTTGTGATCTTCCACACTAAGTTCAAAATGTTTTTAAGTAACTAAAAGGAATTTCTCGGCCTTCTAAATGATAAAACTTACTTTTCAACTAAGCTTTCAAATTCCCTGGTCTTCAAAATGCACTACCTGGTTTTAAAACAATTATGCCCAAGGTTTTTTTACAAGTACAGATACATCAAAGAGTTTTAGTTAAACCTTTCACCGGGAAACCTAACCTCTCAAATACGATTTTCCCGTAACATACAGTTTCGGTTAAAGTGGTGTACTGACCGGGTTTGGGGTGTTACAGATGTAGTAGAAACTTCTTTTGTTAAGTGATTTTCCATGAAAATGCATGTAGGGACTTGATTGTGAAAATATTAAGTTTGGTCATACATGGCTGATTTAGTGAGATTTGATGAATGCTTTAGTTGAGTAAGTGGTTTTGCTAAGCATGAAAGACTAGAAAGTTGAATAAAAATCACTTTACGAGCCTTTGGGGCTAAAGTGTAAATATGAGAAAGTTTAGGGGCAAAATTGTAATTTTGCTAAAAGTATGAGATGTGGGTCAATTTAGTCAATGTGTGTATTGAATAAGCTGATTTATTCATTATAGATCAAGAAAGACGAAGCCTGGATCGAAACCGAGGCAAAACCAAAGTGGTGGACTAAATTGCATATTTCTGTACTTTTGAGTATCGAGGTAAGTCCATGCATAAACAATGCATTCATACTTACAATTTGTTGATGATAGCTAGTGTGTAGCTAATTCGAGATTGATTTAGAACCTATGTGGTTCAAGTAGAATGAATGTAGTAGAAATGGTGAATGAATGTATGATCGAGAATGATTGGGAATCTATGTGGTTTAAGTAGACTTGTGCATGTGTTGTGATAATGCTAGATGGTAGGCTAAGTGCGATACCATCCTAATGCATATTGACGATGAGCTAGCTATGTGCGATGCTATCGTGAGGTATATCATCTAGTGAGCTATGTCTTTGAATCACTACGAATACCATTATGGTAGGCTAAGTGCGATACCACCTTATTAATCAAATGTGGTGTCTTTGAGTGCGAAAACCACCGAGATATTGGTGTGTGGATTAACGTGTATTAATTGTGTGGATGAGCTGTGTGGATTAGTTATGTAAACTAGTTGTGTGGATGAGCTGTGTGGATAAGTTATGTGGATTGACTGTATGGATGTATTACGATAAATAATGATGTGTTGTATATTACGTAAATGTGATATTGAATGCGGGGTGCATTTCAATGGTTATGAGTATGTGACTCATGATGTGTTGGAAATGTGGTAAGGGATAGAAAGAGTAAGCATAGTTGTGAATTACTTGTTGGTATAATGCTAATGGTTGCTTAGCTTATACTATGTTACTTATTTGTTTATGTGTAAACTTACTAAGCTCAAAGCTTACTTTCTTTCTTTTCTCTTGTCTTATAGATTAAAAGCGTTGAATCGAGATACGAGGATCATCGAAGATAGCCCACATATCAAAGACACTTTGGTACATGAAACTTAATGTTTTGTATATGGCATGTATAGGGGCTAGATAAGTTAGTAAATTTTGTTGTAAATGGCTAAGATGTGTTGGCGTTTAGATGGATAGCTTATTTTGTATAATGCCATGGTTGTTGGCTATTACATTATGTGAAAGAAAGATGTAGTTTTCTATGTGAGAATGCACTTCAATTTGAGTTGATTATGATGGTGTTAGATGAGTCTATGTTGTGTATGTTAGAAGGGTGAAAAGAACTTGACACTTAGTCTTGTTCTTGATCATATGGATAGACACACGGGCGTGTGTCTAGACCACGTGTGACACACAGTCAGCCCACGGGCGTGTGCTGTGGCCATGCGTCCCCTGCATGTTAATATTTGAAAACAGAATAGACCACGGACTAGTCACACGGGCGTGTGCCTAGGGCGTGTGGGATTAATCAGTGTTTGCCACGGGCTAGCCACACGGGCGTGTGTCTAGACTCTAGGCCGTGCGAGGGAAGTCAGTGTTCACCATGGTTGGGGAGCACGGGCGTGCCATGGCCGTGGGGCAATTGGCAGAATGCTCGAGTTTTTAGCACGGCTAGGGAACATGGGCGTGTGTGTCCATGCACAGGCGTGTCTAATCTTGCATGGGCGTGTGAGACCTGTATAAAAGAGAAAAATTTTAAGGATCGTAAAAGTTCCGGATTAGTCTCGAGAGCCCTCGTGTGTATGAAGTGAGGCCTCGTAATCGTCGAATGAGGTTATAGTGAGTAATGACGTTGAGCCTAAGTGGCGATTAAGTGGTTTGAGTTCGGTAACGCCTCGGGCCCGGTTCCCAGCGTAGAACCCGGGTAAGGGGTGTTACAAAGACTGCTACACCGTGGAAAGAACCTCGTTGAAACCCAAATGTTCGAGAACGAGAAGAAATAAACCCAATTTCTACACAAACAGAACCTACTACTACACCTATCCCACCTCCATCGACTACGCCAATATCAGAGCAAAATCGTGAGATTAATAAGCTAATTCATGATCTCACCAAATCAGATGAGGAGGAGGACGAGATGCCAATCAATTCCTTGAAACGGAAGCAGCGTTACAAGCATGTTGCCCGCAAAACCATTCTCCAAAACTGAAGTAACAACAATTTCTTTCCAAGCTTTCATTTTCAACTTCATTTCATCATGCATTCATAATTGTTGTCTTTACATTTTCTTTATATATATGTCTTTGAATTTTTTTTCTGTTCATGCATTGAGGATAATGCATCCCTTAGGTTTGGGGGTGTGTTGTGCATTAGATAGTTGTTTTAGTATTTGTTCATTTTGTCATGACACACAAATGCCAGAAAACTGGTAGACTGGGATGAGTATATTTTTGTCGATGATGTTCAATGAGGAATTTAATTTTTTGGCATCCTAGAAATTTGTGACGGTGAATTAGATGAGTTTAGCTTAAAATGGTTGCTTGAGAATTGACCTCTATAAATAGAATGCCCTAATTCCAATTACAATTAGTCTATAGCATGTTTCTTTTAATAAAGTTAGAAATTCTTGAGGCTAAGTTCAAGATAATGGTAATTCTCAATTTAAAAAAAAAATAAATGCCATAAGTTACTCCAATGCTTAAATTTGTCAAGTACGTCAGTAAATTTTTTTTTTTTTTTTGCTCCATTATGTTGTTGATTAGAAAAGTAAGTTTAAGTAAGAGTAATTCAATAAAATAAGCAGTTTAGGAACACTCCAATGTAGTGCTAGATTGAGTAGCTAAGGAGGTAGTTGTCTGCTCCATCCATCTTCTAAGTTAAAAGCCTTAACTTCATGAGTGCATTTCATTCAAATTGTGACATGATGGAATACCTGGCAATTTAGTGTATGCTCCATTGAGATTGTCAAGTAAAGAAACCATGTGACAAGATGAATCCCCTAGTAAAAATATTTATAACTGAGTTATACAAGGCCAGATTTAAAAAAAAAAATGAGTTTAGATGAAAGATAAACTAAGTACATTAGGAGGTAATTGCTATAGTTAAAATTGTTTGAGCAATTAGGAATTTTAATTTTTAGGGCAATATTTTCTGTAGTTACTTTGCTAACTAAACTTATGAAACTTGAACCGATTCTCGGAGACAGATGATCGCTAAGAATAGAGGTAAAAGAAATATGTTTCATATTGTTTGGCAGTACAAGTGTAATTATGTGTTATGAAAATTCTTTCATTCATACATATTTTGCTTGAGGACAAGCAATAACTCATGTGTGGGTGTGTGATAGCTCTGGAAAAGAGTTATATTGCAGGCCTCTAAACTTGATTAATTGTCTGTACTTAAATGGATATATTTGCATTTTTAAGATATTTTTATAACATTACATCATAAAGCTTAGACAATGCTTTCAATGTTACTATATGTTACTTTTTTTGGTGGAAAGAAAGGAATTGTTTGTGTTTGTAGCAGGTGTAGGAAGGAAGAAGAGAAATGAAGGAGTGAAGTATTGTCATGGAAAAAGGTTGGGCAGATTGCTAGCATAAATGCCATGGTAATTCCAGGAAGATGTTAATGCAACATTCAGTACTCATCACTCTCAGCCAGTTGGATGTGTACAAGATAAATCCACCTGAATAAGAGGGAGAAAAGTGTGTGCTAAGAGAGGGGACCTACCCTATAAAAGAGGAAAGCGAGGAGAATTCTACACATGGTATTTTTACACGAGGATTTAGGAGTGGTTTTTCTTCTCCAACAAACTCTCGTGAAAAATCTAGAGAAAAGAATAGAGGGTAGCAGCTAAAGCACAGAGCAGAGACGCAAGTAAGGGGAAGAAGTATTCAACCCTGGGTCTTGCACAATATTGCAGCACTGGAGTTGGGAGATGATTTGGCGAAAGCTTTCTGAAGTTCTTCCTTCATTATCTTGATTTTTTTCTGTGAATTTTAACTGTTAAATGATGTTGTTGAATGATACATTTATTTTGGATGTTAATTTCCAACCCATGAGCTAATCTCATCGGGTTGGAACTACTTGATGAATCTTTATTTCCATTAATGACCAGGCATTATATTGATTAGATCTACTATTTCATTCGATTTGTGTTATTTTGAATGCATGCATGCAATCTCTAGACATAAATGGATGTATGGTATGTTCACAGACTTGATTTAATTCTGAAAAGTTTAGACGAGTTGGATTCTCATCGAATGATACAAGCGAGTACTCGAAAAAATATTCGTAACACTCTAGACATAGAGCTATGCTCTGTATAGAGTAAGGAAGAAACAATATTGGACATCATCCTTGAAGCTTGTAGACATACAAAGCCTTAAGAGTGGTAGTTTGAAGTCCGACTCTCTAAAGAAGCAGACTACTATAGCTAGAATCTGACCAGTAGACTGGTTTAAACTTTGCCATGGCATTATTGTGTTATAAGGATGTAATCTGAGTAATTCCAACCTTCTCATTCAACAGCGTAGTTTCTCTTAACTTTGTCTCATTAAATTTCCACAGCATTTTAAGTTAGTTTTCTGATTTTAATATTGCTTACATTATTATCCTTTACAAATTTGTTAATCTGTTTTTGTCGTAGCTTGATTCATATAGTTCATAGTGATAACTTAACCAAATTAATCCTTACTGATCCCTATGGATACGATCTTACTAACTACTTTATTACTTGATTCGACGTGTACACTTGCACATTCGCATATCATTTCACATGCGACAAGTTTTTGGCACCGTTGCCGAGGATCGATAAATTGGTTAATTTTGGTTTGTTATTATCAATTTAATTTTGTTAGTTTTAACGTACTTAGTTGTTTTTTATTCTTTTTCAGGTCTGTTGCTAGTTTAAGAGTAGAGGTATTCCTGAAAACAAAACTATTATTTTGACCCTGAAATTGAGAGAACGTTGAGGAGAAGGAGAAAGGAATTGTGAGAGATGGAGAGGATTAGAATTGATTCAGATAGAGAAGATCCGTTACGTCTGAATGGTAGGGATGCTGATATTCCTCGTGTGATAGATGATAGAGACAGACCCATTAGAGAACATGTAGTGCCTATCTTAGATGATTTAAATCCAGGGATTTTCAGGCCATAGATTCAAGCTCAGCGTTTCGAGTTAGAACCAGTGATGTTTCAAATGCTACAAACAGTAGGAAAGTTCAATAGATTACCTACTGAAGATCCACGGCTGCATTTAAGACTCTTTTTGGAGGTCTATGATTCATTTAGGCAACAGGGTGTTCTTAAAGATTCCTTGAGACTCAAGTTATTTCCTTATTCTTTGCGAGATCGTGCCAGAGCATGGTTAAATGCTTTGCCATTAGGAACGGTGGCATCTTGGAATAATCTTTGTCAAAGATTTTTGCTGCTATATAATCCTCTTAATATGAATGCCAAGTTAAGAAATAACATTACATCTTTTTGGCAATCCGAGGATGAGACGTTGTATAAAGCTTGGGAGAGATTCAAATAATTACTTAGAAAATGCCCGATTCATGGTTTCCAACATTGGACACAGATGGAAATGTTTTACAATGGATTAAATGCACATACAAGGATGGTAGTGGATGCATCTGCCAATGGCATGTTGCTAGATAAATCATATCATGAGGCGTATGAGATTTTGGAAAGGATAGCCAACAATGATTATCAATATCTGACTACAATAGTAGGGACAGGCAGAAGAGCTACTGGAGCAATAGAGATTGATGAAATCACCTCATTAACAGCTCAGGTATCATCCCTAGCTAATATGATTAAAACATTGAAGAGACCAGCTGCAGTGCAGGAAATGAAAGCAGTCGAGCTAACATGTGTTTATTGTAGGGAAGATCATGGTTTTTTTAATGCCCATCTAAAATTACAACAAACTATAAAAAAGATGCTACTTTGCTTGAGAATAAGCTCCTTAAGTATATCAGGAAAAACCTACTTTGTTTGATGAATGGAAGATCAATCGTCCATTCATATGCCACTACAAGCCTGATACTATGAGGATGAGTATCGACAAATGTGGTTGCATGAAGGTTAGTGATTTTGTCAAATTTTGATTTAGAAGAAATCTTTACCGTAAGAAAAGGTATGTTAAATTTATTGTTTTACTCTTATTGCATGAATTAGATTTCAATTGTGCTGTGTTTATTGAATTGCATTATGCAAAAGATGTTGGTGTCTCATGCATCAATTACTTGACAAAAAAAATCAAATGTTAGCTCATTGTATGCATGACTTTTTAGATGCATGATTATGATTGGTATAAAATTATATAATATATTATATATCAGGCAAGAAAGAAAGAAAAAGATGGATGGCATGCATGGATAGAATGGAAATGCACGATTGGGAAATGACCTATTAATGAATCGAAACAATATTTTTGTTTTGAATGGTGATGACATGGTTCAAACATTAGTTGAACATGCTTTTATCCAATAAAAGCATTATTATCATTCAGGAAAACCTTCCTAAGCCAAAAAGTGTGTTATTGAATCCAACGGTTACTTTTAAAAGGTTGGGTTGAAATGATCTCTTAAAACCAAAAAGTGAAACTTGAAAAGTGATGTCATTTTAAAGAGTCACTTATGTACCTACCAGTGCATTATAAATAATAAGTTTGGAGATTTAAAGTTCAATTCATTCCATCCAATTTGTGAGTGAATTTTTTAGTACAAAAGCATTCTTAATTTTATATTATTTAAATCATGATATTAGTAACTACCATTTGGATGATATTGATGAAACATTATTTTCAATGCTAAAAATGAAAGTTTGTAAATGATCATATAATATAAATAATTTTGGTTGTTGTTTTTGTTAAATAACCATAAGTTAAATGGGTTATATATATATGATTGCACATTTTTTATTCTATGTTACAAAGTTGGAACTAGAAGTGGTTTTTATTAGAAATGAAATAAGTCATATGTGTATGCATGATTAACTTTTCTAGTCAATGTATAACAGTGGAAAAATTGGCTTATATAATAAGATCACTATTCTCGTATGAAATCTTTTAATGAGCATATATAACATGATAATCATATATTTGGAATCGATATCATACTACACATATTTATGATGGTGCATGTGTTTTTTTTGTATGGCTTGGATATGATCTATATTCTTGTGGTTCTATAAAATTTTGAGATATATTAAATTTTGAATTTTACTTTGAAAGCCATGAATCAAAGATCTCTTAAGTATGAAAATAGCAATATGGATGCTATTTGACAAATTTAGGTGATGGACATGATTCTGATCATAGTCAGAAAATAATTGATCATTTCCATGGTAAAGGGTGAATAAATGTGTGATATTGTAGTCACTTGATTGAACTATTGATGGTTTTCTAATATGACTATATTTGTTACACCATTGTGTATATATGGTGTGTTAATAAAAATAATGTTATTTGACTCTGAATGCAAAAAGTTTTAAAGCCATGTATTGACTTTGAAAAAAAAGCTATGACAAATAGTAAATATGTTGTCTAGTTTCACCAAGGGATTTGGGGCCTCTTTACAACAACTTGGTGAAAAAGTCATGATGTCTAGTTTCCTATTTTTGGTGATTGTGAAATTAATTTCTTGAATATCAAGAAATAAATAAAGTAGCCAAATATAAAATTGTCATGATAAGAAAAGATAAAGTGATCATTGTAATTTTACAATAGTAAAAAGGATAGCCTTGGTAGGATACTTTTGCAAAAGAATGGGTAATTGAACATAGTGAGGATGTTGGTATTGTGAATTTTCAATACTAAAAAAAATGTAAGGTTTCACCATGTGGAATAGATAATTAACATAGCTATGTTGAAAATTTTGAAATTTAAGGATGAGGTACAAGCCTATAATATTTGAGTCACCCATGATGGAAACTCAACTCAACACTTTGTATAACGTCAAATCTTGAGTTCAATGAGAAAAAGTATGTAATAGCCCGATTTAGGGCCTAGTCAGAATAGTGGTTGCGAGACCACAAATCCGAAGTAGAAATATATGTTTTATGGTTTTTATGAGGTCTATGACATGTTTGCATGGTTGTGTAAAAATTTCATGAAGAAATTTTATGATTTAGTGATCAATTTATCTTTTAGGACTAAATTGCAAAAATTGAAAAAAATATGAGATTCTAGAAGTTTTAAGTATGAGATAGCATTAAAAAATTTATTAGAGGTCCTTATTTAGTAATTAGACCATTATATCTCATGATAGACAAAAATGGACATGGAAGGGAAAAATCTCAAGGAAGGGCCTTAAAGGCATTTTGGTCATTTAGTTAATAAATTAATAAAAAGGGAAAAAGAAGTCAAAATTGGTGTCCATATTCTTCCCTAAGTGCTGAAAATTGAAGAGAAGCCATAGCTAGGGTTTTGTTCATTTTTAAGCTCAAAGTAAGTGCATCCTAGCCCCGTTTTTAAAGTTCTTTACATCTTTGAGATCCTCGTAGTTCGATTTAGTTATTTCTAACCATATTTTAAGCTAGAGGTCATATTCAAAAACTTACCCATGTATGTCATGCATTTATTTTGATGTTTAATAGAGGAATATGGAAGTTTGAAGTGTGATGAACATCTTTCTCTAAGTGATTTTTCATGGAAACACCTAAAAAGGACCCATTTGTAAAAGTGATAAAATGTGTAGTAAAAATCAGTTTTTTAAGGAAAATGTGAGCTATTATAAGCTTAAGATAGGTTCGGCTAGGCTTGGGAAACCAAGAAAATAAGTACATTTCATCATACGAGCCTAGGGACCATTTTGCAAATATGTGAAAGTTTAGGGGAAAATTATAATTTTTGCCAAAGTATGAGTCATGGGCTATTTTAGTCAATGTGATAATTAAATAAGTGAATTTTTTCATTATAGATCAAGAAACACGAAGTCCAGACCTAAACCGAGGAAAGAACAATGTGGTGGACTAAATTGAACAACTATCTATATTTTGATACCGAGGTAAGTTTGTGGGTAATAAATCAACATTATGTTATTATGTATTTAAATGCTTGATATTACTAAAATGTATATTATTTTTATGAAATTGGTTAATGAGGTCTCGACGAAGAAAAAAATGATGAAGTTTTACTATATCGAAGTCCCGGTTGAACCATGGGAATAGAAAGGATACCCTTGTCACGACATTAGATCAATAAGGTCCCGTATAAGACCGTATCTGGGATATTGCCTCGGCACCAAATTGAGATCCCATGTAAGACCATATTTTGGATATGGCATCGGCATCGAATAGTGATTCCGTGTAAGACCACGTCTGGGACCTGGCTTCAATATGAAATCGTGTAAGACCATGTATGGGACATGGCATCGACATACGATCTCATGTAAGACCATATCTGGGATATGGCGTCGACATCGATATGAGATCCCGTATAAGACCATATTTGGGATATGGCATCGGCATCGACATGTGATCCCATGTAAGACCATATCTGGGATATGGCATTGGCATCTTACTACGTGTATGACAATTTCCGAGTATCCTTCGATATTCCAAGTGGTTCAATGGGGTAAAGAATTAAAGTTTATGTTAAAGATGGAAAAAGGGCTAAAATTATGTGATGGAGTGATACAGGTACATATGCGAAACTCATGAGAAATAAGTCTGGTATGTGATATGTGGTTGGTAAAAGTAAGTATGAGTAAGCTATGTCAATGTTGCATTGAGAATTTGGTGTTAATTCATAATGTAATACATGGTTGTTATTACAAAATTTTATGTTGTTATCTATTACATGCAAACTTACTAAGCTTTATGCTTACTCCCTATCTTTTCCCTTTTCTTGTAGTATCACCAAGCTAGCTAGGGGATCGAAGGACGTCGGAGCTCGATTCACACTATCAAGCTATTCTTTTGGGTATAGTAAAGTTTGATTATTTTGGGTATGGCATTTATAGGAACTTGGTCATTTTGTTATATGTCATAGTGGTTAGCCAATGTGTTGGCTATTAATGTTACTTATTTCATTTTGTAAATGGCCATTGGAATTGGCCAATACTAGTTAAGTTATATCTATTCGATAATGATGAAATTCATGAAGTGCAAGCTTGCGCAATTGAATGAGTAATGTGTGAAGTATATGCATGATGAACACAGTGTGAAATTAAGGTGGGGATGTCTTGATTGTGGATATTAGAGGTGCATTACTGTTATGCTATGTGTTACTGGAAATGATATAAGTATGGTTGCTTTTCAGGGTGGCAAATGACTTGGTAAATAGCCTTATATTTGTCCACATGGGTAGACACACGGGCGTGTGTGTAGGCCGTGTGTGACACACGGTCAGCCACGAGGGCGTGTTGATAGGCCGTGTGTCCCCTGCATCCAAATTTAGCAAAATAAAATGCTAGTAGTAAACACACGGGCAGAGACACGACCGTGTGTCTCAGCCATGTGAAGGACACGGCCTCAAGACATGGGCGTGTGCCCAGGTCATGTGAAGTTTGCACATTAATTGCGAGAAATAAATTCGCCACACGGCCTAGCACACGAGCGTGTGTCTTGGCCGTGTGACTCTAAATATCTACTGATGTCATAAACAGAATGTCAAGGTTTTCACACACGGACTAAGGCACGGGCGTGTCATGGCCGTGTGAGGGACACGGGCTATAGACACGGGCGTATTCCTCTTCACACGGGCATGTGGCCCTGTTTTGAGCAAAAATTTTCTAAGTGTTCGTAAGCTTCCGGTTCAGACCCGATCCACCCTATATGTATAATTCGGGTCTCGTAGGCCCATAATAGGGATGTTATGAACACGAATGAAAAATTTTAAGTTGGAATGAAAATTTATGGCCCGATTTTGTATGATTAAGTATGTTAAGTCCGGTAATGCCTCGTACCTGGTTCCGGCATCGAATACGGGTAAGGGGTGTTACAAAGTACATCATTAGTGTGTGACTACTAGCTCTATAAAATAATATATAACATACCATCCCAAGGTAAAAAGTGTTAGGTACTTGTAATAATAAGGAAATGATGAAAGTATTATACTCTTAATAAAAACATAACATAAACATGTTAGAGTGTTATAGTTATGGGGACACTCTTGATGGGATCTACCTATGTAAGTGGAAGTGTGACTGCTTCTAAGAGCTGAAGAGCTTGGCTTTGACAGGACTCATGAAAAGACGTTACAGACACATGGTCATAATAGCGTCTCTGGATATTATGCATTGACTTGTTTTGGAATTGTTGTGTGAGATGTGTTTAGTTAATCAAATGGAATAATTAGTTCAAAGCATAGCCTGTTGTGAAAAAATCTGGTTTGAAAACGGTTTTCTTGCACAACGAAAAATTAAAATTTTGAAAACCGACCCGGATTGTGATATTTATAGCAATAAAAGTTAGACTGAAATCATACATATGTTTTCGTATAAGCGGGTCCTTGATGTTTTCTGGCTTTCAACCAAATGATCTTCTCTGCTATTCTCGTAGCACGAACTACTTCGAGTGTGAGCTTGAACCAATTGAATCAAAACACAAAACTAGAAAAAAAATTGTTTTTCCTTTTGTGATGAAAACAAAAAATTTCTCTTCTTTAATAGAAACCAATAGAATTTCTATTCTGGAAAAATATATTTACTAATTGAGAATAAATTCTCTCTATTTTCGGCAGAGTAACAATCTCTTAAAGTTGTTTAAATACCTCTACCGTTGCCATCTATTTATAAAGAGAGAAGGTAGAACCCTTATTGAATTGTAGAGGTTTATTTCAAATAGAAAAACAAGTTCCTAGTCCAACTAGGAGAAGGAGAAGGGCTAATAGGGGTGCTTCCCCTCATATTTATTATGATGGAGATTCAGGCCTCTCATTGTATTGAGTCCAATTATATGTGCTTTCTAGACTTTTAACCTAGCACTTTATAATTTAATCCAACTCAATATATATTTTTCTATTTTTCAAAATAAACATTAATTTTCCAATTAAATAATTTTCTAATCCCAATTTTAACCCTGATAAAATTATGACAATTTTACCCCTAGTAAAATTTCCAATAAAATATATTCAATATTTCACAAATCAAATTTTTAAATATGACCAAATGATTTATTTTCATTTTTAGGCTTTAAAACTGCCCAAAAAATTAAACTCATTCTTCCGATCATTTTTGAGTAATCCGTCTACATTTGCAAATGAACAATTTCTTATTTTCATTTTCATTTCCATTTCCATTTCCATTTCCATTTTGAGAAAACCACATTCATTTCCAAATGATTTTATTTCTCTATTTTAGAGAAAACCATAATCATTTTTGAATGTTTTTCATTTCCTTATTTCTATTCATTATGTTCATTTTCGATTCAACACGCAATTCATTTATGGTTTCAATGAGCTTGCGAAGGGACCGATTGGACATATGTAATTAAGGCTCAAATGATTTATCATTAAGTTCTGGTTTTTCACCCATTAATAATAAAATCATTTAGTTACGAAGTTATTCTACTATAATATCATGACTGAGCCTCCCTAACGACATACCATTACGAAAGCATTTATTCAATGCTCGTCCAATGACCTTGTCATAAGTGTGTTACCCTCATAAGATATCCTTGATCTCTTTGGGATAATATCCGCTCTTCCAATATGATCTTTGTAACATCCCTTACCCATGTTCAAAGCCGGAACCGGATACGAGGCATTACCTAACTCAACTCGCTTAAACATACGACATCGGGCCATAAAAGTTCACTCCAACTTAAAACTTTTCATAAAAACTCATAACATCCTTATCTTAGGCCTACGAGGCCTTAAACATACTTACGGAAGGTTTCAAAATTAACCCGGAAACTTTTACGCACTAAGAAAATTTTGCCTAAACAGGGGCCACACGCCCGTGTTGTCTAAGGGACATGCCCGTGTGACCCTGGGGCATGCCCGTGCTCTTCACCCGTGGTCGACACTGACTTATTTCACACGGCCAGACACACGCCCGTGTCCCTGGCCCGTGTGCCTCACGCGTCCTTCACACGCCCGTGTCTTAGGTGCCAAAACCTTGGCATTCGGTTTATGATGTCATCACATCACTAAGGTCACACGGCCAAGGCACACGCCCGTGTCCTTAGACCGTGTGTCGAATTAAATTTCTAATTTTAGGTGCAGACTTCACACAGCCTGGGCAGACGCCCATGTCCATGGCCGTGCCTCCCACACGGCTGAGACACACGGCCATGTCTCTGCCCGTCTGTTTACTACTGAGCATACTGACTTGTAAACCTAGCATGTAAGGGAACACATGGCCGATCAACACACCCATGGGGTTGACCGAGTGTGTCACACACGGCTTTAGACACGCTTGGGTGTATCTACCGTGTGGACATTAAAAGGCTATATTCCAAGCCAAATGCCACCCTACATAGCAACCATACTTATACCAATCAACTCAACACATTTTATGACCATATGGCACTTCCAAAAACTCAATTCAAAACATCCACACAAACATAAACTTCATAATTTCGTCATCATTGAATATAAATAAACTTGTCAAGTATTGGCCCAATTCCAATGACCATTTACAAAATGACTTTGATAACATAAATAGCCAACACTTTAGCTATCAAAATGACATAACAAAATACACAAGTCCTATACATGCCATACTCAAAATAAGTCTAACTTGTTACACCAAAAAGATGCCGATAGTGTGATTTCCGAACTCCGACGTCCCAAGATTCTCAAATTATCTTGGCAATACTACAAGGAAAAAGGAAATGAGAGGGGTAAGCATAAAGCTTAGTAATTTTGCATGAAAATAAATAGCAACAATAAGTTCATAATGACATCAATTCAAGGCATTATATAACCACACAAAGTCATAAGCACTTTGCCACAACTTACTCGTACTTGTTCTTATCTAGCATATACCATGCCACATATCGTAAACATTCCTCGTGAATTATTCACGGGTACCTGTATTCACTCAATCATTTGACTTTAGTACTAATCTCATTTCTATTTCCAAGCTTATCTATTTATCCCACTAAATCGCTAGGGATACTCAAAGATGCATATTCACCGTCATTAACATAAACACGAAGCCAATGCCACATCCCAGATGTGGTCTTATATGGGGTCACCTCTGAGTGCCGATGCCATATCCCGGATATGGTCTTATACGGAATCTCACTTCAAGTATCGATGCCATATCTCGGATATGGTCTTATACGATTCTCAAATTCAATACCGAAGTCATATCCCAGATATGGTCTTATACAGAATCTCAATTCGGTGTCGAGGCCATGTCCCCGACATGGTCTTACACGGGACCTTATCCATCACATGTCTTGATGATAGTATTCTCACATTTATTATAGTCCAACCAGGACTTCAACATTTCAACTTTTATCATCTTTCTCATTCAATACCAATACTCAATTTCATAGAGTATCATGTATCATTATAATATCAAACATTCTCAAACAAACTAGCATAAATGTTGAATTTATCACATACAACTTACCTCGATTTCAAAATAAGCTAGATCGTCACTCTAGTCCGATACTTTGTTCTTTCCTCGGTCGAGGTTAATTCTTGGTTCTTCTTGGTCTATAATAGCAAATTAGCTCATTTAACAATCACATTAATAAATGTATTTCAATAACCATGCTTTGACAAAATTATTATTTTGCCCTTAGACTTTTGCAAAATGACCGTTTTACCCCTAGGCTCAGAAATCAATTCTAATCAAATTTCTACCTTTATCGAGCCTAGGTGAACATTTATTTCTCTTATGGCTACCATCAAAACTCAAAATTTCACACATTTACTACATATTTTACAACCTTTACAGAAAGGTCCTTTTAGGTGTTTTCATGATAACACTTTTCACAAAAGTTGTTTATTAAACATCTATGACTCATTTTATTCCATAAAAATGCAGCAAACAACTTAAAATCTCACATGGAAAAACTCTAAACTTTTCACCATATTGCAAGATAGTCCCCTCTTTAGAAAGCTTAAGCTTTAGGGGTTCCAAAAGTACAATTTTTATCAAGAAAGGATCACTAGAACACTTACTTGTAAAGAGAGAAGTTTGCTAAAATTTTTGAGTTCTCAAACCCCTTGTTTGCTGAAAATTTCGGTGGAGAAGAAGAGAGGAAAGATGATATCTTTTTCCTTTTCTTTATCTTATTATATTTCCTTAATTTAATCCACCTAATCTAACAACTTTGACCAATTTTGACATTGTTTGTCCCCTATGGCCGACCAACCATGATTTAAGGGGCTAATTGCCCTTTAAAGACCTCCAATTAATATTCTATGGCTATTAGACACCTTTAGCTTATAAACTAGAACTTTCACACTTTTTGCGATTTAGTCTTTTTTCGCGATTAAGCATGAAATCGCTAAAATTAAAGCACCAGAATTTTCATGCACTTATAAAATCATACTATAACTCATATAATAGTATAAAAATGATTTTATCTAACCTTGGATTAGTGGTTCCGAAGCCACTGTTCCAACTAGCCCCTAAATCGGGATGTTACAATCTTATTTAATCTCAGGGTAATCATTACATCTTCCTTCATGAAAAGTCAATCACTATCAAATAGTGATCAAGTCATTCATCACATTGACGAACAACCCGTGGCCACATTTACTTTCATCAACCATGTAATGCCAATGAGAGGAAATCATTTACCCATGTCTCAGGTTATGAAATCCACTATTGTGAATGACACTACGTACTACAGAAGTCGTACACCCAATGCACAAGCTTTCGGTTTTTTTATCTATTCGAAGTCAAGTTTTTACTTATATCAAAATGTACGAGTCACGCATACATATTCTGCCATCCACTGAGGATTTAGTATCCCACACTATGACCGTCACAAGTGAATAATTCCATAAGTAGATTCAGGATCTGTTTTGCTTGGGTCATGTCCAATTTACTGTTAGTCCAGTCAGTCACATATATGTCTCTATCTTCTGGGAGTCATTCGCTTTGATTCCTAAGACAAGGAATCTCCCCAATTGAACTTGATAGACGACATATTAGTCTTTAAATTGGTTTGCTCATTTCCGATTAGACTAAGGAAATGTTTAGGTTCTTCTACTACAAGTTGTCTCTTCGTATTACGATCTAACCACGTAATATCGCTTAGTATTAGTTAAATATTAGACAACCAATGAGCAACACTTGCTTCCATTTTACTTTGCGTGCAAAAACCATTTGAGGACAATAATACAAAGTATGTTAATGTAATCAATGAATTTGTTTTATTATTCAATCTATTCAAAAAATTAAAAGTGTACTTAGACAAAAATACTATACTTAGGGCACCAGATCCAATATAGTCTACTATGCAATTTCAATTAACTTTAACATGTTTTAACTAAGTGAAGGTTTAGTTGTAAGACACCTTTGTTTATGTAATTGATTTCCAAAAATATCAAAATCTAGGATATTTTGAAAATGGGGGGATATTGTTGAAACATTTTCAAAATATTTATAGTGTTTCAATAATTATAATTGAAAAATTACAAGTGATCCAAAAATTATGTCACTTGGTTATTAACCAAGAGTTTCCACTATTCATAGTGATGAGTTATGTCTTTTGTTATGAAAATTTATGTCACTTTATTAATAACAAAGGGTTATAACTATTCAAGTAGATATCTATTGAATATTTATGTTTATTGTTAAAAAATGTAACTATCCATTTGGATAGTTATGTCTCTATGAAGAGATACGAAAACTCTTATAAATAGGAGTCAAATTTCATTTGTTTGATACACTAAAAACACATTAAAAGTTTAGAAACAAAAGTTTC
The DNA here is from genome assembly GCA_025698515.1 of Gossypium sturtianum. Classification (NCBI taxonomy): domain Eukaryota; kingdom Viridiplantae; phylum Streptophyta; class Magnoliopsida; order Malvales; family Malvaceae; genus Gossypium; species Gossypium sturtianum. Next base: position 39,123,545 of record CM046950.1, read on the forward strand.
TTTTTATTCTCCTCCATCTTTTATTATTCCTAGATTGTTATTTAAAGAATTATTGCATAAGATCTTTATAGAATTGGTACTCTTGCTATGCTCCGCTCAATGTTTAGTGGATTGTTTTCTGTCAGTGCAAAACGTTGACAACCATTGGGCTTCATTGTATCCTCGAGGTTTATTTTCCATTAACTTTATTGCACACCAAAATATAGGTGACAACGAAAAGAATTTTTGTAATGCCCCGAATTTGGGCCTAGAGAATTGGGCCCATAGGGCCTTGGGAATGGGAGCGTTTAAAATTTTTGGGAATAAGAGAACGGCACTAGTGCAAGTTAGACCTATTAGGTGAGTGATTTTGGAGTGTTTAGAGGGTACTACGAAGTCCCAGGTTCAAGTTAGGCCATAGGAAAAATTTTGATTTTTAGCCTTAGTGAAACCGTGATCTCTAATGGTATGACTCATAAACAAATTAGGGTAAAATAAGACACAAAAAAGGAGTTGTGGTCTAGTGGCAAATGGCGCCACATGGGAGACAAGGAAGTGACGCCATAGAGGAAGCAAGGGGTCCAAGGTTCAAGTCTTGGCTCTTGAAATTTATTTTGGTTTCTCTTTTAAATAAATCTGGAAGCGAGTAGGTAGGCTTTATAGTTAAATGTGTTGGACTTATGACACAAAGGAGCTTGTGTCCTAGTGGTGGTGGCGTGACATGGCTATCGAGAGGACTTTGGTTCAAATCCCTTTGCACGCAAAGGTGGATTATTTTGCTAAGGAGTCGATTTTTGGAAGATTGACGGAGGGATCCCACATCGGGAAGCTAGCATGAGGATAGGCAAGAAGCTGGCTTTAAATAGAGCAAACTATGAGGAGAGTAAGCATACCTTGGCTAGGCGTTGGATCATTCGTTGATATGTATGCCGTTGGGTCGCGGTGGTGGTGACCGAAGTTGATCGACACACCCCTTGGGGGTCAAGGGTGCAATCATTGTTGGCTTCTGCGCGAGCGTGTGTTGAGCGCGGATTAACTTCAAATTCCTATCGGTGTGTATTTCGTACTACTCTAGGCGTAGAGCGAAGAAATGCCGAATTCCGGTCACGGCGATGGTAGCCACGAGCGTGCGAGTGCGTGTGGGAGCTTCGGCCCAGCGATAGTTGAGGCCCTCATGAGTGTTCTCATGGGTTTAGTTTTTTTGGCCAGAAGTGGGCCCAATGGGCCTGTGGGCTCATATGAATATATTGTATGATTGTGTAGTAGATATTGGACTGGTCTATGTGAATCTCATATCTGTGGCTAGATTTGGGCTGAATGGGCCACACAAGTGTGTGGGCCCACTTGGGCCGAAAATTGGGCTTTGGCCCACTTGCACCGTTCGATCAAAAAGAGCATCCGTGTCACTTGAGGCGACTGTAGGCCTCCGGAAAGGCCGTTATAAGAGTAAAATTACTGAAATACCCTTGATGGGTAAATTACCGAAATACCCCTGAGAGGTGAATTACTGTTTTAACCCCAACCGACCAAATGACTGTTATACCCTTAGCGATAGAATCATTGATGTATGAGTAGTAATTGTATGACTGAGTTTGATTGTGATGCACTGCATACATGAATTAATTATGACATGACATACTGCATTGGGTTGGGCTATAGATTTTAGAGGAAGTACCGTTATAGTGGCATCGCCACGTATTTTGATCCTAGTGGCTCAGCCACGTATATCGTTGTTAGCAGCTAGGCTGCATTATTGGAGAGATTGGCTGGGTGGGTCGACGTGGTCCCCACATGGAGATATGGTTGGTACGGGTGGAGTGTTGGCTGGACAGGGTTGGGGTACATGCATGTTTTGCATTGATATGATATAGGGCTTAGACCCAGATTGTTACCGAATAGGGCTTAGGCCCAGTTTGTTACCGAATAGGGCTTAGGCCCAGATTGTTACCGAATAGGGCTTAGGCCTAGATTGTTAACAAATAGGGCTTAGGCCCAGACTGTTACCGTAATAGGGGATTACACACTGAGTTCTCGTAACTCACCCTTTTCTTTAACTGTGTAGGTAATCCCCAACCTTAGAGGATTTGGAGCTGCGAGGGACTCGGAGGTGGCCACACGTCAGATATGCTTTAATGTTAAACTTAGAAATTTTTAGTTTAATTTATTAGGTTAAAAATTTTGTAATAAGGCCATTGGGATTTTCTTTTAACTTTTATTTGGTATTTCTTTTAATTACAAACGGCTAGTCTATTAAACACGGGTTTTAAACAATAACTACTGTTTTCAAAATATCACGTTTCCGCAACTGTTTATATCAGACTTCCGCAACAAACAAGGGTTTAAAAATAATAATATTTTTGCAAGGGAATGACTTTAAGCAAATCCTGTTTTGTTAATAAGCAACAAAAATCGGGATTTTTAAACGGTAGAAGGTTTTAAATTGAAGAAGGGTTTTCAATGAAAACATGGTTTTCAAAAAACACCTCAATGTGACACGCCAGATTCGGGCCTAACTTCTAGGCCGAGTTTGGGGTGTTACAATTTTAAAGAAAGTAACTTTAGTACATGCCTTGAAAACCTTCATTAATTTCTCATAAGTTCAATTTTATCTCTATACACCAGCAATAATAAAATAAAAAAGAAAGGATGGGTTGGAGTTGAGTTAAGTTGATTGATGCTGACATGAAGCCATCTTTTGGGGTTAATCAAAATAAAAAACTATAAATACACTACAACTTGTTAGGTCCCAAAGAGTTTGGAAATTACGTAGCAATTACCAATCTAGTCTAGACATGATATTATACATTTTGGTTGCATATGGTAGCTGATAAATACCAGCCATATTCTGAAACTCAAAACATGTAACACCCCTTACCCGGGTTCTACGCCGGAACCAGGCCCGAGGCGTTACCATAATAAAAACCTCAAGATCGCCACTTAGGCTCATTTTGACTACTCTCTTAAGTCACCTCAACAACCTCATTCTCGACTTACGAGGCCTCACTCATACTCACGAGGGCTCTCGAGACCATATCGAAACTTCTACGATTTTTAAAACTTTTCCATCTATACAGGTCTCACACGCCCGTGTAAGATTTGGCACGCCTGTGGAGGTCACACACGCCCATGGTCACTACCCGTGCATGAAAAATCAAGCATTCTGCCAATGCCCCACGGTTAGGGCACACGCCCGTGATCTCCACCCGTGGTGCACACTGACTACCTTAACACGGCCTAGAGTCTAGACACACGCCCGTGTGGCTAGCCCGTGGCCAACACTGATTAACACACACGTTCTAGGCACACGCCCGTGTGGCTAGTCCGTGGTCTATTCTGACTTAAAATACTAACATGCAGGGGACACACGGCCAAGTCACATGCCCATGGGCTGATCATGTGTCACACATGGCCTAGACACACGCCCGTGTGTCTACCCACATGGACAAGAACAAAGCTATTTGTCAAGTTCTTTTCACTCCTCAATCATACACAACGAGTACTCATTCAACACATCCATAACCAACTCATAATCTTACAATCTCACATGGATAACTACATCTTTTCATATAATAAAGTAGCCAACAACTATGGCATTATACAAAATAGATTATCCATCTAAAAGCCAACACGTCTTAGCCATTTACAACAAAATTCACTAACTCGTCTAGCCCCTATACATGCCATTTACAAAACATTGAGTCTCATGTACCAGAGTGTGCTGATAATGTGGGCAATCTTCCAATTGATCCACGTATCTCGATTCAACACTTTTGCTCTATAAGACAAGGGAAAAGAAGGTGAGTAAGCTTTGAGCTTAGTAAGTTTACACATAAACAATTAAGCATCATAGTATAAGCTAAACAACAATTAGCATTATACTAACATATAATGTTCAACTATGCTTACTCTTTCTATCCCTTACCACCTTTTCAACACATCATGAGTCACATACTCATAACCATTGACATGCATCCCTGCATCCAATATCACATTTACACAATATACAACATATCATTATTTCTCGATAATACATCCACACAGCTAATTTACACAGCTAATCCACACAGCCAATCCACACAGCTAATGTCTCGATGGTTTCGCACTTAGCCCACCACAATCAAATAATAAGGTAGTATCGCACTTAGCCTACCACAAAGGTAATCGTAGTGGTTTCGCACATAGCCCACTAGACAATATACTTAACGATAGCATCGCACCTAGCCAGCTCATCGTCGTTATGCCTTAGGATGGTATCGCACTTAGCCCACCATTTAGCATTATCACTACACATCCACAAATCTACTTACTCAATCGTACATCCATTCACAATTTCTACCACATTCATTCCACATAGGTTCTTAATCATTCTCAATCATGCTACACACTAGCTAGCATTAACAAAATTGTAAGTATGAATGCATTGTTTACGCTTAAACTTACCTCGGCACTCAAAAGTATAGAGATGTGCAATTTAGTCCACCAACTTGCTCTTGCCTCGATTTCGATCCGGGCTTCGTCTTTCTTGATCTATAATGAATAAATCAACTTATTCAATACACACTTTGACTAAATTAACCCTTATCTCATACTTTAGCAAAATTACTATTTTGCCCCTAACTTTCTCATATTCACACTTTTGCCCCAAGGCTCGTAAAGTGATTTTTATTCAACTTTCTAGCCTTTCATGCTTAGCCGAACCATTTACTCAACTAAAGCTATCATCAATTCTCACTAAATCATACATGTATGACCAATCTCAAGACTTTCACACACAAGTCCCTACATGCATTTTCATGGAAAATCACTTAGCAAAAGATATTTCTACTACATCAAGCTTTCATATTCTTCCATAAAACATCAAAATACATGCATGTCATACATGGGTACATTTTTGAACATCCATCTTAGCTCAACATATAGCTAAAAATAGCTTTCTCATGCTACTAGGACTTCAAAAATACGAAGAATATCAAAAACAGGGCTTGGTTGCACTTACAAGCAAGATTGAAAAATTTGAAGAACCCTAACAATGGCTCCTTGAATTTCTATCATCTTTTCCCATTTAAAACATTTAATTGTCAAATGACCAAAATGCCCTTTTTTACAAACTTTCTATTTTAACTCATCTATGCCCAATTTTTTCCAAAAATTAGAAATTGGGAAAATTGCTATTTAAAGACCTCTAATTAATATTCTAAAGCTATTTCACACAAATAACTTCTAGAATCTCACATTTTACAACTTTTTCAATTTAGTCCTTTTGGACAATTCAATCGAAATTTCACAAATTTACTTCATGAAACTTTCACACTAGCATGCAAACATAGCATAAACTTCAAAAACTCATTCATAAACCTCAGATTTGTGGTCTCGCACCACTATTCTGATTAAGCCCTAAATCGGGATGTTACAACTCTCCCCCCTTTAGAGATTTTCGCCCCCAAAAATCTTACCAGTAAAGAGGTTTGGATGTTGCTCTCTCATAGCTTCTTCCATTTCCCACGTAGCCTCTTCAACACCGTGTTTCTGCCATAACACTTTCACTAGTGTTATGCTCTTATTTCTCAACTGTTTCACTTCTCAAGCCAAGATCTTAATCGGCTCCTCTTCATAAGACATATCCGGTCTTATCTTAATTTCCATTGAAGGAATCACATGTGAAGGATCGGAGCGATACCGTCGCAACATCGACACATGGAACACATTATGTATCTTTTCCAACTCTACCAGCAAAGCCAACCGGTAAGCTACTAGCCCAACTCTGTCTGTAATCTCATACGGTCCTATGAATCTTGGACTCCATTTCCCTTTTCGTCCAAATCTCATAATCTTCTTCCATGGGGAAACTTTCAAAAACACTTTGTCACCCACCTTAAACTCAATTTCTTTTCTTTTCAAATCCGCGTACAACTTCTGTCGTTCTGAAGCAGCTTTCAGACTATTACGGATTATTTTCACTTTCTCCTCAGTCTCTTTCACTAGATCGACTCCATGGATATGTTTTTCACTAAGCTCGGTCCAATACAATGGAGTCCGAAACTTACGACTATACAAAGCTTCATACGGTGCCATCTGTATACTCGACTGATAACTGTTGTTGTAGGCAAACTCGACCAAAGGTAGATACCTCTCCCAACTACCTTCGAATTCTAACACACAGCATCAAAGCATATCTTCGAGAACTTGAATCACTCTTTCAGACTGACCATCTGTTTGTGGATGGAATGCAGTACTGAAATTCAACTTTGTTCCCAAAGCCTCTGGTAACTTCTTCCAAAACCTCGAAGTAAACCTCAGATCTCTATCCGATATAATAGACACAGGTATACCATGTAACCTCACTATCTCTGCCACATATAATTCAGCTAACTTATCCAGTGAATAATTAACACATCTTTGGAATAAAGTGAGCCGACTTCAAATCAATCTATCCACAACAACCCACACAACATCTCTCTTTTTGAAGTCATAGGCAACCCCATCACAAAGTCCATGGTAACCCGATCCCACTTCCATTCGGGAACCATCACCGGTGAAGCAATCCCAAGGCACTTGATGCTCGGCTTTCACTTGTTGACAAATCGGACACCTTGCCACAAATTCAGAGATATCTCTCTTCATACCCGCCACCAATAAGACTTCTTCAAGTCATTGTACATTTTCGCATCTTGCCTGGATGTCTTGACAAATAACCACTATGTGCCTCGTGCAAAACCTTTCGGATTAACTCTTCATCTCTGGGTACACAAATTCATTCATTGCAGTACAACAAACATCCATTCGAGCCCACTCGAAAATCGTAACCACTTTCTGATCCGCACTGAGCTCTCTGAGTTAGCATCTCACTATCATTTCTTTGAGCCTCACATATCTGTTGAACAAATAGTGGCTTAGCTCTCAACTCTACCAGAATAGTGCCATCATCAGACAATACTAAACTCGTCCTCATAACTGTTAGAGCATACAAGGATTTCCTACTCAGGGCATCCGCAACCACATTCACTTTTCCCGGGTGGTAATCAATGACTAACTCATAGTCTTTCAATAACTCAAGCCACCGCCTCTGTCTCAAATTTAGATCCTTCTGATCCATCAAATACTTCAAACTCTTGTGATCCGTAAAGATTCGGCACTTCTCACCATATAAGTAATGTCACCAAATCTTTAACGCGAAAACAATCGCAGCCAACTCCAAATCATGAGTCGGATAATTCTTCTCGTACGGTTTTAGTTGCCTCGAGGCGTATGCGACTACCTTGCCCTCTTGCATCAACATGCAACCGAGACCATTAAACAATGCGTCACTATAAACCACAAACTCTTTCCCCGATTCTGGTTTAACCAAAATCGGTGCCTCATTCAACAATGTTTTCAATCTCTCAAAACTCTGTTGACATGCCCCAGTCCAATCAACCTTGACATCCTTATGCAACAATTTCGTCATCGGGATAGCAATCACAGAGAACCCCTGTTACGAAACGTCTATAATATCCCACTAATCCCAAGAAGCTTCTAACTTCCGACACGTTCCTCGGCTATTTCCAATCAACAACAGCCGATACCTTACTCGGGTCAACTCTGACACCATCACCTGACACAATGTGTCCCAGGAATCTGACCTCTCGGAGCCAAAACTCACTCTTGCTAAACTTAGCATACAACTACTTATCTCTTAAAGTTTGCAAGAAAATTCTCAAATGTTCTTCATGATCGTTCTCTCCCGAGAATAGATCAATATATCGTCAATGAAGACAATCACAAACTTATCCACATATGGTCGGAAGACACGGTTCATCAAATCCATAAAAATCGCTGGTGCATTCTTCAAACCAAACGGCATAACCAAAAACTCATAATGGCCATACCTTGTCCGAAATGTAGTTTTCAACACATCCTGCTTATTCACTCTCAACTGATAATAACCAGACCTCAAGTCTATCTTGGAGAACACTGTAGCTCCCTTCAGTTGATCAAAAAGATCATCAATCTTTGGTAAATGATGCTTATTCTTAACCGTCACTTTGTTAAGCTGTCTATAGTCTATACACAACCTCATAGACCCATCTTTCTTCTTTACAAATAATACCGAAGCACCCCACGGTGAGTAGCTCAGTCTTGCAAAACCCTTATCTGTCAACTCTTGCAACTGAACCTTCAGTTCTTTCAACTCTAAAGGTGCCATTCTGTATGGAGCAATCGAAATACGTACCGTTCCCTAATAAACCGAAATGGTAACATATTCTAGGCCCATATTTAGTATGCTTTTGGATGAATTATCCCTTGATTTATGTAAAAAGGTGCTCTTAATCCTTTATTTTCATGTCTTATACTCAGGAAAGCACCCAAGGATAAAACGAATGAGAATCGGGCTCAAAACGGACCAAAACGGACCAAAGAGGAAATCGACACGGCCTGGACTTGGACCCACACGACTGTGCCAAGTCAATCATCTAAAATACGGTCTAACCCCGACTCACACGGCCATGTCTCATTAAAGAAATTAGAACACGGCCTGGCCACGATTCACACGGGCGTGCGCCATGGCCGTGCCTCTGCCGTGGAGAAGAGCAATTTCATTCGAGAAAGGATACTTAGGGAGAAAGAAACATATTTCAAAAGCCTATAAATACACCCTAACTATGACCTAAGGGGGGATCCCAAAGCCATCATCTAGGGGTGTCGTGTTAGGCTAGAGAAGGCAGATTTGTGGGGATTCACTCAGGGATAGCCAGTTGATCCATCTCAAGAAGCCAGAATTATACTCAAGACGGAGGATCTCTCCTTCAATTCCTTCAGGGGGTTTTAGGGATTTCTTATGTTTTGTTGTATCTTTTCTCTTGAGATGTTTTCCTTTATTGTTATGAACTAAACCTTCGGATACCCGAAGGGGATGAAACCTATGATGAATCTTGTTATTGTTTTCTGAATTATATGATAAATACTTAGTTTGTTCTTAATTATGTGAGCTTAATCCAAATTTAATGTGCTTAGCTGGAGGAGGAATAGACCTTGCCTAAGAGTAAATCCAACATAATTAAGCGGAGTTGATCGCACGCCTAGAAATAGGGTGACGAGATTTTGCCGGATTAAGGTGAAACCTAATATGGGAATCCATAGATCGATTTCTTCGCTATTCTAGGGGTTATTATATAGATAACGAGTTCCACTAATTAACCTAGGGTTAGACGTTATTCGCCTCGAGAGAGGGTTTAATATACGTTAGGGACTCTTGCGGATCAAACTAAGTGAATAAATCGTATGGTTCAGTGTTAGATAACAAGTGAAGTCTAGGTGGATTCTTTCTAGGGTATCGTCTAAATCAACTGAGTTTTTCCCAAGTTATTTTCCAAATTCATTCTTCTTTGTCTTAGAGTCTTTAGTTTAGTAGTTAATTAATTTAGATTAGATAAACAATCTCTCTTTATTTTTAGGCTAGATAATAAAAAGAAAGTTAGTATTAGTACTTTAAGTTCCTTTGGGTTCGACAATCCGGTCTTGCCTAAGCTATACTACTGTTCGATAGGTGCACTTGCCTCAATCGTTGTCAGAGTTAGTTTCCAGGTTTGATCATTCTTTTTATAAATTTTAAAGCTCTGATTCATAGCGATCAAGTTTTTGGCGCCGTTGCCGGGGAACTAAAATATTAAGAAAGCTCTATTTTTGTTACTTTAGCCATTATTTTTATTTTTTGAAATTTATTTTTATTTTTAGTTTTAATTTTTAAAATTTGCTAAATTTTCTTTCTTTCTTTTCCTAGCAGGTACCTCTAGTTTATGACTAGAAGGAACCCGAGAGGACCTTTAGAATACGACAGTGATATTGAAGCTACCGCTCGGAGAAATCGCAGAGAAATTATGCGAGCCCTAAATTACCAAGGAGAGCGAGAAGACAGATCCAATCCCATCAAGGATGGACGAAAATAATCTTCCACCACAAGATGTGGGAGAAAATAATGCTCCTCGTACTATGTTTGATTATGCAAAACCTCATTTAACAGGAGCCGAATCAAGTATTGTTAGGCCTGCTATAGCTGCTAATAATTTTGAATTAAAGCCTAACACTATACAAATGATTCAACCGTTTGTTCAATTTGATGGTTTGCAGGACGAAGATCCAAACACTCATATAGCTAATTTTTTAGAGTTCCGTGATACCTTCAAAATAAATGGCGTTTCTGATGATGCCATACGACTTCGGTTATTTCCCTTTTCATTGAAGAATAAAGCTAAACAGTGGTTAAACTCATTACCACGAGGGTCAATCACTACATGGGAACAAATGACCGAAAAATTTTAATTAAAATATTTCCCACCGGCCAAAACGGCCAAATTACGTAATGATATCTCTTATTTTGTGCAGATGGATTTAGAGACATTATACGATGCATGGGAGAGATATAAGGATCTCTTGAGAAGGTGTCCACACCATGGTTTACCTTTGTGGCTCCAAGTTCAGACTTTCTATAACGGTGTAAACCCCTCAACGAGACAACTAATTGATTCAGCCGCCGGTGGAACCTTGAATAATAGAACTCCTGAGGCAGCCTACGAATTTATAGAAGAGATGTCGCTGAATAACTACCAGTGGCAAGTTACATGGACAAGGCCAACAAAAACAGCCGAAGTTTACAACCTCGACGCAGTAACCATGCTATCAAATTAGGTAGAGTTGATGAATAAGAAGATTGATAGTTTATGTTCTTCGCAGGTACATCCAGCAATGCAGTGCGACGTAAGTGGAACTGTGGCGAATCCTGAGTACCCACCCTACCAACCGGGCACAGAAAGCGAACAGATGAACTATATAGGTAACAATTTGAGATCTAATAATAACCCATATAGTAATAATTATAATCCAGGTTGGAGGAACCACCCAAATTTTTCGTGGGGAGGACAAGGAAATCAAGGAAATCAAAGGCAACAACCTCCTCAAAATCTCCAAAATCAGCCCTATCCACAGGAAAAGAAGCCGAATCTTGAAGAGACGTTGAACAAATTCATAGCATCCACGAAGCCCGTCTCCAAAAAAAACCGAGGTAACACTCGACACTAACAAACATCGATCAAAATGATCGAGAACCAAGTCGAGGGACTTACAAAGGCAATCGGGAAATTACCCGGTCGATCGGACAAATTGCAAAGCTATTATCCAAACGATCGCAAGGCGTCTACCGAGTAATACTGATATTAATCCAAAGGAGCAAATCCAAGCCATAACAGCTCAAGAAAGCGAAAAAGTAGACGAACCCAGTCCAACACAAGGAAACGAGGTAGAAAAAGGTAAAGTTGAGGTAACACAAGACAAGCCAAAACTGGTAATCAAGGAGTACCAACCTCGCGTACCTTACCCCGAGGCATTAAGAAGAGGCGACCACGGAAGAGAACGTTTCGGTAAGTTTCTTAAACTTTTAAAGAAATTACATATTAACTTACCATTACTTGAAGCTCTTTCGCAGATGCCAGATTCTAGGAAATTTTTAAAAGAGCTTCTGACAAACAAACGGAAGTTAGACGAGTCGTCACATGTGGAACTTAACGCAAAGTGCTCAGCAATTCTCCAAAATAGACTACCACAAAAGCTAAAAGATCCGGAAGTTTTACAATTCCATGTTTAATTGGTAGACTAATCGTTGATAATGCGTTAGTGATTTAGGGGCAAGCATAAATGTCATGCCTTATAAATTGTTTAAACAATTAGGTCTAGGAAACCCAAACAAACTAGGATGAGCATTCAATTAGGTGATAAAACTCGTTAGAATTCCTAGTGGTATTATCGAAGATGTTCTTGTAAAAATTGATGATTCGTTTTCCCGAAGAGACTTTGTTGTCTTAGACATGGATGAGGAAAATTCGATCCCCTAATTTTAGGAAGACCCTATTTAGCAACCGCCAGGGACTAAAATTGATGTTGATGCAGAGAACTCATACTTTGTGTAGGTAATGAGATAGTCACCCTCAAGGCTCTCGACTCGGCTAGAACATCGAGTAATCAAGGTGATAACATAAATTCTACTGATAACCATTCGGTTAACCCTTATTTTCAGGAAGCACCACCAAAGAATACAACTGAACCCGATCCTAAACCCCATGCCAACAAAGAAATAACTCATGAAGATCGAGGGATTCAGTTCGATGATCTAGACGAGTGGAAGACACACTTCAAGGAGAAATTAGGGATACACGACGAAGAACCGGAACCACACAAGATAAAACCGAATGAGCCCCCAAAAGAGCTAATAGGAACAACAAACGACTTCAAAATAGGGGACCAAGTACTGTTAGATCAGGCAGATCCTCGAATATCTCCTCCGGACCCTAGCACAAACAAAGAAATATCTTTTAGGGTAACCAGTGTTTTCCCACACGGAACAGTCGAGGTAAGTAATCCTATTTTTGGTACTTTTATTATAAACACATCTCAACTTAAATTTTTTCACGAAGACACAAATGATAGCATGAGGAAGGACTTCCAACTCCTCAAACCACCCTGAAGATGCAAGTGAGAGGTAAAGTCTAGCTTAAGACTATACACGAGCGCTTCTCGGAAGGCAACCCGAGCACTAACATAATTTATTCTCACATTGTGCTTTTAATTTATTTTTCTTTTCTTCCTTTCTTTCTGAACACTTAGTTATAAACTAACAAGGGGTGCAGAATTCCAGGACACACGGCCTTGCACACGGCCATGGCCGTGGCCGTGTGGACCATAAGAATCCCGGTACTGACATAGCAGAAGCCGTGCGAATCAATTCCAACCACTTTTCGACGTCACGGATCCAACCACTACACCACGGGCACCGACAAAGGGGCACGGCCATGCCCCATGACCATGTGAAGATACTGACTTTCCAACCACGGGCAGAACACGCCCATGCTTGAAAACTGTGCCAACATACTGACTTGTCAAACACAGGCTAGACACGAGCATGGGGAACCAACACTCCTAGGAACACGGCTGTGCGATGCGGCCGTGTGAATCGACACACCCTCCGTCCACGGGCCTGGGAGAGCCTCAGATACAAAATTTTATTTAAACCCCACAGCCCTCCCCGTTCACCTCACCTTCTTCCATCTTCTTTTTCTTTCAAAAATCTCTCTCCTTTCCTTAGAAACAAAGCCTCTATCACTCTTGAGCTACAACAAAATCATATCCATGGCAAAGAAGCGTAAAAGGCCAATCTCCTCAAAGGAGACCGATTCACATGAGTTCATGCTGGCAGCTTCATCCAAGCAACAAGCCAAGGATATTTGAGGCTATCTAGTTTTTATTTCATTTTTCTCTTTTGCTTCAATTTCCTTCCCTTTAACAATCTTATGCTTCATTTAGTTTATTTTATCTTAGTTTCTTAATTTTAGGTTCTAAAGGCTGCTAGGGAATCACGTCACGACCACCACCATATCCTCAGCCTTAGAAATCACATCCAACAATAAGGACTCTACGGTCCATCCATCTTTTCTTTTAATTTTAGTTTCATCTTCATTTTTTCTCCACTTTAGCTTGCTTTTCCTTAAGTAGTTAATTAGTATAGTTTTAATTATTATTAGTATATCCTGGCTAATCCTGTATGAGCTTCCCAATTTCTTCATCTAGCGCAGGATCGTCACCCAGACCGGCCCCTCCAACGTATTCTCCACATCCTCCAAGGATTCCATCCATATCAGGGAGTTTCGCTTATCCCCATATCTTCTGATCTGAACATTACATTTATATTATCTATCTTTGTACATTGAGGGCAATGTACATCTTAAGTGTGGGGGGTGAACAACCTAAAAAGGCACCTAACTTTTTCCATTATTCTCAAATTTCTGAAATTAGGTACCAAACTTTTTGCATTATTCTCAAAATCCCTGAATTTAGCCTTGTTTGAAAGTAATTTCCTCATATTACTAATTAGGATGAAATTTCTGATGATTTATGATTTTTATTGATATGTTTTAGATTAAGTCATTGATAATTGTGCATTGATAATTAAATTTGAAGAATACTAGAGAATCAAGCATGATAAGTCTATTTTTCAAAAATTAAAAATTTTCTAGGTTGTCGAACTGAGTTTAAATATTACTTTGAAGTTTGAAATTTACAAGGTTGACATCAAAATACCCATACTTTTTGTGAGTTTTTGAGCCTTATAGAGCATAAATTCTTTTTCTTGCTCACTTTATTGATTATGAGTATGTCAACACTGATTTGTTATTCTAGAACTTGCATCGATTATACATGTTGAGACCATATTTTTTTGATTTGATACACAGAGATGATAAAGGCTCCTAGGTTTTAACCCACTTACTCCATAAAAAGCCTACCTTCACAAATTAATCCCTAGTGAACCCCTTTCGATCCTAACAACCCTTTTTATTGACATAACTGCTAATATTAACCCGAAACCCTTTGTTTTTGTTATCACCATTCCTTTTGACTACCCTTATATCGAGATTTGATTTGATTAATAGCCTAACTATGTTTTTTATTTCAGTTATGTATTTATGATTTGTTCTCAAAAAAAAATGAAGTATATCCATTATTCATTATTAGTTGTTATTAAATGAGCTGATACGTTTGAATCCAAATATCGAAAAAAGAAGCTCGTATTATTAGTATTATTAGTTTTCAATTGATGTAATAATTATTATTAGTTCATTAGTTCTTAGTTAGGTAATTTGTCAATTCAATCTCGATTCTAACCCTCTAATTCAGCCTTACTCCACACCTTAACCCTAGCCCCATTACAACCCTAACAAAGACCTTTTGATTTGTGTTTCATCTCATATTTCAGTGGTGGAGATTTGATTTTCATGCAAGCTTATAGGATTAACTCTTCATGTTTGACTTTTGAGTGCCTAAATTTTGAACCTTAACACTTTGAGTGATTTGAGTGAATCTTTAGTGAGGATGTCGATCCTTGTCGATTTCAAATTAAAAGTAATTATTTAGATAAGGGGAGACACCTATATTTTCGTGCTACAAAATCTATGACTTAGAGTGTTTAAATTTTTAGGACACTTTGAGTTGACTTATCCATGTATGAATTATCCCTGAATTATGATGAAACACTATCAACGACTATTATGAATTGAGGGAAGTTCGTTTTAATTGTAAGTTGAGAATTTCGCTTGAGGACAAGCAAAAGCTTAAGTGTGGGGGTATTTGATAAACCGAAATAGTAACATATTCTAGGCCCACATTTAGTATGCTTTTGGATGAATTATCCCTTGATTTATGTAAAAAGGTGCTCTTAATCCTTTCTTTTCATGTCTTATACTTAGGAAAGCACCCAAGGATAAAAAGAACGAGAATCGAGCTCAAAACGGACCAAAGAGGAAATCGACACGGCCTGGACTTGGACCCACACGGCCGTGCCAAGTCAATCATCTAGAACACGGTCTAACCCCGACTCATACGGCTGTGTCTCATTAAAGAAATTCAAACACAGCCTGGCCACGATTCACACGGGCGTGCGCCATGGCCGTGGAGAAGAGTAATTTCATTTGGGAAAGGATACTTAGGGAGAAAGAAACGTATTTCAAAAGCCTATAATTACACCCTAAGTATGACCTAAGGGGGGAGCCCAAAGCCATCGTCTAGGGGCATCGTGCTAGGCCAGAGAAGGCAGATTTGTGGGGATTCACTCAAGGATAGCTAGTTGATCCATCTCAAGGTGCCAGAATTATACTCAAGACGGAGGATCTCTCCTTCAATTCCTTCAGGGGTTTTAGGGATTTCTTATGTTTTGTTTTATCTTTTCTCTTGAGATGTTTTCCTTTATTGTTATGAACTAAACCTTCTGGATACAGAAGGATGATGAAACCTATGATGAATCTTGTTATTATTTTCTGAATTATATGATAAATACTTAGTTTGTTCTTAATTATGTGAGCTTAATCCAAATTTAATGTGCTTGGATGGAGGAGGAATAGACCCTGCCTAAGAGTAGATCCAACATAATTAAGCGGAGTTGATCGCACGCCTAGAGATAGGGTGACGAGATTTTGCCGAATTAGGGTGAAACCTAATATGGGAATCCATAGATCGATTTACTGCTATTCTAGGGGGTTATTATAAGATAACGAGAGTTCCACTAATTAACCTAGGGTTAGACGTTATTCGCCTCGAGAGAGGGTTTAATATACGTTAGGGAGTCTTACGGATCAAACTAAGTGAATAAATTGTATGGTTCAGTGTTAGATAACAAGTGAAGTCTAGGTGGATTCTTCCTTGGGTATCGTCTAAATCAAGTGATTTTTTCCCAAGTTATTTTCCAAATTCATTTTTCTTTTTCTTAGAGTCTTTAGTTTAGTAGTTAATTAATTTAGATTAGATAAACAATCTCTCTTTATTTTTAGGCTAGATAATAAAAAGAAAGTTAGTATTAGTACTTTTAGTTCCTTTGGGTTCGACAATCCGGTCTTGCCTAAGCTATACTACTATTCGATAGGTGCACTTGCCTCAATCGTTGTCTGAGTTAGTTTCCAGGTTCGATCATTCTTTTTATAAATTTTAAAGCTCTGATTCATAGCGATCATTCCCGGAACTAACTCAATCCCAAACTCAACCTCTCTCACTGGAGGCAATCCGAGTAACTCTTTCGGGAATACATCCGGATACTCACATACCACTGGCACTGTTTCAAACTCTACTCCAACCTCTCGAGTATTCAACACAAAAGCAAGATAGGACTCCACCCTTTTCTCAAACATTTCTCAGCCACTAGGGAAGAAATCATCACTGGTAGACTATCCGATCCACCTGATTCAACCCGAACAACATCTCCACTCTCACATTTCAATTCGACATACTTGCTACCACAGTTTACTAAGACACTATGGGTAGTCAACCAATCCATGCCAAGGATTAAGTCAAACTCATCAAACGGCAACAACATAAGATTTGCCAGAAAACATTGACTCTCAAACATCAAAGGACAATTCTTACACATCTTGTCCACTAACACATGCTTTCCTAACGGGTTTGACACCTTAACCACAAAGTCCGTAGGCTCAACGGTCATACTCAAACTTGATGCCAGTCTCATGCAGATATAAGAACGAGTAGACCCTGGATCTATTAAAGCAATAACAAAGGTGTCAAAGAGAGAAAAAGTACCCGTTATCACATCAGGGGAGGACGCCTCTTCGCGAGCGCAAATGGCATACGTCCTCGCAGGTGGCCGACCCTCCAGTCTCACAGCAGAGTCTCTGGACGCACCTTTACCACTAGCCCCACCTCTCAGGTTCCTTGGTGGTCTACCCCTTGTAAACACATAGCTAGATCTCATCTCTTGCTTCTCTTCCTTATCATCCCTCTCGGGGCAATTTCGGATATAATGGTCGGGGGAACCACACTTATAACAGTTTTGACTGTTACCGCAACACTCTCCGGTGTGATATCTACCACAACTTGGACACTTCAGTTTGTTCTTCGGATTGCCCACACTTTCCATCGATGTGGCTTGGACTCTCGAACCCGAACAAGTGTTGTCCAAGTTTCGATGCGAATAACCCACTGATGCTGTCGTCTGAGGATTCACTTCCTTGGATCTTTTCGACTGGGCTTGGTACGACTTGCCCATCGGCCTCTTCATCGCATCTCGGGCTTCACTCATAGCCCTTCTCTTTTATTTACCCAACTCTTCGGCTTTACTTGCCCTCTCGACCAACACAACAAACTATTTTAACTCTAAAATACCAAATAGGAGTTTGATATCCTCATTCAGTCCATCTTCGAACCTCTTACGCAAGATGGTCTCTGTCGACACACATTCTTGAGCGTATTTGCTAAGCCTAACAAACTCGCGCTCATATTCTGCTACTGATATTCTTCCTTGCTTCAACTCAAGGAATTCCTTCCTTTTTCGATCAGTAAACCTCTGGCTTATATACTTCTTCCGGAACTCTTCCAAAAAGAAGTCCCACATCACCGGCTCTCTCGGGACCACTGACGTCAACGTCTTCCACCAATAGTATGCCGAGTCCCTCATCAAAGACACGTCACACTTCAAGCTCTCTTCAGGTGTACAAGAGAGTTCATCGAATACTCTCATTGAGTTTTCTAACCAGAACTCTTCCCTCTTGGGGTCATCATCTACCTTAGCTCTAAACTCCTCAGCCCCGTGTTTCCTAATCTTATCCACCAGGGGTTTCGATATCCTCACTACATCAATACCTTGAGGAGCCAATGGAATTGGCTGAGGTATGGGAGGAGATGGAGGAGGTTGAGCATTAGGGTTCGCTCGGACGTAATCCGCGTACCAATTACTCATCATCTGGAGAAAGGCTTCCCGTGCCTCTTCCCCTTGACCCCTAGCCTCGGGTCCACTTTGAACAGGCACGGTTCCTTGCGTAGGAGCCGGTGCATTACTAGTTACTTCATCAGCAGTCAATGGATTGGATTCCATGTTCTATAAAAAACAAGATTTAAAATCATCAGAAGCCACCACACTATCATTGTACACTTATGGCATGTATAGCTAGACTCTTACACCCGCTACGGTAGTCTTAGAACCGACTAAACCATAGTTCTGATACCACTAAATGTAACACCCCTTACCCAGGTTCTACGCCGGAACCAAGCACGAGGCGTTACCATAATAAAAACCTCAAGATCGCCACTTAGGCTCATTGTGACTACTCTCTTAAGTCACCTCAACAACCTCATTCTTGACTTACGAGGCCTCACTCATACTCACGAGGGCTCTCGAGACCATATCGATACTTCTACGATTTTTAAAACTTTTCCATCTATACAGGTCTCACACGCCCGTGTAAGATTTGGAACGCCCGTGGAGGTCACACACGCCCATGGTCACTACCCGTGCATGAAAACTCAAGCATTCTGCCAATGCCCCACGGTTAGGGCACACGCCCGTGCTCTCCACCCGTGCTGCACACTGACTACCTTAACACGGCCTAGAGTCTAGACACACGCCCGTGTGGCTAGCCCATGGCCAACACTAATTAACACACACGTTCTAGGCACACGCCCGTGTGGCTAGTCCGTGGTCTATTCTGACTTAACATACTAACATGCAGGGGACACACGGCCAAGTCACACGCCCATAGGCTGACCGTGTGTCACACATGGCCTAGACACACGCCCTTGTGTCTACCCACATGGACAAGAACAAAGCTATTTGTCAAGTTCTTTTCACTCCTCAATCATACACAACGAGTACTCATTCAACACATCCATAACCAACTCATAATCTTACAATCTCACATGGATAACTACATCTTTTCATATAATAAAGTAGCCAACAACTATGGCATTATACAAAATAGATTATCCATCTAAAAGCCAACACGTCTTAGCCATTTACAACAAAATTCACTAACTCATCTAGCCCCTATACATGCCATTTACAAAACATTGAGTCTCATGTACCAGAGTGTGCTGATAATGTGGGCGATCTTCCAATTGATCCACGTATCTCGATTCAACACTTTTGCTTTATAAGACAAGGGAAAAGAAGGGGAGTAAGCTTTGAGCTTAGTAAGTTTACACATAAACAATTAAGCATCATAGTATAAGCTAAACAACAATTAGCATTATACTAACATATAATGTACAACTATGCTTACTCTTTCTATCCCTTACCAACTTTTCAACACATCATGAGTCACATACTCATAACCATTGACATGCATCCCTGCATTCAATATCATATTTACACAATATACAACATATCATTATTTCTCGATAATACATCCACACAGCTAATTCACACAGCTAATCCACACAGCTAATCCACACAGCTAATGTCTCGATGGTTTCGCACTTAGCCCACCACAATCAAATAATAAGGTAGTATCGCACTTAGGCTACCACAAAGGTAATCGTAGTGGTTTCGCACATAGCCCACTAGACAATATACTTAACGATAGCATCGCACCTAGCCAGCTCATCGTCGTTATGCCTTAGGATGGTATCGCACTTAGCCCACCATTTAGCATTATCACTACACATCCACATATCTACTTACTCAATCATACATCCATTCACAATTTCTACCACATTCATTCCACATAGGTTCTTAATCATTCTCAATCATGCTACACACTAGCTAGCATTAACAAAATTGTAAGTATGAATGCATTGTTTACGCATAAACTTACCTCGGCACTCAAAAGTATAGAGATGTGCAATTTAGTCCACCACTTTGCTCTTGCCTCGGTTTCGATTTGGGCTTCGTCTTTCTTGATCTATAATGAATAAGTCAACTTATTCAATACACACTTTGACTAAATTGACCCTTATCTCATACTTTAGCAAAATTACTATTTTGCCCCTAACTTTCTCATATTCACACTTTTGCCCCAAGGCTTGTAAAGTGATTTTTATTCAACTTTATAGCCTTTCATGCTTAGCCAAACCATTTACTAAACTAAAGCTATCATCAATTCTCACTAAATCATACATGTATGACCAATCTCAAGACTTTCACAGAAAAGTCCCTACATGCATTTTCTTGGAAAATCACTTAGCAAAAGATGTTTCTACTACATCAAGCTTTCATATTCTTCCATAAAACATCAAAATACATGCATGTCATACATGGGTACATTTTTGAACATCCATCTTAGCTCAACATATAGCAAAAAATAGCTTTCTCATGCTACTAGGACTTCAAAAATAAGAAGAATATCAAAAACGGGGCTTGGTTGCACTTACAAGCAAGATTGAAAAATTTGAAGAACCCTAACAATGGCTCCTTGAATTTTCGGCATCCTTGGAGAAGAAGATGAATGGATTTCTATCATCTTTTCCCATTTAAAACATTTAATTGTCAAATGACCAAAATGCCCTTTTTGACAAACTTTCTATTTTAACTCATCCATGCCCAATTTTGTCCAAAAATTAGAAATTGGGAAAATTGCTATTTAAGGACCTATAATTAATATTCTAAAGCTATTTCACACAAATAGCTTCTAGAATCTTACATTTTGCAACTTTTGCAATTTAGTCCTTTAGGAAAATTCAACCGAAATTTCACAAAATTGCTTCATGAAACTTTCACACTAACATGCAAACATAGCATAAACTTCAAAAACTCATTCATAAACCTTAGATTTGTGGTCTTGCACCACTATTCCGACTAGGCCCTAAATCGGGATGTTACAAAACATTCTTATTTTTACAATGTTGGTTTCTACCGAGTTGGGATTGGATTGTTAAAAGTTAATTTGTAATTTCCATTTATGATATTTCTAGGGAATTAGTCTTTGGGATTATGTTTAGGAATTAAGTATGAGTCTAGAAGTATCGTGTGAATAATAAAAGTGTGTTGGAGTCTGTAATAGTTGTAAGCTAAGGTAACATAAAACTGCCCCCTTAATATTAGATTATTTCCGCAATTAACTATAAGACTCTGTTATCTACAACATGGATGAGTAGATGTTGATGGGTGATCATATGTCTGTCGAGTTTTAAAATTTATAAAGAGAATGATCGAACCTAGAAACTAACTCTGACAATGATTGAGGCAAGTGCACCTATCGAACAGTAGTATAGCTTAAGCAAGGCCAGATTATCGAACCCAAAGGAACTAAAAGTACTAATACTAACTTTCTTTCTATTATTTAGCCTAAGAATTAAGTGAATGGTTGTTTAATCTAAATTAATTAACTATTAGACTAAATACTCTAAGACAAAGAAGAATGAATTTGGGAGAATACTTGAGGAAAAACCAATTAATTAAGACGACACCCAAGGAAGAATCCACCTAGACTTCACTTGTTATCTAACTCAACTGCATTTACGTATTCACTTGACTTGATCCGTAGGATTCCTAATTTATATTAAACCCTCTCTCGAGGCGAATACCGTCTAACCCTAGGTTGATTTGAAATCTCTTTCTAATTAAAACCCCTAGAATTGCATTAACTCGATCTATGGACTCCCATATTAGGTTTCACCCAAATTCGGCAACGCCTAGTCACCCTATCTCTAGGCGCGCGATCAACTCTGCTTAACTATGCTAGATCTACTCTTAGGCAGGGACTTTTGCTCCTCCACCTAAGCACATCAAACTTGAATCGATATCCGCGAAATATCAACACAAGAATTAAGAACACATAATTAAGAACAAATCAAATATTTATCATATAGTTCAGCAAAACGATAACAAGATTATCCTAAGTTTCATCCCCTCACTATCTTGAGGGTTTAGTTCATAACAATAAAAGAAAACATCTCAGAAGAAAAGATAAAACAAAACATAAGAAATCCCTAAAACCCCCTGAAGGAATTGAAGAGGAGATCCTCCGTCTTGAGTATAATTCCGGCTTCTTGAGATGGATCAACTGGCTATCCCTAAGTGAATCCCCACAAATCTGCCCTCTCTGGCCTAGCAAGACGCCCCTAAACGATAGCTTTGGGCTCCCTCTTTCAGGTCATACTTAGGGTGTATTTATAGGCTTTTGGAATGTGTTTCTTTGCCCCTAAGCATCCAAATCCGATTGAAATTGCACTTTGCCACGGCAGGGGCACGGCCTCTGGCACACGCCCGTGTAAGTCGTGGCCAGGCCGTGTGGACTTCGTTGATGAGGCACGGCCATGTATCTCGTGGCTAGACCGTGTTCGAGATTATTGAGGAGGCACAGCCGTGTGGTCTTAGGTCCAGGCCGTGTCGATTTTGTGCTTTGGTCCATTTGTCCCGTTTTAAGCCCGTTTCTTGTTCTTTTCATCCTCCGGTGCTTTCCTGAGTATATAACATGAAAAGAAAGGATTAAGAGCACCTTTTTACATAAATCAAGGGATAATTCATCCAAGAGCATGCTAAATGTGGGCTTAAAATATGTTACTTTTACGGTTTATCAATGGGAAAGAATTGAGTCAATCCTTTTTAGTAGCATGACTGAAGTTGCAACATCAAAGAAGAAGGATAACAAGAACCAGAGAAGGTTCAGTGATAAACAAATCAAATCATTGGAATTAAACAAACAAAAAGCTAGTTACAATAATCTAGCTTCCAAGTTGGAGACTCTAAACAAAGATAAGCAGACTGTACTCATTCAGGTAACTTTAGTAAACAACCAAATGGAAGGAAAAAAGCTTTATAAAATTAAAGACTCTAACAAAGTTATTTTTAAACTCTTAATTAACAATTGTAGAAGCTGAACGACCTGCCTAATAAGCCAAAAGAGGAAGAAAGACAGTGTAGCGAGCAAGTTAAAACAATGAACGACATTGAGGGGGACTATTATGCGCCTTGGTGTAAGATCTAGTCACAGGTCTAGACGATGAATAATTCTTGTTTCGACCTATGGTTACTCAAGAGGCAAATTTGTCCTTGACTAAACCCCCTCCAAATAACGTTTATGATAAAAATAAATGGCTTACCTCTTTATTTCATATTGGCGGCCTTTTATAGGATGTTAATAACAAGGAAAAAGAGTACTAATAGAATTCCTAACTTAGAGTTTATGAAGGAAATAAAAATCTAATATAATAGAGAAAATAA
This sequence comes from Gossypium sturtianum, assembly GCA_025698515.1. NCBI lineage: Eukaryota > Viridiplantae > Streptophyta > Magnoliopsida > Malvales > Malvaceae > Gossypium > Gossypium sturtianum. Next base: position 39,146,979 of record CM046950.1, read on the forward strand.
GTAAAACTAAAACTCTTAATAAAACCTGATATAATAAAGAAAATAAATAAAACTAAAACTCTAATTGTTGCAGTCTCCCTTTCTATTCTTTCTCTGATATTGTTTTCCAACAAAAGCATCCACGTCATTACTTCCCCTCTCAGAGTTGACCTTGTCCTCCAGCTCAAATTCAGGATAAGCTTCTTGAAAATAATCAAACGGTTCCAAGGTGGCATCTTCTTAAGGACAACCTACCCATTGCACTAATAATTCTTGTCGACCTCAATTGAGTCTGCTACGGATAGCTTGTGGAGTAGGTAAGGCCTTTCCATCATATACTAAGGGCAAGTCTCCTACCACATCTGATTGAGGTCCCTTCTATTCTTCGTGTAGTGACCCATTTGTGCCCAGGCCCATGTAACAAACCAGAATAGAAAAAAACAAACAAAAAAAATAAAAAATAAAATAAATGTTCAGTCCCTGTTACAAGTCTAATTACACCTTAATCTAGTAGCCCAATTACAATTAGCAAACTAACCTAACAAACCCAATAACCCAAACTAAAACCGTAGCCCATTTACACCAAAACCCAGACCCGAAATAGACCCAACAAACCCTGACCCAAACTAAACCTAAGCCCAAATGGCCCAGATGGCTTGCGGACGCAGGAAACCCTAGGTTTCCAATGCGCCGCAAACGCCCCAGCAAGCCTAGCAGCCTCAACACCCATCGCGCCGCAGTTTGCGCGAGCCACGCCGCATTCAGCGCACAAATAGGGGCTCCGTCGCGAGATCCTCGCCTTCGATCTGCAAAGAAAAGGAAGGAACAACAGCAAAATAGGGCAAAACAGGGGCAAAATTTTTTATTTCCTTTTTGTTTTGTTTATTTCGAAGGCTATAAAAGCCTTACAAAGATCTGTAAAAAAGGACAGAGACAGAGAATACCAAAAATATTCACAAAATCCAGAAATAAAATACAGAAATTTTTTTGCAGGGGTGAATTTTTTTATATTTCATTCTGTTTTATATTTTTTTATACATTCGTGCATATAAAAACGTTTTTAAAAAAAATGAAAAGGGTGCGTTTACCTTTCGAAGACGCTGAAAATCTAAAATTTTAGCCTCAAGCCACCGTCTGCGGTGGCACGTGAGGCGCGTGGGGCGGTGGCCCGAATGTCCGGCGATGGAGCCCAGGCGAGAGCATTGAGAGGGTTTTCAATTTTTTTTAAAACAGGGCGCAAATGTTTTTTTTTTGTCTGAAACTGACTTATATAGGAGCTTAAAAACGACGCCGTTTTTGCTTAAGCTGATAAGCACAAAACGACGTCGTTCGGGCTTTAGGATCCGCGCGTTGACCCGAAAACCCAGGGAGGATCCGCGTATTTTTGTTAAAAGGGCTAATTGCCTCTTTTGTCCTTTCGCTATTTTAATTAATTTTAATTCTGTCCAATTTGCATTTTTATTTTTTTATTAAATTAGCCCTAAAGTGTGTTTTTGTTCCAATTTAGTCCCTCGGACTCCTTTAAGAAATTGAAATCGGACGACGTCGTTTTGGAAAGAAGGCATAATTGCCAAATGAGTCCCTATAGTACGACTCGCGTTTTGATTTAATCCATTTTTACTCATTTTAATTGCTATTTAATCCTTATTTTTTTACAAACTTTTTATTTTTCATTTTAAATTATTTTAACATTATATTAAAATTGTTTTATCATATTAAAATTATATTTTTTAAAAATTAATTTATTAATAAAGTTTTGTGTATTGTTTTTTTAAATACCTATTATTTTTAAATATTAAATTATTATTATTTATTATTTATTATTTTATTTGGTTTAATATTATTTTTATTATATATTATGATTTATATATTAATTATTATATTATACATTTTAATTTTTAGTATTGTATTATATCATATATTATTTTTAAAATTTTGTTTTATAAAATTTATTTATATTATATAACCTATTTTATGTACATTATTTATTACATATGTAAATTTTATGATTAATATATTATATATATGTTTTTTAAAATTATTATATACTATTTACTAATTATTTTTATAATCATTTATATATGTATTAGATTATTAAATTATATATTTGTTATAAGTACTTTTTTGTCACTTCAAATATTTTTTATATATTGTTTATATATATATTAAATCATTTAAAAATCGTCATATTCTTTTTTGTCATTTCAATGTTCAATTATATTATTCGGTTTTTCATTTGACTTTGTTATTTCGTGAAAGTCTTACTGATTGCTATTTAGTTTATATCACATGTTTATTTATGTATGTTCGTTTAATTGTTTAACATAGTGTTTTATTTATTCATGTTATTACATAATGTTTTATTTATTCATGTATATATTATTCTTTTATTATTTATGGTTAGCATAATTTGTAGTTGTATAGAATTGCTATTAAATATGTATGTCGTAATACCTTACTCAAACCATTGTTTTATAAAAACAACTTTTGAATTAATACATTTTATTCAAATAGTTTAAAAAATACGGTGATATGTGATATTTTGGGACTTCGAGAAGAATTGTGCCCTAACTTACTGAGTTTCGATTTTTCTCGTGGAACTTAAGGTATTAGATATCCCTTCTCTTTTAAAATCGAAACTTACAAATGTCAAATTAAAAACTTACTCTTGGTGTCGAAACCACTTTATTTTAGTTTAAAAAAATGAGGATCGACCTTAAAAATATGGAATGGAGTCACCACCGATCTTTTATTTGAGGTGTGATCGGATCACCTTGAGATGGATTATTTTAATAAAATATTTTGATTTATTAAAACAATAATTTTTTGGTCTAAGAATTATAAGAAAATGGGTTCGGAAGTCGGTTACGTGCGAGGAAGGGTTAGCACCCTCGCAACGCCCAAAATTGGTACCAAATTGATTAATTAATGTCCTAATGTTGAAAAGTTTGAAATTATTTTGAAATTCTGTTCTCTTTTTTTTTAATAACTTGATTGAATATTGAGATTCCCTTGTTCCGGAGGAATAGAGTATCACATCCAGCACGATTGGATACGGCAATCTGAGTCATCGAATTCAAGATCATCCCCAAAATTCTCCAAGCACATGTGTTGAAATTTTGAAAGGGTATTTGGTTATTTGGACAAACAAAAAAACCACACCCAACACGATTGGGCACGATTTCTTCGAATTTCCAAACGCACAAATATTACATTATTTTGAAAATATGGACAAATTTTGAAAGGATATTCATTTGTTTGGTCAAATAAAAAACCACACCCAGCACGATTGGGCACGATTTCTTCGAATTTCCAAATGCACAAATATTACCTTATTTTGAAAATATGGACAAAATTTGAAAGGATATTCGTTTATTTGGTCAAACAAAAAACGACACCCAGCACGATTGGGCACGATTTCTTCAAATTTCCAAACGCACAAATATTACCTTATTTCGAAACTATGAATAAAAATGATTTTAGAGCTCAAATAGTGTTTGAACATGACATTTTTGAGTGAATATAATGCTATGACATAATAACATACAATATGGAGCAATTATTTATGAGTGAAATACAATGCTATTGAATCTCAAGCAATAAATAAATATAGAGCAAGAATTAAAACATACAAGTATTATCAAGCATTAATATAGAGCAAGAATTAAATATAGAGCAAGAATTATCAAGCGTTAGATCAATGATAAAGAAAATTAATTTAATTCATACAAGTATAACATATGTAAGAAGTATTCTAAAATAAACAACGATTTTAAATATATTATAATAATAGATAAAAATCATATATACATATAAAAATGATAATGATATTTAAAAGAGTTTGGAAATTAATATAGAGTATAGTCTTTTAAAGAAACAAATTATATGCATAATAGTATAAAATCAATAGTATATGTATAAAAATAATTTAATGTAAATTATTGGAAATAATAGTAAATTATTAAGTGGATAAAATACTATATGATAATAATAATAATAATGATGATAAAAATAAGAATTTATTAAGATAATAAAGCATCAAAATGATAATAGAAATATTAACATTAATTAGAAGTAATAATAATACTAAAAATAATATTCATAATAATATTCAAAAGTACCAACAATAATAATAACAATATTAAATTAATGATAAATAAAACAATAAAAAGGGACTAAATTAAAAACATTCAAATAATCGGGGCTAAAACAGTAAATACTTAAACAACTAAAACGCCGTGTATAAACTGGACTAAATTAAAAGTGCGCATGAATTACAGAGGCTAATTAAAAAAACAAAGAAATGTAATGTGGATTTAATCAAATAACAGCATGAAAAAGAAAGGACCAATTGCGCAAATTGCCCATTCGAGCAGCGGATCCTGAGGGTTTTCGGGTCGGATTCGGGTCATGGCCTATACGGCGTCGTTTTGAGGCCACTTAATCAGCTTCAAACGAGCGACGTTTCAAACGCGCTTTAAAGGCTTATAAAACCTAAAAAAAAATCAATCCGAAAATCAGCCCCCTCTTTTCTTTTGAAATCAAAATACCCTAGCCTTCTGTATTTTCTTCCTCAACCGCAAAGGAGAACAAGGAATCCGGCCACTTCAACGCCATTGCAATCGGCGATCAGTGGCCGATTCAGTCACGACCGACTGCCCCCTCTCAGGCCAGACTCGAATATTAATCTCGATGACCACCTTCGTTCTGATTTCGACGAAGAAGGCAGACCGTCGGTTCCACTTTCGAAGGTAAGCTCTCTTTTTTTTATTCGTGTGTCGAAAATAGAAAAGAAAAAATGCTATTGAAATAGAAGAAAAAAATACAATAAAGAGATGAAATCGGAAAGAGACCCCTTTTTTGAATCTCTGTTTCTCGTTTCTATTACTGTATTCTGGTGCGTAAAATTGTCCAGAGGACTACAATCATTTGTTTTCGGGATTTTTAAAGCCGAAATGAAAATCAAAAAATAAAAAATAAAACTATTTTTCCTTTTTTGTTTTTGCTTTGCTGTCGTTTGTCCTTGTTTTTGCAGGTACGGTGGCCAACTGTGGAGTACGGAGGCTCGATCGTGCGGACGTGGCGACGCGCGCGTGGGGCGCGTGTGAAGGACGAGGTAGCCCAATCGTCCAGCAGGGGCTGCGGCACTATGAAACTCCAGAAACCCCTAGGGTTTCTGGATAGGTTGAAACGTTTTGGGCTCTTTGGGCCTTGTAATTTACAGGGCTAAATTTTTGGGCCAATTTAGGTCTAGGGCTTGCTTGAATCGGGCTTAGTTAGGTATTGAGTTTGAAATGGGTTATGATTTATTTTATTGAAATTGGGCTGGTGTATTTTAATGGACTGTTATAATGTTTTATTGGTTTTTGATTAAATTTTGGATATAGTGTGGTTAATGGGCCGGGCAGATTGGGCCTGCTACACTTGGGAATTCAAAACATTGTGTCCTAACTTATTGGATATGATGTTTTGTGTCCTGAGGTAGGAATTTTCTAAAATAAAGATATGCTTAGTTTCGAAGTCAAGAGATGCTATATCCTAACTTACTGGGTATGGTATTTTATTTCTTTGAGATAAGTAAGTCTAGTTTTTTTGTTCTTTCTAATGAAAGGATCTTATTTTAAATTTTTTTCAAATTTTCAACATTAGGACATGATTTTATCGATTAGGTACCAATTTTTGGGTGTTATGAAGGTGATAACCCTTCCTCATACGTAACCGACTCCCGAACCCATTTTTCTTGATTTTTGTGGACCAAAATCAGTATTTTAAAATAAAACATCTTTCAAGGTGATCCAATCACACCTAAGTAAAAAAGAATTGGTGCCGACTCCCGTTTTCGTTTTTAAAAGTCGATCCCCATTTTTAAAATCAACTTTAAAATGGTTTCGACAGCTTGGTGACTCCACTGGGGACAATAAGAGAGTCAAGCCGTAAAATCGATAATTTCATGTCCTTTTGTTCGAATTTAAAATTATGGTTTTAAAAAAAATGATCCTTTTATTACATGTGATTTTAATATATATGTCTGCATTGCACTACATGACCGTTGTGGTCACGCCTTTAAGTGGGAGCAAGAAGCTATGCCTTCGTGAGGTTTTCACCTCCGCATGGGCTAGTGGATTGCTGTACCTATGTCTTCGTGAAGTTTTCACTTCCGCATGGCCATAAGGAAATGTATTCCCCTGAACCGAACTCGGTCCGTATTAGCCTATAATGGGTGAGGATCGAGGAATCTGCTGGTTCAGGTACCTCAACTTTAGAACTAAACCGCATATAGTAAACCCTAAGAACCCACCTTAGGTAGAGCTATGCCAAACTTTAGTAGTTACCCTGATAGGTGTGTGTTTATTTCACTTGCTTTATATTTTATTATGTGGTACTAACTTGTTATGTTTCATTCTTGTGCATATCATTTCATATTTAAAGAGGTATCGATTCACAGTCAGTTTCTGAAGTTAGAAAGCTGGTTATGGAGAACGAATTCCTTGATAAAGTGGAGGACAATGCAGTCGTTTGTATATGGTCAAAGCAAAGCCAACTAGAGAAAAGAGATAGCTTAGCTGAGGGGTATGTGTCAGAACTACGGGATTTCGCTCGCATCAGGTCATGCAAAATGAGCTTCAGGAGTTGAAGGGAATATGGACCCAGTGGGACGATGAAGGAAAGCAGTTCTTCTATCGTAATTATGGTGATCTACCCTACTTGCTCGACATCAAGGTAGATAAACATCTGCTCCAGGCTATGACTTAGTTTTGGAACTCTGCTTATAGCTATTTCACTTTCGGGAAAGTAGATTTAGTACTCACGGTGGAGGAATATACAACCTTGCTTCGCTGTTCAAGGATCCAAGTCGACAAAGCTTATTCTAGGGCTGCTAATGTCCCAACTTTTGTGAAGAAGCTAATGAATATCATGGGGATGAGTGAACAGTGGTAACAGGAGGTTCAAGAGGAAAAGGCCAAAGCTGACCATTGGGAGAGGAAGTTCCTAGAGATGCAGATGCGAAATGAGGCCCTAGAAAAGAATTTAGCAGAAAGCCAAAAGGAAAAGAGCGGATTAAAAGCTAGAGTGACTGAATTGGGACGGTCTCTTCACCACCACCGAAGCCGTAACTCTGCGAATGAGCTGAAGTCGAGTCTGAACAAGATTGAGGAAATGAAGGGCAAGATTGAAAGATTAGAATCGGCATTGCAGAATTATGAACTCCGGATTGAGCATCTTGAAGCAAGAGAAGGGCATTGGAAGGAAGAGCTCCACTATTCCCATGACCAAATTAGAAGTTGGGATTACCTCATGGGTGAATCAATAGTTCAGATTCGAGAGGTAGTTGATCATCTACAGACTTTGGTAGCACAGGCTGATATATTGAGCATGAAGTATGAGCTACATTCAGATCGTGGTCAAGAGCTAGCTTCGTTATTTGGGAAAATTAAAACTTTGGGCCTTAGGGCGAAAGCATACTTGTAGTCCGTTTTATGTAAAGGATTTTGTTTTCTAATAAAGTTTTCTAAAATGAAGTTGAATCTGAATCGATGCTTTCTTTTTGCATTCATGCATTTGCATTACATTGCATCATTTGCATTAGACTTTTACAAAAGGACCCTAATTAGGTAAAAATATTTCAGTTAACCTGGAAAACATGGAACAAAGGTTGGAGAGAATAGAGCAAATGCAAATACAGATGCAGGGGCAATTGACCAAGATGCAACAAGAAATGCGGGAACAAATGCTAAAATTCCAAAGGAATATTGAAACACCCCACACCCGGCCCACGAGCCTGAACCGCATCTGGTATGCTCCTTAAGTAAACCGGTTTCAAAGTTCTTTGTTACTTAGAGAAAATTTGTGTAATTTTAGAAAATTATCGTTTTGGGTTGGCTTAAGTTGGTAACCCATTTATTTTCCTTGGAAATCATTTAATTATGGTGACAAACAATTTTAGGGTTTATTTTGAAAAGAATAATTTTAATTAAACTTTAATCAAAAATAATTCTTAACATAATAAAATAAAAATAAAAAAAATAAACAGAAGTAAAGAAATCCAACTTGGGCCTTATGGCCTTATTACATCAAGCAAAACCCAAAAGTAAAACTAAAGTACTTAGTAAAAATAAAAGTCCAAATCTTTAAATTTCTTCTTGCGATGCATGGTCACCTTCAGCTCCTGCCGACCTGGTCCATTAATGCTCATCACCAGAAAAATATTCCCACAACAGGGTGAGTCAATGAGACTCAATGTGTAACCAACACTAACATTCAATAGATCGGGCATATCTATTCATATCAAACATTTATTCATACAACAGATATATCAATGATGATGCAACCCAAACCCAAAACCTAGATGCCATCCGCTACACATCCCCGTACCAACTTTGAACACCGTGGGGACTACTAAGTCGACCCTCCATCCGCTACACACCTTCGAAGCGATCATTTGCGATCGACGTGCTCATCGCCCATATAAAATTTGTGGCATAGCCACCGGATATAGTTGTGTCAAAAGGCACCAGATTCGAGATAATGTAACCGGTTACCACATTCGAGATAATGTGACCGAAGTCACCACATTCGAGATAGTGAGACCAAGTCATCACATTCACTTCCCCTTTTCTCATAAATCCCGAATGACCCATATTTTTTATATCATGCATCTCATACTTAAATTCACTTTCATATATATTTTCACATGTTATAAAATAACGTATCTCATAATCCTAATGGGAGTAGGAAACGTACCTGAGTACTTTTGTACCACATTAGGGTACTTAACCATATTCACATTAAAATATATATATACATAGATTAAATATTGCCATGTATCATATTAAATGATAGTGGGGATTACACACCTGATTCGCTTAATGAAGTCCTTGAAATCCCGAAGAACTGATCTACTGATTTAGATCCTTAACTCCTATATTCAGTCAATCATTTAAACATATTAATAAACCTTTTCAACCACAATCCAAATCCTAGTAGGATTTATACACTTACCTTGGTGTCAATTTCCTTTTGTCCAAATCCCAAACCTTGCCTTATAAGTCCATGAAAATCCTTGAGTCTTAGAAATCCAAGAAAACCTTCCAAATTTCGGCCATGGAATTCTAAAGGAGTTAGATTCCTATATTTCGGCTAAAAGAGAGATTGAAAATCAAATAATGGCTGATCTTACCTTTTTGAATGAAATCGGCAACACCCTTTTGTCACAACAAAGATTCGGCTTTAGCGAAATTTCGGCTTGGTTGGATTGTGTTTTTGGTTTTGAATAAAAGAGAGAGGAGGCTAGGGAATTCGGCTAGACAAAGGAAAAGAGAAAAGAAGAGGAGAGAACCCTAAGAATTTCAAAGAGGCGTAGAGAAAAAGAAAAGCGATGAGTATCCCTCCTTCCTTCCTCCCTTTTATAGGCGAAAATTATCACTAAATGAGTCCCCGACTTGGCCACCACTCTTCAATTTGATAGCTTTATCCTTTAATTATCATAAAATAAAAGAGTTTAATCCAGCCTTTATCTCATGGAAATTATGATAAATAAATTCCTTTTGAAAATACTTAAGATAAATTATCATTTATCTCTCCAATAAAAAAACCTTTATTTATCCTTAATAGCCGAATTTTAAAGAGGATAAACCTCCTTTTTCTAGAAGCCTTGCCGTCCACTCCTTGGCTTATGGAAGCAAAAATAAAACCTCCTTTATTTGCTTCCCAAGTGACTCGAACCAGGCCCAACCCCTTGCGGTGGCGCCATTTCCGAGGCCCTAAGTGACATCTTGAGCCACTTTTCCAAGCCTGTTTGTGTGTCAAATTTCACAAACTTTTTCTTTTAACGCCACCTTGCCTTGATTTCCTATTTTAGAATTTAAAACTTGACATTTCTGGGTCATTTCTAAGTTTCCTAAAATTTTCGATCGGCTCTGTAAACCTGCCCTTTTCTTACATTGCCAAGTTTCCAGAAATGTGTACTTTCCATTTTTGAATCATTTCCTTACATTTCCAGGTTTCCAAAAATGTTCATGTCTATGCATTCCCAGGTTTCCAAAAATGTTCATTTCCATTTTCATTTTCATACATTTCCGAATTTCCAAAAATATTAAAAATTTATTCATATTACTTAAGACTTGTCATTTCGTACAATTAAACCGAAAATGCATAGGCCCTTTCCAGGATGTTACAGTTCTACCCCCTTAAAATAATTTCGTCCTCGAAATTTCCTAACTAAAATAACTGAGGGTATTGCTGTCGCATTGTCTCCTCTGACTCCCACGAAGCTTCTTCCGATCCATGATTGCGCCATAACACTTTGACTAGAGGAACTGACTTCCTTCGTAGTGCTTTCACATCACGTTCCAATATCCGAATCGGCTCTTCCTTGTAGGATAAGTCTGGCCTTAGCTCTACTTCTTCGACAGGTACCACATGAGACGGATCCGATCGGTAACAACGTAGCATGGATACATGGAATACGTCGTGCATCTGCGCAACTCGTGGCAACTCAATTGGTATGCCATCGCCCAACTTCGCTTGAAGACTTATAGGGCCTATAAACCTTGGGCTTAACTTCCCTTTGCGACCAACCCTCATTACCTTTTTCCAAGGCGAGACTTTCGTAAAACACTTGGTCTCCCACTTCAAACTCTATTTCCTTCCGCTTAAGGTCCGCGTACGATTTCTGCCTATCAGAGGCTTCCTTCAACCTTGCTCGAATTATCTCAACCTTCTCCTCAGTTTCTGCCACTAACTCCGGACCTAACACTCGCCGTTCTCCTAACTCAGTCCAACAAGTAGGAGTTCTACACTTCCGACCATACAATGCTTCATATGGTGCCATCCGAATGCTAGCCTGATAGTTGTTGTTATAGGCGAACTCAGCTAGAGGCAAATAATCTTCCCAACTTCCTCGGAAATCCATCACACAACCTCTCAGCATATCCTCCAACACTTGTATAACTCGTTCGCATCGCCTGTCGATTGTGGATGAAAAGCCGTAGTGAAGTCCAACTTAGAGCCCAAAGCTTGATGAAGTGCCTTCCAAAACCGAGACGTAAACCTTGGGTCTCTATCGGAGATGATTGATACCGGTACTCCATGTAACCTCACGATTTTCGCCACATATAACTTGGCTAACTTTTGAAGAGAATAATCAACTCTTCTTCGGAATAAAATGCGCGGACTTGGTCAAGCGGTCCACTATCACCCATACCGAGTCCTTCTTAGTAGGCGTAAGGGGAAGCCCACTAACGAAGTCCATGGTAATTCTCTCCCACTTCCATTGTGGAATCTCGATTGGTTGAAGCAATCTGATGGAACTTGGTGTTCAACCTTAACTGGCGACACGTCGGACATTTCCCCACAAATTCGATCACCTCTCGTTTAAGATCGGACCACCAAAATTGTTCCCTTAGATCTCTATATAGCTTAATGCCTCCAGGATGCATAGCATAAGGGCTACCATGCGCTTCCCGAAGAATCTTTTGTCTCAACTCCTTGTTCCTCGGCATACAGACCTTCCCTTTGTAGCACAATACTCCTTCATCATTGACACCATAATCCTTTAATTCTCTGTTCTAGACTTGCTGTAACTTAGCACTTAGGTCCTTATCAGCCAATCGTCCCTCTTTCACACCTCCTTGACCATGTAGGCTTGACTTGCAACTCGCCAACAAAGCTTCCATCATTATACTGAGACTTAAGTGGCGAACAAAGCCCTTAAATCCGACACAACCTTCCTACTTAGGGCATCGGCTACCACATTCGCCTTGCCGGATGATATTCTATCGAACAGTCGTAATCCTTTAACAATTCCACCCACCTTCGTTGCCTCAAGTTTAACTCCTTTTGAGACAACAAGTACTTAAGACTTTTGTGGTGCTGTGTAGATAATCGACCTTTCTCCATAAAGGTAGTGCCTCCAAACCTTAAGGGCAAAGACCACTTCTGCTGCTAGTTCCAAGTCATGAGTTGGGTAGTTAACCTCATGAGGCCTTAATCTGCCGAGACGCATAAGCGACCACTTTACCATCTTGCATTAGCACACATCCTAATCCCGTGTGCTGGCGTCACAATACACCACAAAATCCTTGCCGCCTCCAAATTGAACTAGCACCGGAGCTTCCGTTAACACCTTCTTAAGCTTTTCAAAGCTCTCTTGTTGCTTATCTTTCCATTCAAAGGGTACTTCATTCCTTAGCAACTTTGTCAAAGCGCGGCTATTGACGAGAACCCTTCCACGAACCTTCAGTAATAGCCAAACCTAAGAAACTTGAATTTCACCCACGGGCCTAGGTGGTTTCCAATCCAACACTGCTTCAATCTTCCTAGGGTCCACTCTTATTCCCTCTGCGGATACCACATGTCCTAAAAATGCCACCTCCTTAAGCCAAAATTCACACTTGCTTGAATTTGGCATAAAGCTTCTTCTCCTTAACACTTGTAACACAACTCGGAGATGCTCATCATGCTCCTCTTCCGACTTGGAATACACCAAAATATCGTCGATGAACACAACGACAAACCTATCCAAGTATGGTTGGAAAACCCGATTCATCATATCCATGAATGCGGCCGAGCGTTAAATCAATCCAAACGGCATCACCACAAACTCAAAATGGCCGTATCTTGTCCTAAAAGCGGTCTTATGGATATCCGCCTCCTTCACCTTCAACTGGTGATATCCCGACCTTAAGTCTATCTTTGAGAATCTTGTGGCCCCCTTGGTGTCGAACAAGTCATCGATCCTTGGCAAAGGATACTTGTTCTTGATGGTCGACTTGTTCAATCGACGGTAATCTATGCGATACGCATAGTTCCGTCCTTCTTCTTTACAAATGCAATCGGTGCTCCCCATGGAGACACACTGGGTCGTATGAACCCACGATCCAACAACTCTTTGATTTGAGCCTTGAGCTCAACTAACTCCTTTGGCGCCATTCGGTATGGAGCGATTGACACGAGAGCTGTTCCTGTAGTAAGTCTATTCCAAACTCCACCTCCTATCTCGGGGTATTCTGCAATTCCTCCTAAATACATCTTCAAAGTCTTTCACCGTTCTAACTCCGTGACACCTTCTTCCTTTCCACCCAACGCACTTACAAAGGCTAAGAACGCCTTGCACCCTTTTTAACCATTTTCACGACCTTTATTTAACAAAAACTACATTAGACAAGAAATTTCTCCTTTCTCCGATCATTACTACTACTTCATCCTCCGAGTCCTTAGTTTCATTCGTTTAGCCGCACAATCAAACACGGCTCGGTGTTCTATTAGCCATCCATTCCGAGTATAAGTTCAAACTCTCAGAAGGGTAACTCCATTAAGTCACCAGAAAGTTCACTCCACTGAATCTCTAGGGGTACATTCCGAAATATCTTATCTACCACTACAGATTTGGCCTAATGGGTTTACTACGATCATCATCCGCCTATCGGAAGGTTGAGTCTAGGCCTAGTGTTTCCACTACACTACATGCAACATAGGAATGGGTCGAGCCCACATCAATTAAGGCATAATAAGGCTGTCAAAAATAAAGAACGTACCGGTTATAACATCCGGCGCGTCACCATCCTCCCTCCGGCGAACCGCATAAACCAAACCCGGTTGCCTTGCCTCAGCATTAGTAGCACCTCGGCCCTGTGTTCCACCGCCTCTGCCAACACCATTACCTTTGTTGCCCGAACCACGACCCCGTTGAGGCTGCTGTCCGCCTCTACCAGCCTGACTAACAATCTGAGCTGCCGGTCGACTCTCATCTGGTTTCTTGAGACAATCCTTGAGCATATGGTCCTTGGACCCACACCGAAAACATCCTCCCGTTTTTTCCAGCACTCCCCTAAGTGCTTCTTTCCACAATGCTCACAAGGACGATACTGCCATCCTGTACCAGCTTGCTGATTTCGCGGCCCATCAACTCTAGGCCTCTTATGAACCTTTCCAGATGGTCCAAAACCTCTTTTGGGCTTATTCCTATCCACAGCCTGCTTGGTAGAATCCTTGATTCCCTCAGCCACCTTGGCCTTTTCTACCAAAGTAGAGAACTCCCGCTCCTGATGCGGAGCTATCAACAGTCTCAGATCGTCTCTTAGTCCGTCCTCAAAACGGACACAGCGCTCATGCTTAGTTGCCACTACCCCTCGAGCATAGCGGCTCAACCTCAGGAATTCAGCTTCATATTCCGCCACGGACTTGTTCCCTTGAACCAGCCCCAGAAAAGCCTTCCTTTGCTCATCTGTATACCTGGTTCCCACATATTTTTTCTGAAATGCTCATCTGTATACGCTTCATCGCGTAACAATGCCACTATCCCTTTCAACTTCTCCTCAGGGATCAGATCAAGCTCATCCATTATGCGCTCCGTCGCTTCCAACCAGTACTCAGCTGTACTGGGTGCTACTCCAGACACTCCACGAAACATTTCCGCTCCATTAGCTCGGAGCCGCTCAGGCACAGACTTACGTGTTCCAGAATTTCCACCTACACCAGCCACCAATTCCAAAACTCGCAGCACAGCCTGCGACACAGCATCTTCCCCCGTCTGAGCTTGCTGCTCAACATTAACAGCTGGGGGTGGTGGTGGCGGTGTTACTTCATTATCTGATCCTTGACCCGATCTAACGGGTTCTGACCTAGTCATTCTTCCTCTACCCCTTCCACGACGACCACGTCCTCTAGAGCTCATTTTCTTACGTCGAGATCTGATTAAAAAGTTTTATGAATTAGTCATTGTTCCACTTATTTACCCGCGAAGGAGTTTTATGAAAAAAAAGGATTTAGGAGTGGTTCTTTCGTATTCATACAAACACACAGTCTCTCCATTCATTCATCCATCAAACAAGTATGAACTTTCGTTCGTTGTAGTTTTCATTGTTATTGTTTTTCCACTACCCAGGGGTATTTTCGTAATTTGTCCGACAGGGGCATTTTCGTAATTTTTTAAAAGGAAAAGTTCCTTGGTGATTTTGTCAAAAAGTATTTTGGTAATTTCAAAGTCTCGGAGTAATTTGGAAAAAAATTTTGAAATCCGGGGGTATTTCGGTAATTTTTGACCTCAGGGGTATTTTGGTAACTTTTCGCAAACCAGGGCACATTTGTAAAAGTTAACAAATCAGCGATATTTTAAAAGTTGTAAGACTTTGAGGGTTCTTTTTGTGAATTGTTCTTTTCAAAGCGATGATGTTGCAAAATTTTGGAAATCGAGTCATTTTGGTAATTTTGTAAGTTAGGGAAATTTTGTAATTTTCCACAATTCAAGGTATTTTTGATAGTTTGCAAATTAGGGTTTTTGAACATTTCTAAAATAATGAAATTTTGGCAAAACTGTTGGGTAGTTGGTCATTTTATAAACCAAGGGTATTTTGATAATTTTACCACTAGGGGCATTTTTGTAATTTCATAAAGCGGAAATTTTTCGGAGAATTTTGTAAAGATGGTCTTCATGAATTTAGAAGAGAGTTTTAAAACTAGGGTTTTGTTGTGTTTATAGAAAACACGGCTAGTTCCCTTTCGGGTTTTAGTTATCGTGTTTAGCCTATGACCGAGTCCTCTTGGTCAGGGTGAACCAAAGCTACGCACCAGGTAGGATTCGAGTGGAGAGGAGGTGAGTCACGCGGACTGCTTAAATACCAAGCTCCCACCGAAACCATTCCTAGACATGCGCACGAGAGGTTGCCACACCTCTCGAGCCCTCTGGTTAGGGGTGAGCCAGAAACTACGCACTGTGGGATTCTGCGAAGAGGAGGTGAGTCACTAGGGCTCGCTTAAATACCGTGCTCTTCCGATCCAATCCTAGACATGCGCATGAGAGGTTACCACACCCTAACTCAGTGACTTAGCCATAGGTTTGTTTAGTGCATTAAGTCTTATGTGTTTATGTTTGAGTAAACTAGTCCTAGGGTTCAAGTTCCTATCATACTATTCTACGTTCCATGCCTTTTCTACCCTTCCATATCTCATAAATCACATAATCATACAGATGGTTAGGGGTACTTACCTGGTGGACTGCAGGTCGGAGACTTAGATGCCATGCCAGAAAACCTGCTTATTTCTTAAGATACTTTCAAAAAAAAACTTACTTGGCTCGATTTGAAAACGTTTTGGGCCTTAGCCCACAGGCCGGGAGTTTTAAAACTGGGCTCTGATACCAAACTAAAACACCCCACACCCGGCCCACGAGCCTGGACCGCATCTGGTATGCTCCTTAAGTAAACCGGTTTCAAAGTTCTTTGTTACTTAGAGAAAATTTGTGTAATTTTAGAAAATTATCGTTTTGGGTTGGCTTAAGTTGGTAACCCATTTATTTTCCTTAGAAATCATTTAATTATGGTGACAAACAATTTTAGGGTTTATTTTGAAAAGAATAATTTTAATTAAACTTTAATCAAAAATAATTCTTAACATAATAAAAAAAATAAAAAAAATAAACAGAAGTAAAGAAATCCAACTTGGGCCTTATGGCCTTATTACATCAAGCAAACCCAAAAATAAAACTAAAGTACTTAGTAAAAATAAAAGTCCAAATCTTTAAATTTCTTCTTGCGATGCATGGTCACCTTCAGCTCCTGCCGACCCGGTCCATTAATGCTCATCACCTGAAAAATATTCCCACAACGGGGTGAGTCAACAGACTCAATGTGTAACCAACACTAACATTCAATAGATCGGGCATATCTATTCATATCAAACATTTATTCATACAATGTATATCAATGATGATGCAACCCGAACCCAAAACCTAGATGCCATCCGCTACACATCCCCGTACCAAACCTTTGCACACCGTGGGGACTACTAAGTCGACCCTCTCGCTACACACCTTCAAGGCGATCATTTGCGATCGACGTGCTCATCGCCCATATAAAATTTGTGCCATAGCCACCGGATATAGTTGTGTCAAAAGCACCAGATTCGTATAATGTAACCGGTTACCATATTCAGATAATGTGACCGAAGTCACCACATTCAGATAGTGAGACCGAAGTCATCACATTCACTTCCCCTTTTCTCATAAATCCCGAATGACCCATATTTTTTATATCATGCATCTCATACTTAAATTTACTTTCATATATATTTTCACATGTTATAAAATAACATATTTCATAATCCTAATGGGAGTAGGAAACGTACCTGAGTACTTTTGTACCACATTAGGGTACTTAGCCATATTCACATTAAAATATATATATGCATAGATTAAATATTGCCATGTATCATATTAAATGATAGTGGGGATTACACACCTGATTCGCTTAATGAAGTCCTTGAAATCCCGAAGAACTGATCTACTGATTTAGATCCTTAACTCCTATATTCGGTCAATCATTTAAACATATTAATAAACCTTTTCAACCACAATCCAAATCCTAGTATGATTTATACACTTACCTTGGTGTCAATTTCCTTTTGTCCGGATCCCAAACCTTGCCTTATAAGTCCAGCCGAAAATCCTTGAGTCTTAGAAATCCCGAAGAAAACCTTCCAAATTTCGGCCATGGAATTCTAAAGGAGTTAGATTCCTATATTTCGGCTAAAAAGAGAGATTGAAAATCAAATAATGGCTGATCTTACCTTTTTGAATGAAATCGGCAACACCCTTCTGTCACAACAAAGATTCGGCTTTGGCAGAATTTCGGCTTGGTTGGATTGTGTTTTTGGTTTTGAATAAAAGAGAGAGGAGGCTAGGGAATTCGGCTAGACAAAGGAAAAGAGAAAAGAAGAGGAGAGAACCCTAAGAATTTCGGCAGGGCAGAGAAAAAAGAAAACTGATGAGTATCCCTCCTTCCTTCCTCCCTTTTATAGACGAAATTATCAGCTAAGGAGTCCCTGACTTGGCCACCACTCTTCAATTTGATAGCTTTATCCTTTAATTATCATAAAATAAAAGAGTTTAATCCAGCCTTTATCTCATGGAAATTATGATAAATAAATTCCTTTTTGAAAATACTTAAGATAAATTATCATTTATCTCTCCAATAAAAAAAACCTTTATTTATCCTTAATAGCCGAATTTTAAAGAGGATAAACCTCCCTTTTTCTAGAAGCCTTGTCGTCCACTCCTTGGCTTATGGAAGCAAAAATAAAACCTCCTTTATTTGCTTCCCAAGTGACTCAAACCCAGGCCCAACCCCTTGCGGTGGCGCCATTTCCAGAGGCCCTAAGTGACATCTTGAGCCACTTTTCCAAGCTTGTTTGTGTGTCAAATTTCACAAACTTTTTCTTTTAAGGCCACCTTGCCTTGATTTCCTATTTTAGAATTTAAAACTTGACATTTCTGGGTCATTTCTAAGTTTCCTAAAATTTTCGATCGGCTCTGTAAACCTGCCCTTTTCTTACATTTCCAAGTTTCCAGAAATGTGTACTTTCCATTTTTGAATCATTTCCTTACATTTCCAGGTTTCCAAAAATGTTCATGTCTATGCATTCTCAGGTTTCCAAAAATGTTCATTTCCATTTTCATTTTCATACATTTCCGAATTTCCAAAAATATTAAAAATTTATTCATATTACTTAAGACTTGTCATTTCGTACAATTAAACCGAAAATGCATAGGCCCTTTCCAGGATGTTACAAATATGATAGGTCAGCTAACCCAGTTACTGGCCGGAGGATTTAAAAAAAGGAGTGGCCCAGTGGTCAATAGTATGGATGATTATGAAGACATTTTTTATTCCCTAATAGGTGTCCCGGCTCAACCAGACACGTATTCGCATGAGGTACCCGTCACTTCGGCCCTATTGAACTTCCCGATGGGTTCAGGTTTTAACCCGGATGATGATCGAGCCAAACCGATTGTACTGGCAGACACAAAAGAAAAAGGAGAGTGTACTCTAAAAGCCCTGAAGAAAAAGGAAAATAAAGTGAATAGTACGAGAGGGTATAACAAGGGCCATTTAGAGCCGATCACAGTAAGCCAGCCAAGGACGGTAACTACCAGCCATCAGGTCTCCTCAGGGCAAGAACCCAATCCAAGACAAAACTCAGAAAAATCCCAATTCTCGCCCATCCCAATCACGTATAGGGAGCTGTACCAAATTTTGTTTGATGCACATGTAGTATCCCCTTTCTACCTAAAACCTATACAACCTCCATACCCTAAATGGTATGACACGAACGCTCAATGCGAATACCATGTGGGAATCACAGGACACTCGATCGAGAACTACACCACTTTTAAAAAGAAGCTCGAAAGACTTGTCAAAATGGGTATTGTCAAATTAGATGATCCCTCTGGGGCAGAAAATCCGTCACCCAATCATCTAGGTAAAGGGGTAAATATTATAAGATCTATGAGATCCAAGAATGCATCGAGTTTAGGGCTTTAGTGCAAGACCTGATATTGGGAAATCGGAATATTAACGACATATCTGAAGAAAGAAATTGGATTTTTCTAAGCATCTGCCCTTACATACTTGGGAAGATTTTAAATAATGGAACTGTGGAAGGGATCCTTGTATTTTTAGAGCGGATCTAGAGTAATATTCGAAACACGCTTGTTGCCTTAAGCCTAGAGGCAATAAGAACCCTTTTGTGAAATAGGCTTGTGTCCAGAATTTTTTATTTTAATAAAATGCATCTTTTTGAGCAAATATTCTTTTATTTTTTCCATTTCATACTGCACAAACAATTATTTTGTTTTTTGTTTTTTGGACTTTCTTTCAAATATCCTTTCATTCTTTATTCATGACCATACAAATAATCGTTTTTTGAATCATTTATTCTTTGGAATTTTTCTTCAGACCTACAATAAGGTCTCCAGATATCAACGATGTGAGCAACGCTGCTACTGACTCAGAGTCTCCTTTCTAGTAATATATGTGTCTAGAGGGATCTCAGGACTTTGAAGATGACAGAGATTGTAACCTACCTTCTGATTTGTTAAGGATGGTAGAACAAGATGAAAAACAGACCTTACTCTATAAAGGGTCATTGGATATTATGAGCCTAGAAAAGAGGTAAAGATTGTAGCCTAACTCATCACAGAACTAAGGCGAGACATCATTGAGTTATTTTCAAGAATTCAAAATGTTTTCGCACGATCATATCGAGACATGTCCAGGCTAATAAGACGCGGGCTAAACATGAGGATCGCAACCGTTGGTCTACCATGGAAGGGGATTGCATCGGTTATAACTGCAAATCTTTGAATAGAAGAAGACAAGATTCATGTGCCTTCTCCAGTTCTTCACAAATTTTCCATATGTGGGGCATGGATGTGATGGGGCCAATCTCGTCAAAAGCTTTTAGCTAAATTCGATTCATTGTCGTGGTCATCATTTATTTCACTAAGAGGGTGGAAGTAGCTTCATATGACAATGTTACAAGGTCAGAGTAATTAAATTCTAAAAAAAAAGAAAAAAGAAAAAAAGGAAAGGATCGGATGCCAAAGAAAGAATGCCGAGAAAGGATCATGTTTAATAATGCATAACTGTACAATGTCAAAGATTACAGTTTGCTCAAAGATCAGGCAGCATATCACAGTACAGCAAAAGATGTCAAAAGAAAGCAAAAAAAAAAAGGATTGTAGAAAAGATGATCGAGACTTGTAAAGATTAGCATAAAGAAGTTACTATTTATCTTCTATGGTTATCGGACGTTGGCCAGGATTTTTACCGGGGTAGCTTCTTACCCATTGGTTTATGGAATGGAAGCATTGTTGCCAATTGAACCTTATCGAAGAAAAGGTTAAAAGTTATCCCTCACGGTCGATGATGCGAGCTTACGACAAAGAGGTTCATCCTAGAGAATTCCACAAGGAACTCGATGTCGAAATGCAGATCTTTCTTATACAAAAAGATCTCAGAAGAAAGCAGATGCCAAACTGGGAAGGACCTTATGTAGCAAAAAGGGCTTATTCTAGAGGAGCATTGATATTGACTGAGATAGATGCCAAAGATTTGCCCAATCCGGTGAATTCAGGTTCATTCAAGAAGTATTTTACCGAAAAGGGGAAAGGCCAATGTGAAAACCCGCAAAGGGCGCCTTGAGTTCAAATTCAAATTAAAATTCAAAAAAAAAAAAGAGGAAAAAGAGGAGAGGCCAAGGCGAAAACCCGCAAAGGGCGCTTTGAGACCAAAGGGGTTTTGAGCCGAAAACCCGAAAAGGGCGGCTCAAATTTTGATCAAAGATAGGGCATGTGGTAGTCTTGCTACGCCTGAATTAACAATGAGGAAGTATGCTATGTCTTGGGGCATCAACAAAGTACTCCGGATCCTCTAAACACGTATTGAGCTCAAAATGGTCCTCAAGAAGTTTGTACAGAGAAGCTCAGGCTGCGATATCTAGGGCACCTAACTTCTATCTTACCCATTTTGAATTTGATATTTTTTATTATTTTATTCTTTTCAAGATACACCCCAATCAATTTCCTTTTAGGACCTTGGTTATCTTTGATTAACTTATTTGTTTCGAGCTATGCTCCTGATTATTTTCTTTCTCGTCCATTATTGTGATATTTTTCAAGCATTTTTTATTGAAATAACGATTAATGGACTAATAATACTTTCATAAAAGGAGTTTCGCATATTACCCTGGAAGCTTCTAGATAATACAAGAAACTAAAACAGGACAATTGTTTAAAAATTTCCATGTGTAAGGATTGGAAATACTTGAGAAAAAGTTTAGATTGAGACTATTTCTTTAATTTTTTTGTCCAAATGGTGATTGGACAAAATAATAAGTTGAGCAATGTCAATCCTAAAAGAGGATCATTTTGCAAAGCATTCTCGTTGGGTCATAATATTCGGGGAATGGTATGATGGACCAAATTGATGGGAAAAGATTCAAAACCCTTGAATTACAGTGGAATGGATTAAAGTTGGAACAGATCCTGTGCCCTTAAATTGCAATAGGAATGGATTAAAAAGTTTTAAAAATCATGGTGGGATGGTTTGAAGGTGGTACAAGCCTTGGTTCAAGTGGAGTGGGCCCTGAAATTACCATGGGGTAAATTATTTGAGAAGAATATGATTGATACTTCGAGAGGAACAAAAATGAAACCCTGAGGAGTGATGACACTTTAAATAGGAATCATTCTCATGACATTTTGCATAACACATTCAGTTAGGAGCATTTGATTTATTCTGATCATAACATCCTAATCATTTTGCATAAGCAAATACCCATTCTACAGGTTATGTCCCTTAGAGGACAATGTAGACAATGTAGTAGGGTAGACTAAAGACACCAGTCTGGCATCCCTGAGTTTGCAGTGGAGCAGACTGAAGATTGAAGTCTTCCTGAGATAGTAAAGAAGCAAATTGAAAAGTTCAGATTTTGTTCTCTCGAGATGGTAGTGGAGCAAACTGAAGATTGAAGTCTTCCTGAGATAGTAAGGAAGCAAATTGAAAAGTTCAGATTTTGTTCCCTCGAGATGGTAGTGGAGCAACTGAAGATTGAAGTCTTCCTGAGATAGTAAGGAAGCAAATTGAAAAGTTCAGATTTTGTTCCCTCGAGATGGTAGTGGAGCAAGCTGAAGATTGAAGTCTTCCTGAGATAGTAAGGAAGCAAATTGAAAAGTTCAAATTTTGTTCCCTCGAGATGGTAGTGGAGCAAGCTGAAGATTGAAGTCTTCCTAAGATAGTAAGGAAGCAAATTGGAAAGTTCAGATTTTGTTCCCTCGAGATGGTAGTGGAGCAAACTGAAGATTGAAGTCTTCCTGAGATAGTAAGGAAGCAAATTGAAAAGTTCAGATTTTGTCCTCTCAGGATAGTAGTGGGGCAGACTGAAGATTGTAAATCTGGCATTCCTGAGATTGCAGTGAAGCAGATAGAAGATACTAACTGCATCCTCGAGTTTGCGGGAGCGATTGAAATAGCGAGATCCGGCATTCTCGAAGTTTCGTGAAGCGGATCGAAGACACCAACTGCATCCCCGAGTTTGTAGGGAGCAGATTGAAGATAGCAGATCCGGCATTCCCGATATTGCGATGAAGCGGTCGAAGATACTAACTGCATCCCCGAGTTTGCGTGGAGTAGATTAAAATAGCAGACTGGCATTCCCGAAGTTGCGAAGCGGATCGAAGACAACGATCTTACTTTCCGAATTTACGAAAAGAAGATCGAAGATGTTAGCTTTGGCTCTCTGAGTTTGCATGAAGTAGATTGAAGCCATCAGACTTATTTCTAAAAATTGAAATCAAGATGAAGTTCCAATACCGTTGAAGTTGCAGTGGAGTTGGAAGCCATTTGGAGAAGACGAGGACCAAGAAGTCGAGGCTCGGCCAAGACCGGGCAAAATTGGTCTTTTTATAGTCTTTGCTCTATTCTCTCTACACGACAATGAGCAAAGAGGGGCAGCCGTAGTGACCCATTTGTGCCCGGGCCCATGTAACAAACCAGAATAGAAAAAAAACAAACAAAAAAAAAATAACAAAATAAATGTTCAGTCCCTGTTACAAGTCCAATTACACCTTAATCCAGTAGCCCAATTACAATTAGCAAACTAACCTAACAAACCCAATAACCCAAACTAAACCCGTAGCCCATATACACCAAAACCTAGACCCGAAATAGACCCAACAGACCCTGACCCAAACTAAACCTAAGCCCAAATGGCCCAGATGGCTTGCGGACACAGGAAACCCTAGGTTTCCACTGCGCCGCAAGTGCCCCAGCAAGCCTAGCAGCCTCGACACCCATCACGCTGCAGTTTGCGCGAGCCACGCCGCATTCAGCGCACAAATGGGGGCTCCATCGCGAGATCCTCGCCTTCGACCTGCACAGAAAAGGAAGGAACAACAGCAAAATAGGGCAAAACAGGGGCAAAATTTTTTTATTTCCTTTTTGTTTTGTTTATTTCGAAGGCTATAAAAGCCTTACAAAGATCTGTAAAAAAGGACAGAGACAGAGAATACCAAAAATATTCACAAAATACAGAATTTTTTTTTGCAGAGGTGACTTTTTTTTTATATTTCATTCTGTTTTATATTTTTTTATACATTCGTGCATATAAAAACGTTTTTAAAAAAAATAAAAAGGGTGCGTTTACCTTTCGAAGACGCTGAAAATCTGAAATTTTAGCCTCCGGCCACCGTCCGCGCATGGCGGCGTGGAGGCGTGAAACGATGGCGAATGTCCGCGCGATGGAGCCTGGCGAGAGCATTGAGAGGGTTTTCAATTATTATATTTTAAAACAGGGCGCAAATGTTTTTTTTGGTCTGAAACTGACTTATATAGGAGCTTAAAAACGACGCCGTTTTTGCTTAAGCTGATAAGCACAAAACGACGTCGTTCGGGCTTTAGGATCCGCGCGTTGACCCGAAAATCCGGGGAGGATCCGCGTGTTTTTGTTAAAAGGGCTAATTGCCTCTTTGGTCCTTCCGCTATTTTAATTAATTTTAATTCTGTCCAAATTGCATTTTTATTTTTTATTAAATTAGCCCTAAAGTGTGTTTTTGTTTCAATTTAGTCCCTCGGACTCCTTTAAGGGCTGAAATCAGGACGACGTCATTTTGGAAAGAAGGCATAATTGCCTAATGAGTCCCTATAGTACGACGCGCGTTTTGATTTAATCCATTTTTACTCATTTTAATTGCTATTTAATCCTTATTTTTTTTTAAAACTTTTTATTTTTCATTTTAAATTATTTTAACATTATATTAAAATTGTTTTATCATATTAAAATTATATTTTTTAAAAAATTAATTTATTAATAAAGTTTTGCGTATTGTTTTTTTTAAATACCTATTATTTTTAAATATTAAATTATTATTATTTATTATTTATTATTTTATTTGGTTTAATATTATTTTTATTATATATTATGATTTATATATTAATTATTATATTATACATTTTAATTTTTAGTATTGTATTATATCATATATTATTTTTAAAATTTTGTTTTATAAAATTTATTTATATTATATAACCTATTTTATGTACATTATTTATTACATATGTAACTTTTATGATTAATATATTATATATATGTTTTTTAAAGTTATTATATACTATTTACTAATTATTTTTATACTCATTTATATATGTATTAGATTATTAAATTATATATTTGTTATAAGTACTTTTTTGTCACTTTAAATATTTTTTATATATTGTTTATATATATATATTAAATCATTTAAAAATCGTCATATTCTTTTTTGTCATTTCAATGTTCAAATATATTATTCATTTTTTCATTTGACTTTGTTATTTCGTGAAAGTCTTACTGATTGCTATTTAGTTTATATCACATGTTTATTTATGTATGTTCTTTTAATTGTTTAACATAGTGTTTTATTTATTCATGTTATTACATAATGTTTTATTTATTCATGTATATATTATTCTTTTATTATTTATGGTTAGCATAATTTGTAGTTGTATAGAATTGCTATTAAATATGTATGCCGTAATACCTTACTCAAACCATTGTTTTATAAAAACACCTTTTGAATTAATACATTTTATTCAAATAGTTTAAAAAATACGGTGATATGTGATATTTGGGGACTTCGAGAAGAATTGTGCCCTAACTTACTGGGTTTCGATTTTTCTCGTGGAACTTAAGGTATTAGATATCACTTCTCTTTTAAAACCGAAACTTACAAATTTCAAATTAAAAACTTATTCTTGGGAATTCAAAACGTTGTGTCCTAACTTACTGGATATGATGTTTTGTGTCCTGAGGTAGGAATTTTCTAAAATAAAGATGTGCTTAGTTTCGAAGTCAAGAGATGCTATATCCTAACTTACTGGGTATGGTATTTTATTTCTTTGAGATGGAATGTCTTTCCTAAAAGATGGAATGCCTTTCCTAAAAGATGGAATGCGGCTAACCCTAATTTGTCTTCTTCGTTAGTTCGTTGATTGCCAAAAAAAAAAAAAATTTCTCATCTTTTCATCCACCCAAAAGGATATCCAACACTATCATAAGTAGGGAATTCCATCTTAGAGTATCGTGGCACTATGCACCCACCTTGTTGCGAGTCTAAATTCCTTCTTGTACCTCCACTGCTGCCTTGTCCTTCACTATTTTTTCTCTAAATACCCTTCCGCTGTCTTTTGGACCGAAAGAGATAACACAGTCATTTGTTCCATGAAAGCCTCCAGCTTGGTTGCCAAAGTCTCTTCATCACCCATGACAAAAGGCTCCAATACCAAGTTGTTATGCGCCTTGGCGTAGGATCTAGTCACAGGTCTAGACAAGGAAAAATTCTTGTTTCGACCTATAGTTACTCAAGAGGCAGATTCGTCCTTGACACCCCCTCCAAATAACGTTTATGATAAAAATAAATGGCTTGCCTCTTTATTTCATATTGGAAGCCTTTTATAGACTATTAATAACAAGGAAAAATAGTCCTGATAGAATTCCTAAGTTAGAGTTTATGAAGGAAATAAAAACCTAATATGATAGAGAAAATAAGTAAAACTAAAACTCTTAATAAAACCTGATATAATAAAGAAAATAAATAAAACTAAAACTCTAATTGTTGCAGTCTCCCTTTCTATTCTTTCTCTTATATTGTTTTCCAATAAAAGCATCCACATCATGGACTCATAAGGACAACTTAGTTTATCAATGGAAAGAGGTGTAGTTGTGGTCTCAGATGATGATATGCCATAAAAAAAAGCTATTCTGGAAACTAACAAGAACTTAACCTTGTAAGCATGGTGGAAATAGCGGATAATTCTTTAACATCTCTAGTGGATTGGTGCAATTTTGACTCGGTTGGTCTCTTTGATCAGTCCAGCAATGGATATCAGTGGTGGGATTTTTGGTCTTGAACAAATGATGTATATATATAAAAACAAGTTGTTGGAGGAAAATGCATTCAAATAATCTTTCCTTGTCTACAAAACCAAAGAGGGTAAATTAGTAGGTGGACATTAGAATTAACATGTGTTGTTTAGATGAAGGGGAGTAGAGTTGCAATTGAGTTTTTTTTTTTCTTTGAAATGGTGGGAAAATAGGGCTTAGGAAGCTTAATTCAAACAGTTTGTTATGTAGTGTATGAATTGAAGGAGTTGCCTCACTCGGATCTTTTTTAGGCCTATATTATAAGTGATCTTACAGTTTCCTTTGGGTTGTGACCTTAATTTTTTA
The DNA here is from genome assembly GCA_025698515.1 of Gossypium sturtianum. NCBI lineage: Eukaryota > Viridiplantae > Streptophyta > Magnoliopsida > Malvales > Malvaceae > Gossypium > Gossypium sturtianum. The sequence goes on from CM046950.1 coordinate 39,173,997, forward strand.
AAAGACTGTGGCCTAACTTGTATCATTGAAGTTTTCTGAATTTGAGCCCATTTGCATGGCCTAAACATTATACCTAATCTAGATTCTAGGCATCTCATAAGCCTAATCGTTAACAGAACTAGAGAAAGCCCACTTACAATCAGAGATCTCTGCTGTGCTACCCTTTGGCAAATGGTAAATGGTAATGCATGTTTTTCCCCTCTTTGGTGCTTACATATCTACTGTTTGTATTGTTCATTTACTTCAATGACTGCCTCAGATATTTATGGTTAAAAACATGTCCTCATTAAGCACTGCCTTAATCTAATGCTTAAAATCTGCAATATTGGCCCAAGAGGTCTCCTAGGATTCCTGTAATATTTATAGTTAAAAATCCTACACATTCAACTAAAGCAACACCAAATAATGACTCAAATAAGCAAAGGGTCCAAATCTGTGTCTGTTCTGTATGTGGATAAATAATTTTGTTATAAATAGTATAAAATACATTGATTTCACAGGCAAAAGAAAATGATGGATGAATTAGCTAAACAGTAAACACCAATTATTTCTCCCCTCCCCACAATTATTTATGACTTGTAGAAAACAAACAAAATAATTAGGGCAAGTCACATGGGCAATAATACAGAATGGTAACTGCAACAGTCTGGACAAAATAAACTAATGGGGTTCCTTCAATAAAATTAATGGGGTCAAACTTCAAAGGATTGAAGAATGTTAATGTAAACAGTGGTTTTGCACGACAGCTTTTTAATAAATTCTCACCTATGCGCATTAATTGATACGTTTATAGTTAACTGCAAAAGAAAGAAGAAATATAAAGCAATTTTGACAAGTAATATGGAAGCTTATTTGCAGTGAAATGCAGAGAGAAGATGATCTTAGTTGGGTAGTTTGCATTATTTGTGGTATTAATCTGCGAGATTTTTGGGATATGTTGCACTCAAGAATTGGCTGATAGATTAGATGTCATGAAGAAGCAATTTCACCAACTTCACTGATGGGAAACATCATCATAATCCTTCCCCAAGTAATTTCAGTTACTAAGCAAAAAATTTTCAAATTTCCATCTTAAAATCTTAATATTCTTTATCACTTAAACTAATATCCTTGTCTACAAAATCATATGATTAGTGTGGTCGATTAGGTCAATGACGTGATGGACTCTTGTATTATTTACGCATAGATTTTATAAACAAACCCCTTTACCATAAAGCTTGTTTTATTAGGGTTTTTCAACCAATCATATCAACCGTACACAAATAATTTCATAATTCATTGAGTCAGCTCCGACATATATAAATCTTCATTCTCTGTTTGTCCTGTTTATATATATACACAAATGAATGAGATCGGAATCCGGGAAATGTGTGAAATGATTGTAAATATTAAAATTGGAATGATTGAATATCATGGTTTAAAAGAATGGTTGCGTAACTGAGTTAAGCTTTGAAACGAGTTCCTGTTTTATACAACAACTTATATATGGTGACATAATCTACAATTAACAACATACCAAAAGCAGTCGACAAAAGAGAGAAAGAGAGAGAGAGAGAATAATTAAATTATTACAGTTGCATATCAACTCTGTTTCAAGTGGTCCTAACAAGTTATATCCAAAAATCAGAACGATCCCTTTAACTTATGAGCCAAGAAAGAAATTAATTAATTAATGAGAGAGGAGGTGGACCAGAATTCCCATATATCCTGCTTTGAAGCTGCACCTGGAATTGGTTTCTTATCCAAACCAAAGAAATATAAAAAGTGATGGTGTTAAATTTGTTTGTAGTGAATGGATTACTTTTGGTGGTCACAGTCGGCGTGAGTGTTGCGGCTAAAAGCAAAGGGTGACGCTATGTTTTTAACATTAATATTGTTAATTGAAACCGGTCGGTGGTCTTTATCAGTGTTGATCAAGTTTATGAGATGCCTGTCATTGGCATGGCTCCATATGTTGTTTCTCTGACAACAACTTATCAGTGTTTGTACACATAAGATTTTGTTGTTCAACTTGCTTTCTATCATCCCTAAAACCAAAATCATGGTCCCCCTCCCACTCCTACCATGCCTTGTATTTTTGGTGTATGTATATATGGAGTGATGTCATGAATTTTTTCTTACTAACCCTTTTCACTCTCCACGACTGATAATAGTTTCTCTCCATTAATGGAAATGATTCCCGTACATACTTTTAACAAATTAGGTTTTTATTTTGATTAGTATTTAATAAATATTTTAACTTATGTTTATTTTTCTAATGAAAAGTCATTTTTTAACTTACTTTTAAAAACCCAACTGTATCAAATAATTTATATATATTTCAATATGTATTTGATAGATGGTTATATTATAGGTTGCATGCAGTCAAGAAAAAATGAGTAGGATGATGTGATGCAGGCTGAGCTATCTGCCATATTTCAATTATAGTCGCTAGGAACACAAGGAAGAAAATGATCCAATTCCACATTATATATCAATTAATTATATTTATATTAGATTGGCACTCATTAATCAACTCATGAAAACCATTACTCTTTCAAAGAGCTAGGGAGATAGATCCTCCTTCACCAACCCCCGCAATTTTCAAACTCCATAGTACATATAAAATAAATTTAAATTGACCAAGTCAATCTAAAATTGTTAATTTTATTTCTTGCAATTTAAGGGAATTAAAAACACATTTAGTTTCTTGTTTATTTAATGTTAAATTATTTTGATTTTGTTTAGTGTACGAAATTATTTATATATTTAATGGTGAAAGTACGGGAAGTGGTTACATTTTACTTCATTTATTCAAAAAATGGGTAAATAACTCCATGTAAGTTAGATAAAAAAGTTTTCGTTAAAAATTTCATCTTTTTTACCGTTAAATAATGACGTGACACACGAAACAAGTAGACAGCAACATGTGTCGTGCTGTGTGTACCTCATGATTTTGTCACATCAACAAATATTTAAAAAATCATAAAAATAAATATTTTTTAGGATTTTTTAATATTTAAATATTTATTGATGTGGCACACATGACACGCTACATGTATCACGTTATCACTTAACAAGGGAAATAATAAAAATTTTAATAAAAACTCTTTAATCTAAGATACATGAATTAATTTATCTATTTTTTAAAAAAATATAAGTCGTATTTCTATTAAGATCTTGGTTAGTATGAGTAGTAGGTAGCTCAATCATGCATCCATGACATGATGTAAATTCCATTATATTTTCAACTAAATAAAGAATTTTAGTGTGGCCTATATGTCCTGTCCTATCAAGTAGTTAATTGGGGAAATAGTTTTTGTTGTGGTCCAAAACATTTTACTTTTAGTCATGTATTGGGGGAAATCCCCTCTTAGCTAGTTTTGGGTCACGATTCATATATAATAATGAATATTTCAAAAGAAGGTAAATTGAGGATGATATATATTGATAAGATTTTCAGGAGTTAATCATACAGTAAGTTGTAATACCAAATAATTTATTAGTTATCAAGATAATAAGAAAAAGGAAGAAACAATGCTTTTTTTAAAAAAAAAGTAATAATAATTTGATGGAGGAGAAAGAATAAACATTGATATCTTTGTATTCAGTCATCGGAGGAAAGGGTTTTAAAACTGTCGATTTCGATGTTCATCTTATTTCCTAAAAAGTTGGAACATGATATTTTAATGTTTTGGATTGTTAGCAGAAGAGAGCAGCCACCACGGCCGGGCCCCTTTGGACATCTTCGCAAACGTGTTGGCTTTATTACACTAATTCTCTTGGTGATCATCCATAATTTGTCCGTTGGAATTTAATCCCAGAAATAGCCCCGAATTTCATCCCTTTACTTAAAAGCTAATTTTTCTTTTTAATTTCTTATAATTTAATCCAATTGGATGGTACTTGACATTATGTAATAAATTAATAAATACTTACTATTTAGATTTATGCATTTACCAACAAATGGATTGATTTCTTTTCGTAAAGTACGAAGCTAATTTGTCAACTTAATCAAATTCATAAATTATTTATTTATTAGTAGTAATACTGCTACGAAACAAAAGGGAAAAGAAAAATAAAGGTTAGATAAAGACATGTGACAGAAGATTTGTGAAAGCGAAAAAGAGAAAACGCAGAGAGGCAAAGAAGCTGAAACAGAAATGGTAAATTTCGATACCCTACGCATTCATTCATTGTTTTGATTTGTTGAACATTTTGAACCAATAATTAGGACAATTATTATTGTAATAATGTGATAAGCGGTCGTGTCTTTTCCTAAATTTTTTTTTACTCGAGTTTCTTTTTTCTTTTTCATAAAAAAATTGGATAATAATGGATTTGGAGGAAGATGATGGGCAAGACATGGATGAAAGAGCTACACATTATCAATCTGAAATATCTTCAACTTACACGTTTCAGTTTCAGGGTTGAAATTGTCGCAAAATCAATTCAGCTTTTCTTTTTTGCAAATAAAAACAAGTTTGATCAAGAATATTATGTTGACTATTTCAAATTTATTCTTCCATGGACATTGACGCCAAAAAGTTTTATATTTTTCGTGATGTGTTGACGTCCTTTTGTTCTTTCAAAGTAAGTTTTAATTAATATATGGATGGAAATTGATTGGATTATTCGAATATACACAATATTACATGAGGCATACCGCATAGCACCAAAGATATTTCAATTTATGTCAATTCTATAATATCTATATATAAATATTAAGTAACCAATATAATAAGAATCAGTATTGAATAGTTGAACAATAATCAAAAGTGTTAACGTGATGAATCCACAAGGTGGAATAGATGGTGGTGATGATGGCGGTTTATCTTGACAGTGTGGAGAGTCGCAGTATTAGGCAATAGGAGAAAAGTGGAGAGAAAGGCATAGAGAGAGAGAGAGAATGGAGAGGAAAGAGTGTAATTGGTATTATGTTGTGTTTCAATGATCTCTTCAATATAGTGAGTAAGCTTAAACATGTGAGACAAGGGATGCCATGTGTCAAGATCCCATTAGTGGCAAAGTCACATCTTGTCTATTTACAGGGGTGACGATCTAACCTTCTAGATTGATGATGTGATGTCTTAGGACAATCGAGTAATCAATGAGCACAAAGTTTCATGTGTGCTTGACAAAGGTAGCATTGCGTGAAGGTCCTTTGGGTTTTTTGTGGAGTTACCTGATGTTGGAGGTCCATTCGGTGCAAGGTTTGCTTGAAGAGGACATGTGTAAGGCTCACAGAGGTAGTATAACAATTGTCTCTCTAGACGATGGGAGGTTATAAAATGACCTCCTCGAGTTTGTTGATTAAGGAGGTTCGTTAAATATGTTTAGTGAGAAGGCCCACTGACAGCAGTTCGGACTTATTGAAGTTCTTTGTTATTTTGAAAATTCATGACTTGTAATTTTAAAATTTGAAATTAAGATTATCATTTAAGGTGAGCTCTGAATTTAAATGAGGTAAAAAAAAGTTGTGAAGGTATGCATTAAACGGTGGTGTGCCTGTTGGATGACTAAGGTAATTAGTGATGGTGATGTAATTGCATTATGTGTCTCTTCATAAATGGTTCATTTGTGCAGACTATTAAGAATCATGTGCGAGTGTCACGTGTGTTTGCTTGGTTGCCATGCATTGGATGTGAATGTAGGGTCACTCCTATTATAAATAAAGGGAGTTAGGGATTCATAGTTCATTTACTCCCATTTTAGTGTTTTCTACGTCTTTGTTGTTTGGAGGTTTTTTTTTGTTGTTTTTCTCAATTTCTTTAAGTTTTCTTTTATCTTTACTTTTCTTTTTCTGCAAATCTTTCTAGATTTTCCTTCAAACCGTTCGACTTTGGAAATGGTAACTTTTCTTTCTTCTTCTTTTTATTTTTTTTTATTTCTCTGATTTTTGTCTTGAGTACAATGGTTGGGGTTAACACATCCAACTACATGAGAGCAGTGATGAGGCCTAAGGATGTCCCAATTAAGAGTGTTGAGTTTGAATGCACAATAACATAAATGGGATGAAATTTCTACTGGAATGTAGACGGATCGAAGTTATGACTAATTTCAAATATGAGTTCTCAATTCCTCAAGGGAAACATTTTTTGAACATAGTCAGTTTAGAGGGATAGGGCTCACTATACTTGCCTTTGTATCTATTTGAAGTGGGTTTTCACTTGCCCCTTCACCCTTATTTCGTAGAACTGTTATAGTTTTATGGCATCATTCTTGGACAGTTGACGAGAACATCTTGATGGGCTCTAGTGGCATACTTCCTACACTGTCACCAAAGAGGAGAGGAACCCTCATCGGACGTTTTTAGGAAGGCTTACATTATTTTTCCTACAAGTAGAGTTCATCAAAAGGGCTTCGTAATGTTGATGGCTCACAAGGGTACAACCTTTATTCTGGAAAACACATGGAACAACATGCTTTTGTCAAGGGAAAAATACATCAAGGTTCGCCAAGACTGCGGAAATGGTTTTCCCTTTCCTAACTCTTAATGTAAGCCCAACAGTGACTACAGCACCTTTGATCCACTTGGAAACAAATGCGAAGCTAGACAATACAGACGATTATGTGTAGGTTTGCCTTTGAAGGTAGAAGATACATACAACTTGCATAATATTTGGAAGTATTTCCTAATGGAGCAAAGTCCCAATAGTTGGTGTAATAGCCCGATTTTTAGTGGTGTCCGAAAAGATGGTTTAAGAACCTCATTTTCGATGGTCGAGTCCATAAATATTATAATAATATTTACGAGATTGATTTAGTATTATTTTGAATTTTGGTCTAGTAATTTTTTTTGAATTCATAGTTAATTGAGGTACAAGGATTAAATTGTAAAAGTGGTAAAACTTTAATTGCCATAATTTTTTAATTAACTAAGGGACCAATTAAGCAATTGAGCCAATTTTTATTATTTACTAGTTATATTTTCTTAATGATGCTTAATGTTAAGTTAATTAAGGCTTAGATTAAATTATTTAAAGTTTATTAATTTTAATCAAGGTATTAAAGTTAGAAAATAATAAAAAAAAAACTGTCATTTTCTCTCCATCTTCTTCTTCAACCATGAGAAAGAAAGGATAAACCCTATTTTGAAGCTTCAAACTTTCGATTGATAAATAGGTATTGCAATCAAGTCCTTTTCTTATAATTCTTATGTTTTTGAGGTTTCAGGAGCTTGATTTAGCTAGCTTGTGTACCAATTGGTGAAACTGTTAAAGTTTTCAAAAGTTACCATTGTTTATTTCTTGAATTTTTTGGTGTCAAATGAATAGATTTTAAGCTTAGATGCGAAAAAGGACTAGTTTGTAAAGTTTGATTGCTAGTTTTTTAACATAGGAACTAAAGTGCATGAATTTTGAAATGGGTGTAGTATTTCTATAATTATTATTCATAGAGGGTTATATAAGGATGTAATTGAAATCAGTTTCAAAATTGAGGGTCAAAATTGAAAGTTATGGTTATTTCGGTCTTAGGGACTAAATCAAATAAAATGTGAAACTTTAGGGAACTTTCAAGAAATGAAATTGCAATGTCATATGCACATAATAGGATGTTATAAGATATTTGGATTTGATAAATTGAAATGAATTATCATATAGATCAGGAATTGAATCAAACAAAGGAAAATAGAGGAAAAGACAAAATTGTGGATTAGTCCTCGACGTTTTGTTTGTTGTTGTTTTTGTCAGGTAAGTTCATATGGTAGGGTTATATTTAATTTTTATATACACTTGAATTATGAATTTGTGTATGTGTGAATGTAATTTGAATTGTTTACGATTTGGTACAAAAGGTGAGATATGGATTGAATTGTAAAGGAATTATTATATGTGCAAAGTGTGCCCGAATGAATGTAATAAAGGATAAGATAAGATTGACATGCCAATAGGATTACTTAGGCGTTGGTACGGGATATATGTGATGGTACGGAGTATGTGGTTGAGCGGAGTTATTACTAATTATATCGAAATCCAGCATTTGTTGCGGATTATCGAGTTTTATATGTCTCTTCGAAGACCCTGGTGTGGTGGAGGGACATATTGTTATACTATTATATATGATAGCCTACGGGATTTGTACTTCAGTGCCCTGGTGTGGTGTAGTTACTACTTGGACGAGCAATTCGGTGTAGTGTAGTTACCTGTATATCTGAATTTGTTCATTAGAGTTCATCGAGCTAAATGGTTATTGAATGAAATAAGTTTAAATGAAATGGTATGAACTTGATATGCAAATGGCTAAATGTTGTATTGAAAAAGATATTGGTATTGACATGTTGTTTATAAGTGACTTGAAATGTCATTTGTTTGAATTACTATATGATATGGTTATATGTTAAATCACCTTATTGATATGTGTTTTGTCATGTTTAGGCAAACTTGTCAAGCTAAATAGCTTATTGTTTTGAACTGTAAATTGAGGTAAGGTATTATTTAATACCTATGAACTTACTAAGCATTCGATATGATTATCGTTGCTTTCCTTTTTTCCTGTAGATTGTCAGTTTGCAGAATGTGTTGATTAGATTGTCTCCAAGCTCACATTATCCTGCCTTGATTCGGTAGTCATTTGATCATTTTGAATCTGGTTATGTGGCACGTACATAAGTGTATATATATATGTTAGCTTGGGATGTTAACTTAGTTTGAACCTTAGCTAATGCTTAATTTTGGAAAGGATAATGCTTATGTGTATATGTGTTTGCTTTGGTAAAATGTTCTGATTTTGAATGATTCTCAAATGGTATATTTGATATTTGTATGGCATGGTTAAATGTTGGCTTGAATACTTTAAAGGCATATGATGAAGGTTGAATTTGATTAGGTTGTTTTGGTTTGATTTGGTGCCAAATTGTGGCATATTGGATTGAATGATGTGAATTGGTTTAAATTAAATGTTTATGTATGATTTTGGATTGGTTTTGTGTAGGGTTTGTAACACCCCTCACCCGATCCGGTTGCTAGACCCGAGCTACAAAGTGCTACAGTCAATGTCAGAACAGAACGCATTCAATTCACATTGTTGATTTCAATAAAAATGGAATTACTTCATAAATACACAATTAACATTCAAATTAAACATGAGTCACACAATGCATAATAATCAAGTATAACTTTTCTCAAGCCTTATATGAGCTTACGTATGCTTCAATATCAACCTAAAGTTTAACTAAGACTAATTTGCAACATTTCCAAATTTACAGATCATTTAAATCATAGATAAATTCTTCAAATAACCAATCATATCATAAACATTCAAATATTATGATATACAATTAAATTTGAGCCTTATTCGAGCTTACAAAAGCTCTTAAGTTGACCCGAATACAAATAAGGATCAAATTGAAACATTTTCAAAAGATAAAGGTAATCGTTCAAAATAGGGGTCACACAACCATGCGTCCAGGTCGTGTAACTCTCTGAAACCGTGTGGAACAATAAATGACTAATCTACAGTACCTACACAGGTGTATGGCTAGCCCGTGTGAAAATCAGAAATCGTGTAATACCAAAACTTCTTGATTACTAATGAGCACACGACCGTGTCACTTGCTCGTCTGTGACACACAGTCTGCATTAGCCCGTGTGCAACTATGTTTCTTTTTTTTTGCAAGCTACCAAACCAATCCTCACCTAGGCCATGAATATACAACTAATCATTCTTTCGACCTGTCCAAAATGCACAATATCATGCCGAAAACATATCACAAACCAACATCCCTAACATCTAACCAATATGCGTCAATGGCACCATCACACAACATGAATCAATGCAAATAATTAATCCCATCTCATGCCAATTTATATATTAACCACTTATATGCCTTATATGAAATTAAAATACCAAATTATGATCACCTATAAATGACCATCTTTCCAAAACTAACAATGTACAAGTTTGGTACCAAAACCATTCCACATAACATGCTAACCAAGTTAACCATTCAATTACATCATACAAATAATTCAATTCCAATATCATATATTCATTCAAACGCTTCATTTATACTTAACTATTTTACCAAATTACATACCTTGAAGCTTAACATACATCTATCAAAGTATTAACAACTATTCAAACATTCATCAACATTCACTATCACCATTATACTTAAGCATTCCATCATCCTCATGGGCATATACACCTATTCATTTCAAAGCTTATATACATGATATATACACATCCCAAAACAAGCATTATAAACATGGATCATTTCCTCAACATCCAAAGTAAACATTAAATCACATTTAAACTTAGACACATGCCACATAATCAGTTCAAGAATGATTCAAAAGTTTATCGAGTCTGAAGTTGAATAGTGTAAGCTCTGGAGTGATTTGATTGACACGTTCAACAAAAGTGCCAACTCTAGACACAGAAAATGAAACAGAGTGTAACAGCCCATTTTTAGTCAAATCAGAACAGTGGTTTTGAAACCACAAATCCGATCTTGAAAAATTATTTTTAATATTATTTTCGGTATTTACAGCATGTTATTTGATATGGGTGAAAATTTTGTGAGCTAATTTTATCAATTGGTTGGTTAATTTGAGAAAAGGGACTGAATCGCGTAAAATGCAAAAGTGTTGTTCTATTAGCTAAAGGTGTCAAATAGCTATAGAGACTTAAAGTAAAGGTCCTTAATTGGTAATTAACCCATTTGAGAGTTATTGGATGATATTGGAGTGGTATTTGGTGTAGTTATTAAAGGTTATTAAGGTTAAAAAGGTAATTTGATTAATTAATGAAAAATAAATTAAAAAAAAAACATTTTATATTATCATCATCTTTTCCAACCGATTGTATAAGGGAAATAAAGCCATTTTCAAGCTTTCAAAATTTCGGCACACTCCTAGCTTGATTAAGGTAAGGTTTTAGCTCGATTTTTAATGATTTGTATGTTTTTGTAATCGTTGCAGATCAATCTAGCTAGCCTGTACCTTAGATTTCGAAATTGTTAAAGGTTTTGAGAGTTGCCATTGTTGAATCTATGTGTTCTTTGATGTTTAATGTTGAAATATGAAAGCTTGATGATAGTTTTACATGTTTTGTTAAGTGATTTTTGATGAAAATACATAATAGGGATTAAATTGTGAAATGTGCAAATTGTGTGGTTGAAATGTGAAATAAATGAAAGCTTTGGACTGCTAGGGACCTATATATAATTCGGCCAAGCATGAGTTTTGTTGAATTGTGTGAATTTTGTGTATTTGTGAAATAAGGACTAAATTGTAGAAATATGAAAGTTTAGGGGCAAGTGTGTAAAATAGCCCTAATGTGTGTTTTAGGCTAAATTGAATGAATAGTTGATTAAATAAGCTGATTTCGATTACTTATAAATCAAGAAAAGAGGAATTCAGACTTAGACCGGAGAAAAAGTAAAGTAATCGAATAGTCGGTCCGTTTCATCATATCGGTACACGAGGTAAGTTCGTATAATTGAACTTGAATGTGTAATTATTCAATTGATGGATGGTATTGAGATTTTATTTATTCTATGGCTAAAAGTGATGAATTTGATTTAAATGTACGGTTTAAGTCGAAGAGATACTAAATAAGACCTTAGCTGGGCTATGGCAATCGGATAATAATGCCATAACCGGGATATGGCATGTGAATGTAAGACCACGGCAGGGCTTTGGCAATGTATGTGTAAAACCATAGTTGGACAATGGCATCGAAAAATCGACGTACTTATATCGTAAGCATTTATAAACTCGAAGTGATTCGATAAGCGAATTGGTGAGAATAAATATGTATCAATACAGGTATGTACAGAAAATTGTTCGAATGATGAATTAAAAGAAGATGAGAACTTATGAGTTGCCTTGTAGTTAAACTTTATGTTATATCATTGATTGATGTTTTAATTGCAAATTATGTATCTATTTGGAATTGTTAATGAATGATGTTGATTATTTCATATATACATACGAACTTACTAAGCTTTATAGCTTACTTTGTTTATTTTCTTCTATGTTTTATAGTAAATCGAAGCTAGCTCGGAACCGGGGATCGTCAGGAAAATCATCGCACTATCGGACATCTATTTTGGTACTTTTGAGTTGTGTATATATGGTATATGGCATGTATAGGCTGTTGGAACATTTTCAAATATTTATAGTGTTCCAATAACTATAAATGAATGGGTGTAATTAATCAAAAGATTATATTTTTTTTATTTTTTGAAAAAGAGATATAACTATTTAAATAATATTATTTGAATAGTTATAATTAAATGAATAATTATGTTTTTATTTTAAAAACATTATTATTCAAAAAGACACCTATTGTTGAAAGGTGTCTTTATGAAGAGACATGAAAATTCCTATAAATAGGAATAAGATTTCATTTGGAAATCATACCAAAACAAATTCTAATATCTCTTTCTTCCTTCATTTTCTAATATTATTGGATTGTTCTATAAAGTATTACTGCAGAAATCCTTTATAGAAATTGAGTTTCTTGTCATACATTGCTCAGTGTGTAGTGGGCTATTCTCGTCGATTAAAACGCAAATAGCCATTGGCTTCATTGTATCCTCGAGGTTAATTTGCTTGGAACTCGTTTGCACACCAAAGATAGGTGGGGGCGAATATAACCTTAAAGAAAGTGGTTTGATACACGCCTTGGAGCCTTGTCCTATTTCTTCTTCTGTTCGAGTTCCGTTCGTGTGTTCGAGATTTTCCTCACCGGAGATTTGTACTAACAATTTTAAGGTTATATTTCATGATGACTACAACAACTCATGAAAGTGGAACACTAAGGGAGTTGGCTTCCAATTTTGTCAAACTTGATCGGTTTGATGGTGGCAATTTTCGACGATGGCAGAAAAAGATGCACTTCTTATTATCAACTTTGAAGATTGCTTATGTTTTGGATACTCCAAGACCTGACGAGACTGAAAACGAATCATTCTGTCGCAACCCGAGAAAGACAAAAATGGGACAATGCTGATTACATGTGCATGGGCCACATATTGAATGGTTTATCTGATGGTTTGTTCGATACCTACCAAAACGAGGTCACCGCTAAAGAATTATGGGACAAATTGGGGACAAGATACATGACCGAAGATGTTACAAGTAAGAATTTTCTTGTCAGTCGTTTCAATAGTTATCAAATGATTGATGGTCGCTTACTGTTATGGAACAATTTCGTGATATTGAAAAGATGCTGAATCAATTCAAACAATATGATATGAAAATGGATGAAATGATTATTGTATCCTCCATAATAGACAAACTTCCTCCATCTTGGAAAGACTTTAAAAGAAGTCTAAAACATAAGAAAGAGGAAATATCTCTTGAGGCTTTGGCAAATCATCTTCGTATCGAAGAAGAATATCGAAAGCAAGATCAGAATCTAAATTCGAAAATGCCAAAGTGCATGTAACGGAGGAAGTACAGGACTACTAAACCATTCAAGAGAAAGTTCAAACAGACTGATAGAGCACCTAAGTTTAAAAAGAAACAAAAGGGCTCATGCTATCATTGTGGTAAGCCGGGACATTTCAAGAATGAATGTCGATTTTTAAAGAAGAAATCATCTTATAAGGCTGATAATAACGAAAAGTTCGTTGCAATGATATCTGAAATTAATATGGCACAAGATGATAATACATGGTGGATTGATACCGGAGCAACCAAACACATGTGCAAAGACAAAAGCATGTTCACAAAGTTTACACAATGTGAAAATAACAATGTCTTGTACATTGGAAATTCTTCCACCGCAATCAATCAAAGGCAAAGGGTCCATTGAACTACAATTCACTGGAAAGGTTTTAACCTTAAATGATGTATATTATGTACCGTTAGAAAGAATTTAGTGTCTGAAAGTCTGTTACATAAGTTTGGTTTCAAACTTGTTTTTGAGGCAGATAAGTTTATTTTGTCTAATGGTGGAATTTTTGTAGGGAAAGGGTATATGTATGAGAGTATGTTCAAACTGAATATCATTAATAAGAATAAAAGTACTATTTCTGCTTATATGGTCGAATCTTTTTGTTTATGGCATTATAGATTAGGTCATTTGAATTATAGAAAATTGAATGACATGTATAAGTTAGATTTAATTGATGTTTTTAATAATAATATTGAAAAATGCAATACTTGTATGTTGACTAAAATTACAAGAAACCCTTTCCCTAAGGTTAAAAGAAAAACAAAATTGCTTGATTTGATACATAGTGATTTATGTGACATGCATAATACTCCTACATTAGGTGGAAAGAAATATTTTGTTACTTTTATTGATGATTGTTCTAGATATTTTTATGTATATTTATTGCATTCAAAAGATGAAGCGCTTGATAAATGTAAAGTTTATAAATCTGAAGTTGAACTTCAGTGTGAATCATTTATCAAGTGCTTAAGATCGGATAGAGGTGGAGAATATTATAATCCAAGTTATTTTGAATCCACTAAGATTGTCCAGAATATACTCTAGCCAAGTATATAATGAAAAGGCATATAGCCAAGTTATCAATTTCACCTATTTCTATCCGTTGTGATAGTGAGGCTACTCTAGCAAAGGCATATAGCCAAGTATATAATGAAAATTCTAGACACATTGGATTAAGACATAGTTATGTCCGACAATTAATCTCTGATGGAGTGATCACTATTAATTATGTGAGGTCAAGTAAAAATTTGACGGATCTTTTGACAAAAAGTCTTGCTAGAGATGTAATAAAAGGACCTCAAAAGGGATGGGACTCAAGCCCATTAATTAGAGTCATCCATGATGGAAACTCGACTCAACGCTTGGTATAACGTCAAGTCTTGAGTTCAATGAGACAAAGTACATCATTAGTATGTGACTGTTAGCACTATAAATAAATCCATCCTAAGATTAAAGTGCTAGGTACCCGTAATGATAAGGGAAGGATGAGTAATGTACTCTTAATGGACCCATAACATAAATATGTTAGAGTGTTATAATTACGGGAACACTCTTGATGGGATTTACCTATGTGAGTGGAAGTGTGGCCGCTTCTAGGAGCTCAAGGGCTTGGCTCTGACAGCACTCATGAAAAGAGGGCACAGACACATGGCCATAATAGTGTCCCTAGATACTATGCATTGACCAATGTTGAAATCATTGTGTGAGATGTGTTCGGTTAATCAAATCAAAAAGTTGGTTCAAAGCTTAGTCTACCATACAATTTCGATTAACTTTAACATGTTTTCACTAAGTGAAGGTTCAATCGTAAGATACCTTCATTTATGCAAACTGATTTTCAAGAATATCAAAATCTAAAATATTTTGAAAATGGGGGGAGATTGTTGGAACATTTTCAAATATTTATAGTGTTCCAATAACTATAAATGAATGGGTGTAATTAATCAAAAGATTATATTTTTTAATTTTTTGAAAAAGAGTTATAACTATTTAAATAATATTATTTGAATAGTTATAATTAAATGAATAATTATGTTTTTTATTTTAAAAACATTATTATTCAGAAAGACACCTATTATTGAAAGGTGTCTCTATGAAGAGACATGAAAATTCCTATAAATAGGAATAAGATTTCATTTGGAAATCATACCAAAACAAATTCTAATATCTCTTTCTTCCTTCATTTTCTAATATTATTAGATTATTCTATAAAGTATTACTGCAGAAATCCTTTATAGAAATTGAGTTTCTTGTCATACATTGCTCGAAGTGTGTAGTGGGCTATTCTCACAAGTCGATAAAACGCAAATAGCCATTGGCTTCATTGTATCCTTGAGGTTAATTTGCTTGGAACTCGTTTGCACACCAAAGATAGGTGGGGGCGAATATAACCTTAAAGAAAGTGGTTTGATACACACCTTGGAGCCTTGTCCTATTTCTTCTTCTGTTCGAGTTTCGTTCGTGTGTTCGAGATTTTCCTCACCGGAGATTTGTACTAACATAGGCTTGAGTCATTATGATATGTTTGATGAACATGTATTTTAGGCCATTTAAGTTGGCTTGTGTTAATGATTTTGTTAATGTATAAAGATGTGTAAATGGCTTTGTTTTAAGTTAGGAAAATGACCTATAATGAATGAATGAGGTTGAATTGATAATGCATATTTGGAATGGTTTTATTGAATGAATCATATATGTGAATTATGTCTAGTAAAGCAAGATGAGTTGATAGGTATTTGAATAGGTAAATGGCATTGAATTGAGTATTGAAATGGTTGAAATGGATATAGTATCATTGTGAATTGGTTGATGACTTTTGGCTGCATATTTGTGTCTTAAATTGGTATCAATTGAACTTGTGTAGGTATGTGCAAAATGGGTGGCAAAATGGCTTGGCAAATAGCCTATTTTTGTCCACACGGGCAGAGACACGGGCGTGTGTCTCAACCGTGTGTGACACACGGTCATGTTACACGGCCGTGTGTCCCCTGGTGTTGAATTTGAAATGAAGTCAGTATGCTCCACACAATCTCATACACGGGCGTATGATCAACCTTGTGGCACAAGTCAGTATACCCTCCTAAATGGCACACGGCTTAGCACACAGGTGTGTGACTTGGCCGTGTTGCATAAGTCAGTATACCCTACAGGTTTGGCACGGCCTAATACACGGTTTGGCACACGGGCGTGTGTGGCCACTTCAAAGGGCACACAGGCGTGTGTGGCCACTTCAAAGGGCACACGGGCGTGTGGTTGGCCATGTGACCCAAGTCAGTATGTATGCCCTGTTTCCACACGGCCTCAGACACGGGCGTGTTTGGAGCCGTGTGAGGCACACGGCCTATTCACACGGGCATGTGACCCCTGTATGGTTGAAATTTTTCTAAGTTTCCAAAAATTTCCCGAGTTATCAGTTTAGTCCTGAACCATTTCTAATGCATGTTTAAAGCCATGTAGGCTCGTTTAAGGGACATTATCATTGGTTGTGATTGAATTGTATTTGATATGACAAATTGTATATGAAATGTATGATTATAAGTGTTGTAATCTAGTAATGTTCCGTAACCCTATTCCGGCGTTGAATACGGGTGAGGGGTGTTACACAGAGTAAGCATTACCAATGCTTAGTACATTTTTAACACTCCAAAATAGGGCCTAAGAGTTTTAGGGGTATTTTATAGATTTTAGCCTTAGAGTGTTCAGAATTTTATGACATGGTTTCTCAGTAATGTTTTTGACTAGGGTTTTTAGAAAATTAAATCAATTTCTGAAAATGAGTTTTAAAGACCTTAAATTTTGAAAATAGGATTGATTTGAAACAGGGTCAAATTTGTGAGTTTTTAAGAGGCAGTTAGACCAAAATTTAAAAATCAACCTAATAACCCCCACCTATAGCTTATATTCACGTTAGCTTTCTCCCCATTACTTTGTTGTTGTCCCTTGCTCTCCCAAGTCTCTCTCTCATTCAATTTTCTTCTACAAACTTGATTCCTTTCAATTTCTACCATCAATCAAGTCATATACCTCCATAGTATTTCAAGAAAACATCCAAAATCACCATAGTTTTCTCCATTATAAAGTTTTCGAGTTTTTTAGGTTTGCGATCAAATGCTCGATTTTTCGTCAACTAAGGTAATGTTTCAATTACTAATTAGTTTTAAATGATATCTATTTTTTTAACGGAATTTTTAGCCATTAAATCGCATGTTTTGATTAAAAGCCTAAAGAAGAGTCGTTAATGGTGAATTTCAGGATTTTGAGTAAAAACATGGTTGTAAAGTGTTTTTCAATTAGTTTTGATGTGGTTAGAAGATTTCTAAACTTGCTTTGAAGTTTTGTTAAAGATTTCTTGAATTTTAATGAATTTTCGAAAAATAGCCATAAACATGTCAAAAAAGTGAATACCATGAACTAAGTAGATTAACGTAGTTTAAAGGTTGAGAATTAGTCGTAGGTGAATTATAAGATGAATGGAATTGGTTTTAGGTGAAAAGATTAATTACAGATCGAGATATTCAAATTTTAAGTTTTCTATGTCGAAGGTTTCAATCAAAAGAGAACCTAGCTTAGGCTTGTGTCTTTGGATTGTTTGATGTGAGTCTTTGGTTGAATGTTGATTGTTTTGTTCTGTGATTTACTTTATTGAAGCATTGGAATCGATACGACCTTCTACGAGTAGAGATAAAGGCAAGGAAAAGCTAGTTTGAACTTTCGATTTTTCGACGAAAGCGTAATTGGTGAGTGTTTGGAATAATTGCTTGTGGACATGATTCAATGCGTTATTTGGGAATTTAGTTGTAGCCTAAACCCCTATTCTAAATTTAGAGTGTAAGCTTTCTCGTACTCATGCTTAACTTGTGAAATATGTGCTTGTATTATTGTGGAAATGTGTATCGAGATGAGATGCTATTACATGTGATATGTGTTCTTTATTACTGTTGTGAAAGTGTATATGTAGGCATGTCAAACATGCCAAGTGACAGTGATAATTATGTGCTTATGATGTAAATATGCAGTGATAATGAATGGTAAATTGGTAAGTAATATGTGTGTGCTTAATAACAGATATTTTGGCCTTGTGATTCTTGAAACCATTGGATATAGTTGGCATGCCATAGGATTGTGAGTACTCACTTATATGCTATATGATTTGGGCGTTGAGGCCTTGGGACATGTTGGAGGGATAAGGGAATGTGAGCAAAGCTCCATTCAATGGGACATGTGGGGGTAATTAAGGAGAGTGTTAGCTTTATGCTTCACTTTTGGGACATGTTTGACTCTATTAGTCTATGTGGTGTGTTGGAGATCCGTGTATCCGATGAGTGATGATAGAGCTCACTTTTATGTTTCATAGCCCAAGTGTCAATTTATTTATAAACATGTTTTTGAGTATTGTGATATATGCTTAAATGTTATGTGATTACATGTGTAATGTGATATGTGCTTAAAAGTGAATATGATTACCATGTAAATGAACTAGTAATAATGCATGAGTAAGTATATTATGACACTAGAGTTGGAACCGTTGAGGATGTGCTATATGGTTGTTTCGTTGATGCTTGATGAATTGTTTGCATGGTAGTTTTTCTAGGCATTCACTCAGCTTGTTAAGCTCACCCATTCCCTTCTTAATCATTGCAAATTAGTAATGTGTCGGTGTAAGCGGTGTGGTTTCCGAGGGGTGATCCAAGCAAGTCTATTTCTGTGATTTCGTAGTTGTTATTGGTATTTGTTTATGTTTTGGGAATAAGGCAATGTGGTAGACTTTTACTAATAATTTTCATGATGTTTTGGATGCTTCCATAGATTATTTGTTCCTAAGTTTATGAGAATCATTTCGTATTATGTTGATTATTGCTCGAACTTACTTTCGATGTTTAAGAATATTACTATGGCCATTTTGATGTTTATTTGATGATGATATGATAACATGATGAATTGGTGCAAGTTGGAATGACTGATATGCTTAAAAATGTTGTATTTTTCTGGTCTGAAGCAAAGGTATCGATATTCGTGTTGTAAAAACAGTACCTCTGTGATTTTGAATATGCAAGAAGTCAAAATCATAAATTGGTACCGATACCCTATCACGAGTATCGATACTCGGGGTAATTTTTATCGATACTTTTTTAATTGTTTCGATATTTTCTTGTGTTTTGATTTTAGACGAGAAACAGAATGCTGATTTGGTACTGATTTTCCATACAGTATCGATACCATACAAGGAAAATATCGATACCCCTGTTCTAGTATTGATACCTACGTTATTGTCTTGGAAATTTTGCTAAGTGATCCTAATGCATGTTCAATTATTACTATAAGTTTATTTAAAGTATGTTTGGCATGTTCTAATGATGATTGATATATGTTTGACTAAAAAATTATAAGATCACTGATAAAGAGGACGATTTCTTAATAATGTAACAATTTACTATGAGTATGACATGAGACGATGGTGTAGCATCCTGATATTCGAGCTTGGCAACTAGGTCGGGTATAGGGTGTTACAACGTTTATTGGAATTAAAATAATAAACTCACCTCAATTAATATTATTTTAACGAATTGGTTACTATATGACTTTCTTGTTTCCACATTTATAGTACAGAGGCACTTCCATGTTTTCAGTAAACATGCCATATTCAAGTTGTATTCATTTAGCATTTCACATAAATCATATTCATCATGTATGCTTAGCTTTACGATTAGATCCTTAATTCGTTTCTCACCTTTCGAAAAAAATTGTAAACCTTGTGAAATTACAATTTAACCAAAATAAAATACATAGCAGTACATAATTATACCCTATGAACTTACCAGGTACAAACAACAACAATTGAAGTGCCAAAGACTAATATGATAAACTCTATTAATAAGGAGGATAAGGAGCTAAAGAGTAAGGTTTTGAAGCTTGGTTCTATGATTCTTAAATTTGGTAAGGCATGGAAGGGTCGAAAGCAAAAATGGTCGATGTCATAAACATTAACATCGCAAATAGATGAAAGAGTGCTCTAATTGACATAGAGCATCCAACTTGTTCATATCTAAGAAGGCTACAAGCTAACTTGGTCTTACAATTAATCAAACAATTAGATTGATCAAGATCAATAACTTTAAGGAGGCCTCAATTCTAGGAATGGCACAAGAAGTTGAGCTACAAATTGAAAATTAGAAAGGCGATGAGAACTTCGAGGTAATTCATTTTGACAATTATGATTTTATACTTGGGCTAAATTCTCTTGACCAAATTAATGCTCTATTTATTTCGTTTGTTGATTGCATATGTATCTTGGATCCTTTCTAGCAATGCATTTTGTCAGTGAGTCAAGATATGAATGTTGGAACCGATATATTATCTTTAATCCAGCTAGCCAAGGGTGATCCAAGTAATGAAAACATCTACTTACAGTTCTTAATATTGATGAGACCTCCTTAGAGGTGCAGTAGTCCTCTACCGATATAAAGCATGTTAAGTTACTAGTAAGGTTACTACCTACCTATCCAAGGATCGAGTAGCCCGCTTGGGCTGATAGGCCTGGTCCGACTTGGGCCGAACTTGGACAAGGATTTTTGTACCCTGACTTGGCTTGAATTCAATTTAAATAATAAAAATATATTTTCAAAATTTAAATTTAGTTATAAAATATATAAACTATCAATTAAATATATATTTTTAATATTTTATATTTTTTGAACAATAAAATGTGCTTTTTGGGTAGGTTGGCCCAAAAACGGGCCTAGGCATGAACTTTTTTTAGAATTGGGCCTGACTCGACCTGACTCTTGGATAGCTCTATTACCACTTATAAAAGAGATAGATTATAAAAGAGGGTAAAAAAGTACTAATGCAATATGAGTAATTAGAAGTAAATGCATTGAAGGAGGTATATCTCAAAAGCTACTCTAGTGTTATACAATGTGATTTGAAAAAAAAAAATGTTAGTTGTAGGGACCAAGTTCATTAGCTTGCAAGTTTGCTAAAGCTTGGACTAGACACAAGGGTCTTTTCAAAGTTTTAAAATGGGTAGGCAAGGTGCTCTACAAGCTAGGTTGTTGTCAATATTCAAGGTTCACCTAGGGTTTAATGTAAGTGTGTTTAAGGCTTTTCATGAGGATTTAAACCGAGGCAAGTCAAAATGAGCACAAACAAAGATGAGAGCCTCATATAATAAAGATGTACAACTTCATCTGATAAACTGTACTAAATGGTAATAGAATTATATGTCGAGGCAATTTATTTGATGGAAGAGAAACATTGTAGTAATTTCAAGATGAGATAAACTAGTTTCGTTCCAACGATGCTACAAGTGCGTCAATAGAATATATGGAAAAGAAAGTCACAATCTGTACGTGATCCGTGACCGCAATCCGTGACCATAACGCACATTACAACCCAAGACGTTCATTTTATGGATAATAGATTGCAGGACTTTTACTAGTACCACAAACACTATGACCAGCTAATTAGTTACAACGCTCTTTCTTCACCGACCTACGCATCTCCGAGCCATGTCCATGATAGGTTGCAAAGTCGTAGATGTTTGAAAAAAATGCTTAAATTGACCGTCTAAAGCATGCAAAAGGAGCATTAATAACAGTGACTATTTCAAGTAGTATAATAGTTATAAAGTAAAGAGAGATAGAGAAAAAAGTAAGAGAGTTACAAGACTGGGAACTTGTATTACCCCTCTCATCACCCATATTTACAACGGTTAAAACAAATGAAATTAAAAACCTGACTGACACTCGAAGAGACACGACCAACACAACGGGTTTTAGATTTGGCATATAACTATTACTAGTAATCGTTCTGTCTTTGCTTAATTCCCATTTTTAATCTCATTTTGCTTTTAATTGTGACAATGCCAGAAAATAGTAAAACCTTAGAGGGATAGGTTTAACCCACTACGTCTGGGGCGAACTTTAGCACTCAAAGGATTTGCCATCTCACAGGATAGTTTAAGAATCTCGGATAAGTCAACAGTATTTTGATCGGACGGTAGCCATTCAAACTCGTGCAAAAGGGTGGCAACCCAGAAGCTGACAGTGGTCAAACCTAAGTTCTTTCCCGGGCATGTCCGCCTGCCTGACCCGAATGGAGCCAGCCGAAGATCCGAACCGAGCACAGAAAACTCCACTTCACCCTCTTTAGTCACAAATCTATGGGGCATAAATTCCAAAGGATCCGGCCACTCTTGAGGGTCCCTGGTGATGGCCCACATGTTCACCATTGCGGTGGTCCCTTTGGGAACATCATACCCATCAATAGTTGTATCAGTGATAGCTAGACGAGCCCAAGAAAGAAGTGGACCCGGCGGATGAAGCCTCAGTACCTCCTTGATCACAGCCAGTAAGTATGTCATGTTCATTACATCAGACTCATCAACGCTTCTTGATCTGCCAACAATTTCGTCAAGCTCATCATGGACCCTTTGTTGAACATCGGGGTGAAGCACAATCCTTGCTAGTATCCACTCCATCAAGACCGCAACGGTATCAGTTCCCCTGAATATCATTTCCTACACACACACATTAAAAAAGAAAAAAAGACCGTACGTACGTATTCAGTACCAGAAGTATTATTATTATCTGATTTGTAATTTAGTAAACTTGTTTGGACAAAAAAATACTATTACACATGTGACGAATAGTAATTATTATAATATAGCTCACCCACAGAACGGCGATCATGTCGGAGTCTGATAATTTATCGGCACCTTGAAGAGAAAGTAAAACATCGACAAAATCTTGTGTTTCGCCGCTTGTTTTGTGTCTGTGTTGGGATATAATTCGGGCCACAAAGTGGTTAACTTTGGGCACAAGGTTGGAGCATCGAACTCTGATTTTTTGAGCGTCGAAATCGGCTAGCCATGGAAGATGGTCGGACCAATTTAATGTGCCCAGTAAACCGTAGCCTTCATCAACCAAAGCTCGAAGTTGTTCGACTTCATTGCTGGTGGAATTTAAGTTATATTTTCGTCCGAATATTGAAGCCATCATGTTGTTTAGAGAAGCTCGTTTGAGCAGTTGGCGAACGTGGAAGCTTTGGTTATGGAGAGCAAATAAGGTGACCATTTCAGAGGCGATCTGGCGTCTCTGTTCCTTGGCACCTCTGATTTGCTTAGGACAGAAAAGGTGCGTAGCCGCGATTCTCCTCAGGGTTCGCCAGTAAACCCCGTAAGGTGCGAACCCGATTGCTCTGTTGAACATCAAGCTATAAGCCGACTCTTTCACCGGCCTATCAGCAAACACAGAGCTGTTGAGAATCTCTCTCGCTACATCCGGATTGCACGTGACGATAACACGAGTGTCACCCAGGCTAAAGGCCATTAGCCTCTTGGCTTTGCATGCTTCTGCTGCGGCCGCAATCCGGTGGTGAGCCAAGGAGCTGGCCATCAGCTTCATGCTGCCTATTAGAGGCAAACCTCTAGGCCCTGGAATTCTCCTCTTGTTAGCAGCAGTAAGAGAGGAACGGTTCACGAACCTGTATTTGCCCCAGGCTGGGCCACCGGGGTAAGCCCAGTAGACAAGGGTCATGATTAGCCAGGCAAGAAGAATGATGAAAATCGACCATGCAAAGCTTTCTTGAGAAAAGGTTCGCCATTTGGATGCAAGGGCAAACACCCAAACACTCTCTATCTCACTTCTCATGGCGTTGGAGGCTGGATTCTGGGAATTGAAACAAGGGGAGTACAAGGATGCTGGCTTTTATATTTTAGGGTGTAAACACTAATGAGTGTGGATGCTATTTATACAGGGGCGGATGCGCTTAGACGGCCACAAAATCAATAACCCTCCTTACGGGAGAAATACTGCCAAATGCCGATATTTGTGGTAAAATCTTGAATGTTTTTTAAATGTATTTTAAGAACACCGTAATTTCGTTTTCTTTATATAAAGTAGTTGCGCCGCCACGATTGCATGACGGAGTATAGGGAAAAGATATCTCCGACATTGGAGCGCGTGGAAACACACCCTTATTTCCTGGGATCGTGTGCTTAGTGGCTGACGTTTATATGTCGGGAACTAGACCGCACAAAATGAATAAATATGTGCTAAAAGAAATTGGGTTGACCTATTCTGCACTATGCAAATGAGCCCTAGATTGAGGCCCAATTGTTGAGTATGAAACCAATAAAAATTCCTCAACGTTAGCATGACATAATTATTTAACCCACTATTTTGTGTAATATATATATATGAATCAATAATGAAAAAAAAAGATTTTCAAGAATGTTCCCTTGTTGAACCTTTTTGATAGAATGAAGTAACGAACAAAAAGGTTGGGAGCAAGAGAAATATTGATTTACTAGTTTTGATGATGTCATTTTCAATCCCAACCAAGAAATGTTCCTTTGTAGTGTACTAAAAATAAATTGAATATTGACTTATGAGTTTGGTATACTGAATTGTAATCTTTATTTTATACAAAGATTGAGAAATAGATGATGAAAATTAAAAGGGTGGCGCGTGAAGAGGACAATTTCCTCGGACAAGTTAACATGGGTGTTAAAAATGTTCAAGTTTCCAAGGAATGACACGAGGGGGTCGTGTGGACGGATGTTGTCGGGTGGCAAAGCAACGGTAGCACATGACACCCATGCCTTCTCCCCTCATTCACTGCTTTTAGGCGTAAATAAAAAAACATGACTTAAATACGCCCATATCTAAATCCCTTCCCACAAACACCAAAAATCGTATTTCAACCATCGCCTGCCTTGTCGACACGTGTTCCTTTCATGCAATGTCTGATGGTGACAACTCCTGCTTCTCGCTTCCCTCTCCTATTCCCTTTAATGCCCATGCTTTGTTTGCATTTATCACCGTCCATGTGTCTTGGATACATGGTTATAGTTGTCAAACTCTGGAACAATTATGCTGTTCACGTGGCAGTTATTGAACGTCCTGGATTTTTGAAGTTGCAGTATGACCAACCCCTGACCGTTGATCTTGTTTGGCTTGAAGCAATCAGGTAGTCAACACTCAAAAGCTTGAAGCCTTTTCAATTTCTCAGTTTCCTAGAAAGGGCAAGACCAATACCAAAGACTAAACCATGGTCAATGTCACAAGAACTTAATATCAAAAGTTGTTATGGAGCTGTAAAAATTTAATGCAGTTTAAATTTTGTGAATGAGAACTATATATTAAAAGGGTCTTACCTTTTGTCTAAAAAAAAAAAAACATAAGTCATATGCTGAGTTTATGGTATTTGGTCAATTAAGAATATTTGTTTAGTGAATGTACTGAATTAGGCAAAATAAAGGTGTAAAATAATTATAAATCAAATCTGTTGTAGTAGGAGGACACAGTTCAGTTGACTAAACTTGACCCACCACTCACTAATTATTTTCATTCAAAAAGGGAAAATAATGCAAATTGTCGGAGATAGCAGCCAAAGAAATTAATTAATCTTAATGTGTACTTAAATTACTCTTCTCACCATTCGGTGAAGCATCAGATTATAATACAAAAACATGGAAATGAGGTTCCTTAAATATTAAAAAAAAAAAAAGACAGCAGTTCGAAGCTAATTACACAGCTTTTTAATGAACCAAAAACCATACCGACCGGATCATTTGATTATTTCGATAAGAACTATAGATTGCGTAATCTTCCAATTTTGAATAACTATTTTATTACCCCCATAGAAATAT
The DNA here is from genome assembly GCA_025698515.1 of Gossypium sturtianum. Classification (NCBI taxonomy): domain Eukaryota; kingdom Viridiplantae; phylum Streptophyta; class Magnoliopsida; order Malvales; family Malvaceae; genus Gossypium; species Gossypium sturtianum. The sequence continues at coordinate 39,200,041 of CM046950.1, forward strand.
TATAATGAGTATTCCTAGTATATTTCTTTAATATTTAATTTATACTAAAAATTTTATCACATCACACTAAACTAATTAATAAATTGATCAAGGTAAGTGCAATTATCAAGTAATAATATAATTATGGTGTGCACAAATATCGTTACCTCGATGATTACAATTACTAATAATTATCACATTTCCATTATGTAGCCTAATAATTCAAAAGATTAATTAGAATTAAGTTAAACTATTTAAGTTAACAAATGAGTGCACCCAAGAATGAAACACAAAAGCAATCAAGTATTAACCAAGTAACAAAATAATACCTAGGTAAGAATCCACCTAAGTTTCATCTATAATTCTCGATCTAATTTATGCAATTTATTTTCTTAGCTCTTTGACCCATAAAAATCACTAATTTATGCTAATATCTCTTTCGAGCATAAAGACAATTGATTCTAGGTTGATTAGTTGTAGTTTCTTTCTAATTAAAACCCCTGGTATTACATTAATTCACTATATGGATCCCCTATTAGATTTGACTTTAATCCGGTAGATTTATATCATCCTATTTCTAAGATTGCATTTAACTCGATTCAGTTATGCAATATCTAATCACAATGAGGGTCTATTCAACCTCAGACTTATACAAATCAAACATGAACTAAATCTAGAATTTTTAACCCAAAAATAATAAATCGCTCATAATTGAAAACAAAGAGACTAAGATTTTATTGCATAAAAATATTAATCAAACAATATAACCCATCCTAGGGTTCATCTCCCCTAGATATTAAGAGATTTAGTTCATAATAGCAAGAGTGAACACCAAAAATACAATATAACCACTAGAATAAAAGAAATTCATGATAACTCCCTTGAAAATCAACTTGGACTCTTGAATCGAGATGGAAAACTGCTTGGAAATTGGCTTCAATGGTGTTCTCAAGATAATTCCGTGCTCTCCCTTGATGGTTGCTTTCTTCTCCTCTTATTTCCCTATTTATATACGCTTAAAGTTCTAAAAAAAACTAAAAAAACATAACCCTAAAGATCGTAACTTGTAACCTTCAGTCCACACAGTTCCCGAGATTAACAGATCTTGGACACATAGCTGTGTGAATCCACACTGCCATGTGGATTGCCTGTGTGAAAATCAACTGCATGTCCACAACTTCCGGAATGCTCAAAAGTTCTAATTTCCACTATTTTTCACTCTTATTTCTCCCAAGCGTCATTACATGAATATAAACGATTAGAAGTATATAATTCACAATTAATGCCACATAATCACCCAAAAATGCACTAAAAATGAGGCTAAAATTTGTTACTTTTGACGCTTATATGTATATGTGTGAAAATCACATATTTAAACTATACGTGCGCATTTAAAAGTAAGATATAATAAATAGTAAAACGCAACTTTTGAAACTAATAATAACATCATATATACATCATGTACTAAATCAAAATGAACTTAGTTTAAATTATGAGTAAAATATAATTTAAATAAATAAATTCATCATATAAATCATATTAAATGCATTTCGATTGTTTATCCTGATATTGTCTGTTAGAGTTGTGTGACCCAAATTCTAAGATATTGCTTGCAAGTCAAGTTAAACAAAATATATATTCTTTCTAGAAGATTTAGTATTTATGAGTATAATATATTTAGCATTTATTAGCATAATATATTTTTACTTTGATTAGAATTAGGTTTTACAAGCCTATAAATAGACATAGTCTATTCCTCTTGTAATTCGGTTCGAATTCGACATAGTGAATTTTTCTTCTCATCTGCCCGTGGTTTTTTCCCGAAAGGGTTTCCACGTAAAATCTGTGTGTTCTTTATTTTATTTCTCTTTTCTTTGCGATATATATTGTCATTACCGACATTTATATTTTTCATAAATTGGTATCAGAGCTTCCGGGTTTTTCATCTCGATCACGATAATGGCGTCTTTGAAGTATGAAATTACGTTGTTGGATCGCAACACCAGATTCGCGTTGTGGCAGATAAAGATGCAGGCAGTTTTAGCACATATGGATTTAGAGGAAGCCCTGCTAGGGGTAGATAAGATGCCTTCAACATTGACGGAGGAAGAGAAGAAGCGCAAGGATCGAAAGGCGTTAACACAGTTACATCTGCATTTGTCTAACGAAATTTTGCAGGATGTGATGAAGGATAAGACCGCCGCTGCATTATGGAAGAGGCTGGAACAAATATGTATGTCAAAAACTCTAACCAGCAAGTTGCATATGAAGCAACTTCTTTATGCTCATCATTTGGAGGAAGGTGCGTCTGTGTACGAACACTTAATAGTGTTTAAAGAAATTCTCTCAAACTTGGAGGCCATGGAGGTTCAGTATGATAAAGAAGATCTAGGGTTGATTCTACTTTGTTCGTTGCCCCCATCTTATTCAACCTTCAGAGACACGATTTTATATAGCCGAGAGTCTCTCACAGTTGATGAGGTTTATGATTCTTTGACCTCGTATGACAAGATGAAGCATCTCATGGTTAAACCCGACTCTCAGGGAGAGGGTCTCATTGTTCGTAGGAGACAAGATCGGAATGCTGATGATGATCGTGGAAGGACACAGGAACGGAATCCTCGCGGTAAATCTAAGGGTAGATCGAAGTCTTCAAACAGAGGTAAAACTTGCAACTCTGCAAGAAGAAAGGGCACATTAAATCTGAGTGCTATAAGCTACAAAACAAGATTAAAAGGGAGGCTACTAATCAAAAGGGAAAATAACCAGAAAATTCTGGTGAAGCTGATGTTGTAGAAGACTACAGCGATGGTGAACTTCTAGTCGCTTCTGTCAACAATTCTAAAGTGAGCGAGGAGTGGATACTTGATTCAGGCTGCACCTTTCACATGAGTCCCAATCGGGATTGGTTTATAACTTACGAAACAGTGTCTGAAGGTGTTATTTTGATGGGAAATAATGATTCGTGTAAAATCGCAGGTGTTGGAACAATTAAAGTTAAGATGTTTCATGGAGTTGTCAGAATACTTAGCGACGTACGACATGTTCCAGAATTGAAGAGAAATTTAATTTCGTTAAGTACTCTTGATTTAAAAGGGTACAAATACGCAGTTAAAAGTGAGATTTTGAAGATTTCCAAAGGTTCCCTCATTGTGATGAAAGGGCAGAGAAAGACTGCCAAGTTATATATTTTGCAGGGTTCTATTGTCATTGGTGATGCAACTGTCGCTTCCTCTTCCTTGTCAGATGATGATATTACTAAACTTTGGCATATGCGCCTAGGGCATATGAGTGAGAATGGCATGGCAGAATTGAGCAAAAGAGGACTTCTTGATGGGCAAGGAATTTGCAAACCGAAGTTACTGTGAGCCTTTGTGTTTTTGGGAAGCAAAGAGAGTTCGATTCACGGAGAGGAATCCATAACACGAAGGGAACGTTAGAGTATATTCATTACGATGCGTGGGGGCCATCAAGAGTGCCTTCAAGAGGTGGAGCTAATTATATGCTAACTTTTATTGATGATTTTTCCAAAAAGTTTGGGCATTCTTCCCGAAGCGAGAAAAAAAGCGATGTGTTTTCCACATTTAAGTCTCGGAAAACTATGATTGAAAAAGCAGACGGAAAATAAATAAAATACCTGCATGCGGACAATGGCTTAGAGTTTTGTTACGATGAGTTTAATAAAGCTGCAAAGTCGGGAGGATGCGAGACACTTGACAGTTCGTCATACTCCATAACAAAACGGCATTGCAGAACGAATGAACAGAACGATCATGGAGAAAGTTTGATATATGTTATCAAATGCCAACTTACCAAAGTCATTTTGGGCCGAAGCAGCTTCTACTGCATGTTTTTTGATCAACCGATCTCCATCCGTTGCCATTGAGAAAAAGACTCCACAAGAGGTATGGTCTGGTAATCCTGCTAATTATTCTGATTTAAAGATCTTTGGGTGTCTTGCGTATGCTCATGTTGATAATGGAAAATTGGAACCGAGATCCATTAAATGTGTTTTTCTTGGTTATAAAGCTGGTGTAAAAGGGTATAAGTTATGGTGTCCTGAAAATAGAAAAGTTGTGATTAGCAGAGATGTTGTTTTTGATGAAACTGCTATGCTACCTAACTTATCTCTTAAAGACTCTTCCAATAAATAAAATCAAAAGCAGGTGGATCATTAGATTAATACAGAGTCGACTTCTCAAGCCAGTACAAAAATTGAGAATAGAGTTGCTTCTTCACCATAATACTCTATCGCCAAAAATAGAACTAGAAGAGAAATTAAACCTCCAAAGAAGTATGTCGAGGCTGATCTAGTTGCTTATGCTTTAAATGTGGCCGAAGATATAGATGCAAATCAGGAGCCGTCTAATTATTCTGAGGCGGTTAGCTATGAAGACTCAGAAAAGTGGATGTTTGCTATGCAAGAGGAGATGGAATCACTCCATAAAAACAGAACATGGGATCTTGTGAAACTTCCTAAAGGTAAAAAGGTTGTTCGCTATAAATGGGTGTTTAAAAAGAAAAAAGGGACTCCAGGAGTTGAAGAACCCAGATATAAAGCAAGGCTTGTTGCAAAAGGTTACAGACAAATTCCAGGAGTGGACTTCACAGATGTGTTCTCCCCAGTTGTGAAGCATAGTTCGATTCGAGCTTTGCTTGGTATTGTGGCCATGCATGATTTGAAGCTTGAGCAGTTAGATGTAAAAATTGCATTTTTGCATGGAGAACTTGAGGAAGATATTTACATGCAACAACTAGAGGGTTTTACAGTCTCAGAACATGAGGACTATGTTTGCTTGCTGAAAAAGCCCCTTTACGGTTTGAAACAGTCACCAAGACAGTGGTACAAGAGGTTTGATTCTTTTATGACTTCTCATGATTTTAAAAGAAGTAGTTTTGACAGCTGTGTTTACTTTAAGAAAAATAGTGATGGTTCTTTTGTGTATCTACTTCTTTATGTTGATGACATGTTGATAGCGACAAAAAAGATAAAGGAGAGATAAGAAAGGTCAAAGCCCAACTAAGTGAAGAATTTGAGATGAAAGATTTGGGACCAGCAAAGAATATACTTGGTATGGAGATTCTCGAGAGATAGAAAAGCAAGTAAATTGTACCTAAGTCGGAAGGGTACATTGAGAAAGTTCTTTGCGATTCAATATGCAGAGTGCTAAGCTTTATTAGTACTCCTTTAGCGACCATTTCAGACTTTCATTGGCTTTGTCTCCACAATCGGATGATGAGATTGAGTACATGTCACATGTTCCATACTCTAGTGCGCGATGGGATCTCTCATGTATGCTATGGTTTGTTCACGTCCGTTTATCATATCACGATCGGTCAGCGATTAGCGAGATACATGGCGAATCCCGGTAAAGAACATTGGAAAGCGATTCGATGGATTTTAAGATACTTACGAGTACTATTGATGTTTGCTTACAGTTTGGAAGAACTAGAGATGGAGTCATTGGGTATGTTGATGCTGATTTTGCTTGGAGACCTTGATAGAAGAAGATCTCTCACTTGGTTATGTCTTTACAATCGGAGGTTGTGCAATCAGTTGGAAAGCTACTTTGCAAACTCTGATCGCTTTGTCTACCACTCAAGCTGAATACATGGCGATTATCGAGGCTTGTAAAGAAGCTATTTGGTTGAAGGGACTCTTTAGTGAGCTCAATGAAGACATTCAAATCGGCCACGATGTATTTTACATGACGATCAGTGCCATCTTCCTTACAAAAGATCAAATGTTTCATGAAAGAACAAAACACATAGATGTTCGGTATCATTTTGTTTGTGATATTATTGCTCGTGGTGATATTATTGTGAGCAAAATTAGTACTCATGAAAATCCTGCAGATATGATGACTAAGTCACTTCCTATAACCAAGTTTGAGCATTGCTTAAACTTGGTTGGTGTTCATTGTTGAAGTTAAACCCTTAAGGGGTTTTATGGAAGAGCTGGAGAACTTGTTCGTTGAGAGTTCGCGATGAAGAACTTGTTTGTTGAGAATTCGTGTCAAGGTGGAGATTGTTAGAGTTGTGTGACCCAAATTCTAAGATATTGCTTGCAATTCAAGTTAAACAAAATATATCTTCTTTCTAGAAGATTTAGTATTTATGAGTATAATATATTTAGCACTTATTAGCATAATATATTTTTACTTTGATTAGAATTAGGTTTTACAAGCCTATAAATAGACATAGTCTATTCCTCTTGTAATTCGGTTCGAATTCGACATAGTGAATTTTTCTTCTCCTCTGCCCGTGGTTTTTTCCCGAAAGGATTTCCACGTAAAATCTGTGTGTTCTTTATTTTATTTCTCTTTTCTTTGCGATATATATTGTCATTACCGACATTTATATTTTTCACATTGTCATTTTTTTAGTTGGTATTGATTTTTTTTTTGGGTCAATATTGATTTGACTTCTGACACCAACTCAACAAATGATTTTATAAATACTAGAAATTATATCTCATGCCTATACATGTGGAAACCATTTAAAGCACGTGTGTGTTTAAAAATAACATACAATAATAATAAAACATAAAGTTGAAACTAATAATAATAACATGTGTAATATGTACTAATTAAAATAAAATTTAGTTTAAATTATGGGTAAAAGGAAATTTAAATGGGTAAATACATCATATTAAGAATATTAAATGCATTCCAATTGTTTATCAATAGGAATTTCAAATTGTTTATCATGTTAAGAATATTGGTATCTGGTTTACTTGTAACATTAACTCAACAAATGACACTACCAATATGTACAAGTGACGAGGGTGAAAATTTTTTTGTAATAATATCAAAATATCAAAAAATCAAAATAAAGCTTTGGTTGAAATGTTAAAGAAAATATTTTATAGATGTTGGTGGCATGGGTTCAAGACTCATCATATTTTATTGGTTTTATTAAAAATATAAAAAGATAGAAGTACCCTCGAAATGATATAAATTATTTTTATACATGTAAGGATATATTTTTTAAATTTCTATAGCTGTGTTGATTACTGGTTTACCCGTAACACCAACTTAGTCACAAACTTAAAAATATAAAAAGATAGAAGCACCCTCGTAAGAATATAAATATTGCTTACAAAAATTAAAAACTATCAATTTTAATGTATTCAGTTAAGATATTATTAAACATAACAATGTTAAAATATATTAGAAATTGTGAGTTGCAGGTGAAAAAAATAGAAATGTGAGAAAGATATAATATTTATAAATGCTAGAGAAGCTAAAATGAATAAATTAAAAGAAGTTTTATTTGAGTAAGAAGTGAAAGTGAAAAAAAAATGAAATGGATAATTTTTGTTACAATGCAAGAACGGGGGTGGATTGTAAGGGCCCGTTCTTCATTCCATCTGTGATGGACTTTTTTGTCCAAAAGTCCTTTTCACTAAAAAGTAATAAAGAACAAGGGCCGGTGGGGAAATTATTTTAACGTTTCAGAAGTACTTTTTCACAGATGAAAAAGCCAAAAATTTTAGCTTTTCTCATAGTAAAAGGACTTTTGGCTGGTGTTTTACTTTTTTATCCTTATTATTTCTTCTTCCAAATAGACGTCTAACACTTCTATTTTTTTCCCCTTTTCTCTTTTGTCTGATTTTTCCTCTGGTTCCTCTGGTGATTTTTCGCTTCTCTTCGATCTCTCGCCGTTGGATTCGATCAATCGGTTTAAGTTGCTCTTGGTGATTGCTTGTTTCGATTTTCTGGTATGTTTCGGCAAACCTTAATTTGGGTTTTGTTCTCTCTGTTGGTTTGAAACATTGTTTTGATTTGGGGGAATTGAGGTTTGGAATGTATGTACAAGCCTTTTTTTATTAGTTCTCTTGTGACCCCAATTTGATTTTTTTTTTCTTCTTCATGGGTTTGAATGTTCTGATTTCTTGGAATTGGGGGATTAAGGTCTGGAATGCATGTGTGGGTTGGGTTTGTTATGAATGTACTTCTGATCAGTACTCTGATGAATAATTTTGTTTCTATTATTAGTTTAAGTTGAATTCGTTTCATGGAAAGTTCCAAATTTTCCCAGTGCGATGCAAAATTTAGTGTTTAAGTTCTTCGAATCATCGATTTCAATTCGATAGTTTGTGCTTCATCGATTAAGCTTATGTTCTCTACGAATTTCCTAAGTTTTAGATTGTAAATAGGTTCCGATCAGGCTCGACTCAGTTGCTAGCCGACCTCAATGTGGCTAGTCGATACCTAATCTTGGAGGGTCTCAAACCGAAAAAAGATTGGCCTAACTCAAAATGTTGTAGTTTAGTAGAAACTTTATCTAGGCAATTGACAAAACTGAAAACTGAACTCCTAAAATCTAATGAACCCCAGAAAGAACTCTGGAAATCCTCAAAATGTTGATGTCGAAACTTAGAGAGAAAACTTTGCTGCCAAAGACAACTGCAGGGCATATAGGCGAGACTGACCACCGTTGAATAGTTTGAGTTGTCTCTCTGCATTGGGAAAAAACATATGAATGGCTTCACTGTCAAGGTTGTAATAATTGAACTTTGTTTGCACCCTAATAGGCAAGTAATCTAATTTCATGGAGTGGAAATTAGGAGATATTTTTTTAGTGAACTTTTAGTTCAGTTTATGCTGAATATGTCTTTGCCACGGGTTCATGTGGTTATAGAACGGTTGCATAATTGAATTCTCTGATAAAATTTTCACTTTGCTGATATACTTACTGAAGAACATTTTGACCACTTTTAGATTTCAAGAAGGAATTGAGGTCGCTTAACAGAGAATTGCAACTACATATTTTGGAGCTCGCAGATGTTCTCGTCGAGAGACCATCACAATATGATAGACAAGTGGAGGAGATATCTCTCATATTCAAGAACTTGCACCACTTGTTGAATTCATTGCGCCCCCATCAGGTAAAAGAAAAACATTATCGCATTATCTCGACTTCTTTTGTTCTGCTTGGTAAATGCTTTTGAATCCATTCAGTTCTATGTTTGTTTTTTGTTTTTTGTTTATGCAGGCTAGAGCAACACTAATTCACATTCTAGAACTTCAGATACAACAGCGTAAAGAAGCTCTGGAGGATATTAAGAGGTATGTTCCTAAAAATATTGGAGATGCTGCTCCCAACTAATTTTTCTGCCGAAAGAGAATGATTTGTTCTTTGAGCATAGTTTGAAGAATTATATGAAATATGATCATTTATGCCAATGATATTGGTTAATGGCTTAGGATGAAATTGAATCTTCTCATTTTTATCCCCTTCCTCGTTTTAAGATATGAAATTGTTTGTTACAAAGCATATGGTAGTCATTGTTTATTTTTAGTGAAATAGGATGTGATGATAGTTTTCATTGGCTATAAGGTTTTGCCCCGGAATTATGATATGTGCACCTAACGGGAGAAACAAAAAGAATAGGAGTAAAAGGTAACGAAGCCAAGTAATAATTGTTATTTTATTTATAGATATATATATATATATATAACACTACATATAGAATAAGTAGTGAAGGATTGGAGACGACCAGTAATTATCATTAAACGGATTCATTAGTTTAATTTAAATATTATAACACCTGTTGGTTTTAACCCCAGGAGGAATCTCATGTTTGTAGTTCCAATGTTATAGTTTTGAAACGCAAATGATGATCGTTGTTGCTACAATGACGATACACAATTTTATCCGAAAACATGTCGGTCGAAATAATGCAGATTTTATGGAATACGAAGATATTAACTGGGCATATGAGAATACTATTGATCCAGAAAATGCGCATGGTCGAGAAAGTGATGATGATGACGACGACGATGATGGTGGTGATGATGACGGTGAATCAAGCAATTTAAGTGGTTTTGAAATGGAATTAACAAGAGATGTTATAGCTTCTAGTTTAATGAATTCACTTTAAATTGTAAATGCTATTGTAAAATTTTTAGTATTTATATTTGGTATATAAATATTATCCCTTTTTGAAACTTTAATCCAAATATATGTAATATTTTAATTTGTTACGTTTATGTTTTCTATGTTATGTTAATATCTAATATGAGTTTTAAAAATGTGTTAAAAGCATTAAAAATAAAAAAATAATTTTTAAAATAATACAATTGTGTCAATATCTAATTACAAATATTTAATTATTATATTTAAATATAGTTTATATATTCTAATTAAATTTAATAAATAATTAATATTAATTACTTAGAAATATTTAAAATTAATATTATTTATTAAAATATTAATAATAAATTATAATAAATTATTTTTTATATTTTTGCTAAAATATCATAATATTAACTAATTTGAATATTATTTAAATACATATTTTTTACTTTATAATATCATGTCTAAAATAGACATTTTACTTCTCAAAAGTACTTTTTGACAGCAATACCAAACACTTAAATTTTTCAAAAGCACTTCTCAAAAGCACTTTTCCACAGCACTTCTCAAAAGCATTGCCAAACTAGCCCTAAGTGTGGCTCACACTGCAATGGGTGTGGAAGCTTCTAGTAAGGGTTTGGTTTACAACATGAAAGGTGCGAAGATCCACTACTTATGAAATATTAAAAGGATAGTTAGATAGGACATAGGTAGAGTGGGGTTATATTATTCTTTTTTTCCCTTTGCGCATTATCTTGAAGGGTATTAATAGGTGACAAGAAGGTTAGTCATGGTTCCCCTTTTTTCCCGATCCTAGATGCCAAAATAGGGTGACGAATATTAACTTAGGCTATTGTTGAACTTAACCCAAAATGACTTGACAAGGAATTGACAAATGTGATAGATTAACAGGTGCCTATAAGAGGTCATTTCGATATATTTCCTTGGATTTTGTGGGTCCTAGGGGAGTGACGTTTAAGCAATGGTATGGTAAGTGTCTTAAGGGTGGAGTAAGTAGTGTAGGGTTTGCCAAGCATGACCCTTGTAAGAGTGAAATAATGTAGGGTGATAAAGTATCATAGGCCATTATTATGCTTTTACGAGATGGATTGTTTAGGATAGAGCTTTCTAAGGAAATGGGATTTTCATGCAAAATATAAGGGTATAATAATTGTCCCTTAGCCAAAATGCAAGTTAAAAAGTGACATGGCTTGAGGTGTTCAATGTTTTGACGATAAGGGGTCAGTTTATTGATTTAGTTTATGTTCGTTTAAGAGGTCATTGTTGTTTCACCAAATAATGTGTCCATTTCTTTGTGCCTGAACACATGGTAATTTGTGATGGGTGTTCTTGGGAAGGTGTCTTTTCCTCCAACCATTGTTTCCATTTGATGTTTCGGTTCATTTCCCCACTTGTTCTTCTATGAATTGTGTGCTTTACACCTAGTAAAGGAGCATGTATTTGTTATCTAACTATTTTTCTTTGTGTGATTTTTGCTCTCTAATTCTTCTCGTGTTAAGTTTCTTCATATATTCCTTTTTGTTTCTCCAAATGGCTAATATTTCTTCGATTTGAGAGGTTGTGGTAAGAGGTGAGGAATTGGACTGTACCATGACATTGGAGGAGATGGTAGCCATGTTGCGATTGCGGCCAAGGGCAAAGCCAAAAAAAATTTTAGGGGTTGGAATTAAATTATATATTTTTATGATAGTAAAAAGGCAATTTCACCATTTTAATAGTCTACATCTTTATAATTTTTAAAGGATTAAATCAAATTGTTATCATTTTTGGAGGGGCAAAGTGTAATTTTACTATTACCAATTTAAAATTTTATCAATTATAAAGGGCCTAAATGAAAAATTTTCCATTTTAAGGGGATGGGGCCCCTGGCTCTGCCCCTGGTTGCGGCGCCTTTAGGTTTTCCACTATAGGTATGAATTCACCATTTCATCGAGTATCCATTGTATGAGTAAGGTTGTAGAAAATGACACAACTTTCTTTCATTAATTTCATTTATTAGAAAAAAGTTTCCATTTGTCACTTTACCCTAGTTTGTTCAAGTTCTATGAGTTTGCCATTTTGCATCGAGCTATTGTTAGGAACTTTGTGGTGTCTATTATTGTTGTATTTTCTTGACTATCTAAAAAATGAGGATAAACGTTAGATTTCTAGATCTAGGAACTTATTTACTTTGGATTTCACTAATCCTCTTAGTATACAAGAGTTTCCATCGCGAATAATGAGGAGATTTCTGGTGTTTATCAATTACCCTAAGACGTTTCTTTTTGCCCCTGAAACTACATTATGATATGAAATAAGCTGGGGAGTTTTTCTTTTCCTCTACAGTGGATTATTTCGATGCTAGCTAAGCTTGTTTCACTTTTGCGGGTGGAGTCCTCTATGCAATAGCAATATCATTACTTGGTTGGGAGTAGATTACCATTGATAAGGTTTGGATATTGTTCAATATTTAGATATTTTTTCAAGGAGTGACACTTCAATGGGACATCTCCAATGAGGTAAACAAGATGGTAAACAAATTTGGCATAACTATTCCACCACTGGCACACCATACCAGAGTGGTGATTACCTGGAAATGCTAATAATGGGTATGGAATAAGAACCTATGGGTTTTTCTTATTATTACACACTCTAATATCTACAGATAAAGGCTTTGGCTGCTAGGACTGGTGCAGGTGAGACTGCTGACGGGTGAGGCCATAAAGTTACAGCGAATACTAGCAATATTGGTTTGTTCTATTACTAATTTTAACTTGTAAGCTATTTTTTGACCATTCTAACCTTGATATTATTTTCTACAATGTATAGGTTTGTTTACTAGGCCACATAATGTAATGGTGATAAGACCTCTAGTGGAGCTAGCATTGACACTTTTCATTTATCCTATCATCATAAGAAATGAGAGTTTAAGGGTCGCCCACTTCTTAAAGGTAGACTTGAATTTGACCTTTCATCAAATCTTAATCTGATTTTTAGTAGAGAACCAAAAGTAAAAGGAAGCCAACTAGAGTTGCTTAAATTAGTTAGGAGCAATGTTGAGGAAACTGAAAGCTAGTGAAGAGAAAATTAAGCTTTATAAGGAATAATTCTTATTAGAGCAAGAGAAGAACTGAGCTATCCCTATATGTACTTCTTGAAGTAGTCATGGTGATGCCCGATTATCTGATTTGGAGACTTCTATGATAACTTTATCTGAAATGATAAGGAAAGCAAAAGATGAATTGGTGGTGATGGAGTCATAAGAGAGGTTTGATGTAAAGAATAATAAGTTTGTCCTTAACAGAACGTATGATAAGGTGGGTAAACTCTTTTCTAAAAATGTCCTAAATGTGCGCCACACAACTTTAAGAAACATCTAATTTATTTGTATTCCTTTGGATCTATGGGAGGTTTGGTTGGGCACTTGGTAAGTTGTCCCATATTTGATTGACATACTTTGTCCTTTAGTGGTTGGCTCAGTGAAAAGTGATGTGTGGAGCCGCAAACGAAGGCAAAAGGAAAAGGAATGGTTGACCTTGAATCTAAAGATATACTATCTAAAGACTAAGATAAATTTTCTTTTGTAGAAGTATTAAGCTAAAATGAGATTTTCTTTTAAATGTTTCTATATTGCCATTTTTATTTCCATTATTAATGGAACCTAGATATGGTGTTGCTTTAGTAGTGTTTTATTATTTTTTGGAGTTAATCTATTTGGTTATTTCATGCATTATTAGTATTTGAATGAATCATCAATTTGCATTGCTTTATTGTTTCTTTGTGAATTATACAATCATATGCCTGATAAGGGGTGTTAGCCTAAATAAGTGATGCTACTTTTTGTATAAGTTTGATATGGCCTGAAAAGACACTTTGTTAATATTAGAGGGGGATTAGCCTTCAAAGGTGTCACACCCCAACTCTGGAAGGTCTAAGATTAAGGCGTGTAGGTGGTGAAATAAACTCTTTGGCGAAGTATAATCTACCTATTTGCTTCTTTTGGCGTATATGTGTAGGCGTATAATAATCACCGTGTAAATAAGTGAAGATTCTATTTCAGGTTATTCTGCTATTTTAAGAGGGAGATTTTGTTAAATGACAAGGTAATTATGGTAAGAGTTGTCGTCAAATGTATAGTACGCCTTATTTATCTGAAGTACTGATAACTCTTGAAAAGAGTTATAATACATACTTTTAGACTTAATTAATTGCTTATACTTAAGTAAAATTAGCTTCATTTTAGATAATTGCATGATCATTTCTAGTCAATCAAGTAGTGTATCTAAGAACTTGAGATGGTAATTACTTTATTGCATCTTTACTTTTAATTGCTTGTGGAAAGGTTTGTTGTGGCTAAATGGCAAGTTTAAAGGAGAAGGATAGCAGAGGATGGAGGTTTACCGAGGCATTATGAGAGGTTACCATGGCAATACTGGTGAAGAAAATGATAAACACCCAATCAGCAATGAGAGCACTCAACATTTGGTCCTCCACATGCACATGTAATGGAGAATATTCATCTCAGAATTAGGGAAAAAACAATAATTGGCTGACGGCTTTTACCCTAGAGGACAACCTAAGTATAAAAGGCAATAAAAAGAGGATAGACAAGGGAGGGCAATTTTTCTGAGCTGGGACAGAGGTCTCATGGTGGCAAGAAGGGCAAGTTGGACTGACTGTGAACTTTGGTGAAGATGAGCAACAAGACGTCGAGTTGGGAGGATTGGAGTTTTGAAACCCAGATTTCTTCCTTTACATTTTGTTTCAATTCTTCTATTCTAAACTGATATTTTGTGATATTGATGATATGAAAACAACTTGAATTTGTGTAGCCCAGCCATGAGCTAACTTAATATGGCTAGGGTTTGCTTTGGATGATATTTTAACTTCGATTAATGTTTATGGATTAATATGGTTCATAATACTGCTTTACCCAATGGTTGTTTTTGTTTAAATGCTTAAGAGAGTGTTGATGAATACTCAATAAGTCTTAATGTAGCTTGACATCGACAGGATTAGGTTACATGGACCGAAGTTGGGTAATATAAGTAAGTGTTGAGTGAAATACTCTTGTAAACTCTAGACAAAGAGTCTTACATTATACAATTTAGAGGGTTGAGCTTTAGTAGTAGTTACTAATCCTGAGCCTATAAACATATAGTGCCTTAGGGGTGAGTAACCCTAGGTCTTGCTTTCGATAGAGGTAAACCACATTAGTACCCAATTGAACAGTAAGTTCACCATAGTTTTGCCACGGCATTGTTCACGAGTTAGAACAAATCCCCTAGTAATCCCAGCCCTCACAACTAATATTCCAACCTTGCTAAAGTGCTTAGTACTCTTGTTTGATTTGTTGCAATGGTAATCTCTACTAGTATACTTCATTACTCTCACTTTTAATGTGTTAATCCCATTTTAATTTCATTAAACATCATTTGATACATTTATCTTTTCTGTTCAATTGTGATAACTTAGACAAAGAGAACTCATCCAATCTTCGTGGGAACGATACTCACTCATCACTTTATTACTTGATTCTACGTGTACACTTGCACAATTCGCACATCATATTCACATGCGACAAGTACTATGCTGGTTGGGTTGTAAAGTGACCTGGTTAGGAACCAACTGGATTTACTGGTCCAAAATCCATTATGCAGGATTCTTATTTATGTTTCTTTCTAAATCTGTAGGTCATTAAGAAAGACAAATTCTAAATTAAGTGACACTTGTTAAGTTCCACTATGAGAAAATAGATCTTATATATTTTTGTGTGTGTGAAGGGTTCGTAAGAGATTTTTCTTCTTCCCTCAATATATTACTCTCTAGTTCTTTTCTAAAATTTAAATATTACTTTTTGGTTCATTAATCAGTGGTTTTTGCACCCTCTAGTAAGTAATATAGCTCTACATGTTAAGTTTTTTGTAAGAGTAGGGTTGTTAAGAGTTATGAACAATAAGATACGAATACAAGGCCTTGCATGGGGGTTATTCATGGTTGGAATGTTAACAAATTATATGTAAATGAGTTTTAATGGTAATCCTATGTTCTTTAAGAAGTTGTTTCTATTGGTTCGAGAAAGATGCTTGAGTCTAGAGCTTCAAACTATAGTGGGTGAGTATCAGGTGAGTCCCTATCCTGACTCTTGCATGGGTACTATTTAGATAGAAGTATATCTAAATGACGATGATATCTCTACTAATTGGCAAGTGTAAGAAGCATAGTAAAAATGATATACATGTTATAAGAATATGTATAAATTTCTGTTGGAATAGGATGTGGATGGATAAGTATGCAAGTATAGTTTGATATAAGAAAGGTACGAATCAATCAGATGTGTAAACGAATCCGGGTAAGTGAATGATATGTAAATGTCCCTCTATGATGCCTTTAGTAAGGCAGTTATATTACTAACTAGACTAGCATATCACAATATGAAAACAAGTGTAAGACCATGAGGTTGAGACCTATGGCATCTTATGATATGAAAGCACTAATGGTATGGCCTCCAGTAAGATGGAGATTGGAATGGCAGATCACAATACATGAAAGTGTGTAAGTCCATGTGACTGAGACCCATGGAAAGATATGACTATGAATGTTCATGGTGTAGCCTTCGATAATGTATAGATTGAATTGGCAGATCACGATACATGAAATTTACGTACAAGTCCATGAGAGAGAAACCCATGACACCTTTTGTGAAAGTCCGCCGAGACAGTAAACATGTGATTTTATATGTTGCCCTTGTGGCGTATTCTATTTAGCCCTTGTGGCGTATTCTACTGAGTTTTTATGGTAGAATGTGATTTTTCGCCCTTATGGTATGTTGTGGATAAATTCTGAGTGTTCTTTGATGGATATTGTTATGATAAGGTTATGATATGTTCGAAGTTCAATTGGTTGAATTAGTTCTATGATATAATCGAATAAATTTTATGGGAAGTTCTTGAAAAAGAAGTGTGTACTTGTATGTTAAAAAGAGAAGGGGTATTGACCGTCTCCGGACGTACTAACATTCAGAGTGTGAATATTACAATAAAATATAGAATTATGAGACAGTATCCGCAAGTGTACGGGTCTAGTTATATTATAGTTTTACAACGGAGTGGGTGAGTACTCCGAGGATCGTACCTAAGGGAGGCGAGTGCTAGATCAATTTTAACCTAAGCACTAAAAGATCTAATTAGTATTTTGGATTCAGTTATAATACGAAGAATATAGAATAAAGGATTTTTTAAGGTTTTTATAATAAAAATAAAACAACATAAAAAAATAAAATTCAAGAGATTAAAAAAGAAGAATAAATCAAATCTGATTATGGGTTATTAGCTTGCTTCAGTAATCTCTATCAACTATCACTTCAGGTTCCTCGTCAATCAACTAGTCACTACCCTACCAGGATCTTTCAATCTTCCACTAACATAATGAGTCAGTAAGAACTACTTATCTTCTGACCTCACAGTCCAGACTGGTTTGGGGTTAAGGTGTTTACGGATGGGTAATACCAATTTTGGGTTAATTCTCACTTTGGTAACTTCTCGGGGTTGTCAGGCCTAGGGTTTGTTTCACATTTTCCCTTTCTCAAACAACTAATCCGTTGAGTAACCCTACAAAATAGTTAACAGATCATACCTTCACTCGCTAATCCCTCATAGAAGAATTAGTTCCTCATATGTTCATAAACAATATACAATCGATATAAAGAAAAAATATGCAAATTAAATAAAAAAGATAGAGTAAATGAAAGAGTCTGATTGTATTGATATTAAGCGCAAATGTAAAATCCTGAAATTTAGAATTTTATGTTTTGCATTATATCATGAGATAAGCTAGTTAAAAATGTGAATTTTGTATGTTTAGGGGTCCTAAGAAGGCTTGGGATTGAATTGAGCCTTAGTAAAATTTTTGTGTTTAAGAACTTTAAGGAGAGAAGGTATGTGACATCAAGATTTAAGGAAATAAGTGTGCATTTTGCTAGCACAAGTGAAGCTAGTAGAGGAGTGGTGTGGTGTTGCATGTATGGGCTTGAGGGGTGGAGTTCGAATCCCACCTAGTGCAAATTTTGGATTACTTTTTTGTGCTTCCTTTCCAAGTGTCGGCCAAGGTTCTAATTATGGAAAGGAAGACTTTTTATTGATGGTAAGAAGAATAAGAAAATATGGTAAGGAGGTAAACAAAAGAAAAGGAAGGAAAGAAATAAAAGAAATGGATAAGGTGGGGGAAGCATGTGGCCAAATTTTAGGAGTTTCCTAAGGGAGAGAATTTTGGTCAACACTCACCTTTTGGTAATGATGATACACGGTTTTGGTTAGGGGATTAGGGAGAGCCGAAATTCCTATTGCATTTTGCAAATATTGTGTAACAGTCCGAATTTGACCCTAATCGGAACGGTGGTTTCGAGACCACGAATTCGAGTCGGGAAAATTTTTAAATATTATTTTCGGTGATTATTATATGTGAATTAATGTGTGTGAAAGTTTCGTATGAAAATTTGATCGTTTGTGTGTTTAATTTGACAAAAAGGATTTAATCGCGTAAAGTGCAAAATTTGCAAACTATAGTGAAAAGTGCTAGAATGATAATGGCTTTTTAATATGAGGTATTAAAAGGGAAAATAGCCCATTTTCATGGATGGTGGGCGGCATATGTCTAAAATAGCCATATATATATATATATATGTTAACTATATTATTATAAAAGGGTATTTTTGTACATTTGTTATTATGTTAATTATAATAAAAATAAAACATGAATTAAGCTTTATTCTTCATATTCTTAACACCGAAACTAAGAAAGAAAGAAAAGGGTGTGAGCTTGTTCATTCGGCCATAGTTCAAGCTTAAATCAGGTATGTGTTTTTAGTCAGTTTTTGATAATTTTTACGTTTTTGTGATCGTTGCTTCGAATACTATCTGACCCATGCTATAATTTTTGAGATTAGTGTATATGTGATGTTCGGCCATGATAGAAACTTATGCTTTGTGATATTTGATGAATATATGTTAAAGTTATGTTAGAGATTAAAATGTTTTGTATTGGAAATTTTGGTGAATTTGAGTATTTTGGGCTAAATTGCAAAAATAAATTTTTGAAGGGTTAAAATGAAAAATAAATGAAAGAAATGGACTTGTATAGTCCCTATGAATATTCGGCCCTGAGGTTGTGTAATGAAATTTTGTGTATTTTGTGTTTTGTGCAAATAGGATTAAATTATAAAAATGTGAAATATTAGGGGCAAAATGGTAATTTTCCTATTTAGGTGTTTTTGGATTAAATTGAAATGAAATGTACTTGAATGAGCTTATTTTAAATATGTTTAGATCAAGAACAAAGAAAATCGGATTTGGATCGGGGAAAGGCGAAGGTTATCGAATAGCCGGTCTACGTTGTCCGTCGATAGTCGAGGTAAGTCCTTAAGCAAACATATGTCAAAGAATTATTTATGAATCCAATAAATATTGAAATTTGAAAACTTTTAGCATAAATATATGAGATTTCCGAATGTGGTAGTTTAATATAAGATTGAATTTATTTTGTTTAGTGTAATGTGATTAAGCATGTTCGGTTTTGATATATGAAATATATGTGATGTTGGTGATTTTAGTATTGAGTAATGTGTATGGAATAATTAATTATGTTGATATTCGGGCTTGAGCCTAGCGGGCCTTATGCCTGATCTATATCGGGCTTGAGCCTAGCGTGCCTTGTCTTGGGTGAATTAATCGGGCTTATTGCTCTAGCGGGCTAAATGCTTAGGTGTTTAAAAATCTCAGACCTTGAGTCTAGCAGGCCTAGTGCCGGTGTGTGTGAATCGGGCTAATGCCTAGTTAGTTCTATGCCAGTGAGTTTTCAATTCTGAACTTCGATTTTGTAGTAATAAAGTGATGAAACAAATCAAGGAAGCTTAAGTTTTCCTTTGAAAGTGAATTTGTTGATTCTGCTACAAGGTATGTATCATCATACTTAAAATGTTATGCATATATATATATATATATATATGTTATGATGATAAGTAAATGAAATGAGGAAAGAAAAGTGATATACATATGGTGGATGGAAATTTTATATATAAGCTTTACTATGAGGAAATTTGTTATATGAAAGCATGAAAGTGAAAAGGTATTCGTGTAGGTATAATTAGATGCATAAATGTGTGGTTATAGTTTCGGTAAATGGTGTACTTTGGTAAAGCAATGTAAGTTGATATATTAAGTGAGGTAGGATATTCGGCTATGGTAAATTTATAAGTTAAGTCATGAATAATCAATGCTATGAATTAATTGTTTAAAATGCTTGGATGATTGAATGATATATAGAAATTGCTTGAGACTTACTAAGCTAGTAAACTTACTCTGTGTGTGTTCAATGTTCTTTTTATAGATTTGATCAAGCTTCGGGCTCGGGAAATCGTCAGCAAAGTCAACCACACTATCATCTTTTTGGTACTCCATTGGTTCGGTTTATTTTGGATAAAGGCATGTATAGGTTGGATAATGTCCATGTTTGAGTTGGAAACTTTGTTTTTATATGTATTATAGCCATACGAATATGGCTTATATTTTGTGTTAGTTTAATGTGGAGACATATGGTTTCATTTTAATGATCAAATGGTGTATATGGTTATGTTAATATGATGCAAGGATTGCATGGATTTATTTAGCTTATATTCGGCTATGGGTAGGCGCATATGATAAGTATAATTTGGTTTTGTAGATAAGGGCATTATGGGATAAGATAATGTTTTAATAATGTAAACTTTGTCTTAGAAAATAAGTGTGATGGGTTGGTTATATTTATGTTTTGTATTCAATTATGTTTGATGAGGACTTAAATTCATTCTTGGCAAAATGCGAAATGACACATGCTATTGGCAAATGTGAATCATTTGGTATATATATATGAGTTTTGGTATGATCATTTGATTGAAATAATAGGTATAGGCGAATAGGTACTTAAATAGTTTGATAATATGATTTGTTAGAAATGATAAAACGCATGAGTTGAGAAGATCTTATACATTTACAAAGATAAATGTCTCAGATATGAATCTAATTATGGGCATGTAAATGAATTCATGAAATCATTGATTTGATTGATTATTTGGTTCTTCTGAACTTTAGTAGGAGCTAGGTACATATATTTGCATATATGAAACCTTGTATATTTGAATAAGTAAATATGTGATCATATGATGTATCTTGAGCCCGTAAATTGGACATTTGCTAATGTCTTTTGTGTTGGTATATTCAGCCTTAAAGTGAGTTCGTATATAATGATAATTGCATCATGGTTTTTTTTTGGTCATAGATACGGTTGAGTTATTTGCTTGAATGTTACCTAAGTAACTAAAGGTATTGTAAACGAGGCCTACGATACTTGCAGTATTTCAAAAATTTAACAAAAATGTATTTTTCATGTTCAGCTTATGTTTGTCAATGCTTGTACCATATATGATTTGGCTTTAGTGGAATAAGTATGTTAAATGTATATTTAATTGTTTGCTATTATGCATATCATTAATTAAGTTTGTTTAAATATGATTTAAATTGATTGAATAAAAATTATAATTTATCTGGTAATGCCCGTAACCCTAATTCGGCGACAAATACGGGTTAGGGGTGTTACATTTGATTGGTATCAGAGCTTACGGTTTAGTCGATTCTAGGACTACCGTAGCGCATGAGAGTCTAGCTATACATGCCTTTACTATATATACGATAGTGTGGTGACTTCTGACATTTCAAATTGTGTTCTTTATAGTAAATGGATCCTGACCGAGCCGTAGCGGATGATGTAGAGAGTGTAGCGCCTGATCGCACACGTGGGTCAGTGCCGGTAGACTCTCTACCTGTCTCGGGTAGCCATGAGGGGGAGGCTAAGCAAGCCTTCTACCAGATGATGAATGAATGGTTTACCCAATTTATTCAGACTAACCCGACTGTATAACAACCTCCACCCCTGAATAATCCAACTCCGGTACCTTCAGCACCTCCGATGATAGATCCGATGAGATCTAGTAGGCCTCCCGTTGATAAAATCAGGAAATATAGGGCCAAGGAATTTAAAGCCAATGATGACGACGATGCGGAACGAGCTGAGATGTGGCTTGATAACACTATACGGGTGCTCGATGAGCTGTCATGTACTCCAGACGAATGCTTGAAGTGTGCCATATCTTTACTACGGGACACTGCATATCACTGGTGGGACACACTAGTATCGGTGGTTCCGAAAGAAAAAGTAACTTGGGATTTTTTCTAGAACGAGTTCCGTAAGAAATATATCAGTTAGAGATTCATCGATCAGAAACGAAAAGAATTTCTAGAATTGAAACAGGGTCGAATTACCGTGACTGAGTATGAGCGGAAGTTCGTTAGATTGAGCCGATATGCCCGAGAGTGTGTGTCAACTGAAGCCATTATGTGCAAAAGGTTCGAAGACGGTCTGAATGAAGATATTAAGTTGCTAGTTGGCATACTCGAGATCAAAGAGTTCGTGGTACTTGTCGAACGAGCTTGCAAAGCTGAAGAACTTGGGAAAGAGAAAAGAAAAGCCGAGTTTGAAGCTAGAGACATTCGAAAAAGATCATCGAGTAAGACCTTTCATTCTACACCAAAGAAGTTTAAAGATGACTCCAGTCGACATAAGGCTACTTCAGACTTCTCTAGACGAGATCGACCTCCTATGGGTTCCCGAGCCACTTCGATGGCTAGTGTCGGTAATATTCAGCAGAGTCGGACTAAGTACAAGCATTGTGGAAAATGGCATTCTGGGAGTTGTAGAATTCGTGATCGGTCCTGTTTTAAATGTGGATCGTCGGACCATTTTGTTCGAGAGTGCCCGATGTTAGCCGAGCAAAATACGGCTCAGAATATAAGACCGAGCAACGCGACAAAGACGAGCGAGACCACCCCCGACATTCTCGGGAATGTAGGTGGCGATCGAGAGAAACAAAGGATCTGCAGATTCGATCGAGAGCTCGAGCACTGCTAGGGCATATGCTATTCGCACTAGGGAGGATGCTGCTTCTTCAGATGTTATTACCGGTACTTTCACACTTTATGATACTACTGTGATTGCATTGATTGATCCGGGTTCGACTCATTCTTATCTGTGTGAAACATTAGTATCCAATGAAGACTCTACACCGTTGAGTCTCATCGAGTTTGTAATTCGAGTATCAAACCCCTTGGGTCGGTGTGTTCTAGTCGACAAAGTGTGTAAAGGTTGTCCGTTGATGATTCGGGATTCATGCTTCCCAGCTGATTTAATGTTGTTTCCTTTCGACGAGTTCGATATAATTTTGGGAATGGACTGGTTAACTTTGCACGATGCTGTGGTTAATTGCAAAAGAAAGACTATTGATTTGAGATGTCAGAACGGTGAGATCATCCGGATTGAATCTAATGACTGAATGGATTACCGCGCGATATATCCTCGATGTTAGCTCGTAAGTATGTGAGAAAAGGATGTGAAGCTTACTTGGCCTATGTGTTGGATAATAAAGTGTCTGAAAAGCAGATTGAATCCGTACCAGTTGTGTGTGAATACCCAGATGTGTTTCCTGAAGAATTATCGGGATTACCACCCGTTCGGGAGATAGAATTTGGTATTGAATTAGTACCGGGGACGACTCCGATTTTAATAGCTCCGTATCGAATGGCACCTACTGAATTGAAAGAGTTGAAAGCTCAGTTGCAAGAGTTGACAGATAGGGGCTTTGCACGACCGAGCTTCTCTCCTTGGGGTGCACCAGTCTTATTTGTGAAAAAGAAAGACGGGACTATGCGAATGTGTATTGATTATCGGCAGCTGAACAAGGTGACTATAAAGAATAAATACCCGTAACCTCGGATTGACGATTTGTTTGATCAGTTGAAAGGGGCTTCAGTGTTTTCGAAGATAGATTTGAGATCGGGTTATTATCAGTTGAGAGTCAGAGATTCCGATGTGCCAAAGACTGTCTTTCGAATGAGGTATAGAAACTATGAGTTTTTGGTTATGCCTTTTGGACTCACTAATGCACCTGCTATCTTTATGGATTTGATGAATCGAATTTTTAGTCAGTATTTGGATCGGTTTGTGGTCGTGTTTATAGATGACATTTTGATCTACTCCAGAGATGAAATCGAGCATGCTGAACACCTGAGACTTGTGCTACAAACTTTGCGAGATAAACAGTTGTACGCAAAGTTTAGTAAGTGTGAATTCTGGTTGAATGAGGTCAGTTTTCTGGGTCACGTTGTTTCTGCATCAGGTATTCGGGTTGATCCAAATAAAATATCGGCTATACTCGATTGGAAACCCCCAAAGAATGTTTCCGAAATTTGAAGCTTTCTGGGACTTACCGAATACTACAGACGATTCGTGAAAGGTTTTTCTATGATAGCTACACCCTTGACAAAGCTATTACAGAAAGATATTAAGTTCGAATGGACGAAAAAGTGTCAGAAAAGTTTCGATCAGCTGAAAGCTCTTTTGACCGAAGCTCCAATGTTAGTCCAACCTGAATCGGGTAAAGAATTTGTTATTTATAGTGGTGCTTCTTTGAATGGTTTGGGTTGCGTTTTGATGCAGGAAGGCAAAGTCATAGCCTATGCTTCGAGACAGTTGAAGTCGCATGAAATAAATTACCCGACGCATGATTTAGAGCTCACAGCCATTGTATTCGCATTAAAGATATGGCGTCATTATCTGTTTGGCGAAAAATGTCATGTTTATTCAGATCACAAGAGTTTAAAGTACTTAATGACACAAAGAGATTTGAACCTGAGACAGCGTAGATGGTTAGAGTTACTGAAAGATTATGAGCTTGTGATTAACTATCATCCGGGAAAGGCTAACGTTGTTGCAGATGCTTTAAGTCGAAAGTCATTATTTGCTCTTCGTGCGTTGAACGCACATATGGCTATGTCTAGTGATAGTTCGATAGTAGCCGAATTAAAAGTAAGACCGTTGTTTATTCAACAAATTTGTGATGCTCAGAAAGTTGACGAAGATTCAATGGCAAGACGGGTTCAGTGTGAAAGTAGTGCAGAGTCAGAGTTTCGAATTGATGAAAATGATTGTTTGAACTTCAAAGGCCGAATCTGTGTTCCGAGGAATGTTGATTTGATTCAGATATTGTTGAATGAGGCTCATAATAGTCAATTTTCGGTACATCCGGGTAGCACGAAAATGTATAATGACTTAAAATAGTTCTATTGGTGGCCTGGTATGAAACGTGACATATCTGAATTTGTCTCAAAGTGCTTAATTTGTCAACAAGTAAAAGCTGAACATCAGGTGCCTTCTGGGTTACTTCAGCCAATCATGATACCTGAATGGAAATAGGATAGAATTACTATGGATTTTGTCTCCGGTTTGCCTCGACACCGAGCAAGAAAGATGCGATCAGGTTATAGTGGATAGATCGACCAAATCACTCACTTTGTTCCAGTTAAATGCGAATTTGCTCGCTCGATAAAATTTCTGAGTTGTATGTATCTCAAATTGTGAGATTACATGGTGTACCGAGTTCCATTGTTTCGGACAGAGACCCGAGATTCACGTTGCGGTTTTGGGAGAAGTTGCAAGATGCTTTAGGTACCAAACTCTACTTTAGCACAGCCTTTCATCCGCAGACAGACGGTCAGTCTGAACGAACCATTCAGATACTTGAGGACATGTTGAGATGTTGCGTCCTTGAGTTTGAAGGTACGTGGGAAAGATACTTACCTTTGATTGAATTTGCTTATAATAACAGTTTTCAATCTAGTATCAAAATGGCACCTTACGAAGCTCTATATGGTCGCAAGTGTCGTACACCGTTGTATTGGACCGAGCTCAGTGAAAATAAGATACACGGGATTGATTTGATTAAAGAGACTGAACAGAAAGTGGCTATAATCAGAGATAGTCTGAAAGCTGCCTCGGATCGCCAAAAGTCCTACGCGGATTTGAAACGTAAAGACATTGAGTTTCAAGTCGGAGATCGGGTATTTTTAAAATTTTCACCGTGGAAGAAAGTACTCCGATTTGGTCCAAAAGGCAAACTAAGTCCGAGGTTCATCGGACCGTATGAGATCATCAAACGTATCGGGCCTGTTGCTTATAGATTGAAGTTGCCTTTTGAATTAGAAAAGATACACAACGTATTTCATTTTTCGATGCTCCGTAGATATAGATCGGATCCGTCACATGTGATTTCTCCGTCTGAAATTGAAATCCGATCCGATATGACGTACGAGGAGGAACCGATCCGTATTTTAGCCCGTGAAATGAAAGAGTTAAGAAACAAGAAAATTTCGTTAATAAAAGTACTATGGAATCAACACGGAGTAGAAGAGGCTACAAGGGAGCCTGAGGATTCAATGAGGCAACAATATCCGACTTTGTTTAACGGTAAGATTTTTGGAGACAAAAATCCCTAAGGGGGGAGAGTTGTAACAGTCCGAATTTGACCCTAATTGGAACGGTGGTTTCGGGACCACGAATCCGAATCCGGAAAATTTTTAAATATTATTTTCGGTGATTATTATATGTGAATTAATGTGTGTGAAAGTTTCGTATGAAAATTTGACCGTTTGTGTGTTTAATTTGAAAAAAAGGATTTAATCGCGTAAAGTGCAAAAGTTGCAAACTATAGTGAAAAGTGCTAGAATGATAATGGCTTTTTAATATGAGGTATTAAAAGGGAAAATAGCCTATTTTCATGGATAGTGGGCGGCATATGTCTAAAATAGCCTTATATATATATGTTAACTATATTATTATAAAAGGGTATTTTTGTACATTGGTTATTATGTTAATTATAATAAAAATAAAACATGAATTAAGCTTTATTCTTCATCTTCTTAACACCGAAAGTAAGAAAGAAAGAAAAGGGTGTGAGCTTGTTCATTCGGCCATAGTTCAAGCTTAAATCGGGTATGTGTTTTTAGTCGGTTTTCGATAATTTTTACGTTTTTGTGATCGTTGCTTCTAATACTATCCGACCCATGCTAGAATTTTTGAGACTAGTGTATATGTGATGTTCGACCATGATAGAAACTTATGCTTTGTGATATTTGATGAATATATGTTAAAGTTATGTTAGAGATTAAAATGTTTTGTATTGGAAATTTTGGTGAATTTGAGTATTTTGGGCTAAATTGCAAAAATAAATTTTTGAAGGGTTAAAATGCAAAATAAATGAAAGAAATGGACTTGTATAGCCCCTATGTATATTCGGCCCTTAGGTTTTGTAATGAAATTTTGTGTATTTTGTGTTTTGTGCAAATAGGATTAAATTGTAAAAATGTGAAATATTAGGGGCAAAATGGTAATTTGCCTATTTAGGTGTTTTTGGATTAAATTGAAATGATATGTACTTGAATGAGCTTATTTTAAATATGTTTAGATCAAGAACAAAGAAAATCGGATTTGGATCGGGGAAAGGCGAAGGTTATCGAATAGCCGGTCTACGTTGTCCGTCGATAGTCGAGGTAAGTCCTTAAGTAAACATATGTCAAATAATTATTTATGAATCCAATAAATATTGAAATTTGAAAACTTTAAGCATAAATATATGAGATTGCCGGATGTGGTAGTTTAATATAAGATTGAATTTATTTTGTTTAGTGTAATGTGATTAAGCATGTTCGGTTTTGATATATGAAATATATGTGATGTTGGTGATTTTAGTATTGAGTAATGTGTATGGAATAATTAATTATGTTGATATTCGGGCTTGAGCCTAGCGGGCCTTGTGCCTGGATCTATATCGGGCTTCGAGCCTAGCGGGCCTTGTCTTGGGTGAATTAGTCGGGCTTATTGCCTAGCGGGCTAAATCTTTGGTGTTTAAAAATCTCGGACCTTGAGTCTAGCGAGCCCAGATGCTTAGGTGCGTGTGAATCGGGCTAATGCCTAGTTAGTTCTATGCCGTTGAGTTTTCAATTCCGAACTTTGATTTTGTAGTAATAAAGTGATGAAACAAATCAAGGAAGCTTAAGTTTTCCTTTGAAAGTGAATTTGTTGATTCTACTACAAGGTATGTATCATCATACTTAAAATGTTATGCATATATATATGTTATGATGATAAGTAAATGAAATGAGGAAAGAAAAGTGATATACATATGGTGGATGGAAATTTTATATATAAGCTTTACCATGAGGAAATTTGTTATATGAAAGCATGAAAGTGAAAAGGTATTCGTGTAGGTATAATTAGATGCATAAATGTGTGGTTATAGTTTCGGTAAATGGTGTACTTTGGTAAAGCAATGTAAGTTGATATATTAATTGAGGTAGGATATTCGGCTATGGTAAATTTATAAGTTAAGTCATGAATAATCAATGCTATGAATTAATTGTTTAAAATGCTTGGATGATTGAATGATATATATAAATTGCTTGAGACTTACTAAGCTAGTATGCTTACTCTGTGTGTGTTCAATGTTCTTTTTATAGATTTGATCAAGCTTCAGGCTCGGGAAATTGTCAGCAAAGTCAACCACACTATCATTTTTTTGGTACTCCCTTGGTTCAGTTTATTTTGGATAAAGGCATGTATAGGTTGGATAATGTCCATGTTTGAGTTGGAAACTTTGTTTTTATATGTATTATAGCCATACGAATATGGCTTATATTTTGTGTTAGTTTGATGTGGAGACATATGGTTTCATTTTAATGATCAAATGGTGTATATGGTTATGTTAATATGATGCAAGGATTGCATGGATTCATTTAGCTTATATTCAGCTATGGGTAGGTGCATATGATAAGTATAATTTGGTTTTGTAGATAAGGGCATTATGGGATAAGATAATGTTTTAATAATGTAAACTTTGTCTTAGAAAATAAGTGTGATGGGTTGGTTATATTTATGTTTTGTATTCAATTATGTTTGATGAGGACTTAAATTCATTCTTGGCAAAATGCGAAATGACACATGCTATTGGCAAATATGAATCATGTGGTATATATATATGAGTTTTGGTATGATCATTTGATTGAAATAATAGGTATAGGCCGAATAGGTACTTAAATAGTTTGATAATATGATTTGTTAGAAATGATAAAAATGCATGAGTTGAGAAGATCTTATACATTTACAGTATAAATGTCTGTATATGAATCTAACTATGGGCATGTAAATGAATTCATGAAATCATTTATTTGATTGATTATTTGGTTCTTTCTGAACTTTAGTAGGAGCTAGGTACATATATTTGCATATATGAAACCTTGTATATTTGAATAAGTAAATATGTGATCATATGATGTATATTGAGCCCGTAAATTGGACATTTGCTAATGTCTTTTGTGTTGGTATATTCAGCCTTAAAGTGAGTTCGTATATAATGATAATTGCATCATGTTTTTTTTTTGGTCATAGATACGGTTGAGTTATTTGCTTGAATGTTACCTAAGTAACTAAAGGTATTGTAAACGAGGCCTACAATACTTGCAGTATTTCAAAAATTTAACAAAAATGTATTTTTCATGTTCAGCTTATGTTTGTCAATGCTTGTACCGTATATGATTTGGCTTTAGTGGAATAAGTATGTTAAATGTATATGTAATTGTTTGCTATTATGCATATCATTAATTAAGTTTGTTTAAATATGATTTAAATTGATTGAATAAAAATTATAATTTATCTGGTAATGCCCGTAACCCTAATTCGGTGACGGATACAGGTTAGGGGTGTTACACATTGTGCATGAAAAGTTTTGTTTCTTCTTAACATTTTGGCATTTTCTTTTTCCAACTTCTTTTCCTTTGTTTTGGCCGAATCACTATAGCCTTCTGTTCTTTTCTCCTTTCTTTTGTTTTGCGAAAATACTCAATCCAATTTTGTTTATTTTATTTTGGTAATAGCCGAACCTCTATACCCCCTTGTCCATCACTTTTTTTCTTCTTCACCATCTCCTCAACCATTTTTCCTTTCTCTTTAATCGACACAACTTTGTTTGGCCGAATCTTCTTTATTCTTTTCTCATCAATAGCCGAATTTTTATCATCTTCTCTTCTCCATCTTGCGAGTTGAGTATCTCTTCTTTGATCGAATCGGTAAGTGGCTCTATTCTATCCTTGTATTTTTCTTTTCTTCATGCCGAATATGTACCTTCTCTTTGGATGGTTCTCTAAACCGAAACATTCCTCTCTTCTACTCCCTCATTTCGTGATCATCTCCTATTTTGTAGTGTTCGTGTGGGGTTGGCCAAATCTTTCATTTTGTCGATTCATCCGTAGTTGTAAGCCCAATCGGTGGAAATTGGATTTATTATCGTAAGGTAAGAAGTTTCTTTATGGATTATTTCGATCTCGCTCATTGTTTGATTAGTTTGCTAAATGGAATGATGGTTGTGACTAATCGATTATTATAGGGATTATATCGATCGTTTTTATTCACTTGTTGATCCTACTGAAATAGTGGTAAGCCGAACCTTTTCCTTAAACAATCCATTTATATCATCGTAATATCGTTTTGATTAAGACTTTTTCCAATGGAGGCAAGTGGTATCGATTCGAAAGGAAAAGTGATTGGAGAACACAAAAGGAGTGGATTTGCAATTCCTACTCCTAAGTTCACGAACGGGATTTTCCACTGGGTTGTGGACCATCATCCGGTGAAAATAGACAAATCGCGGTTGTTCACGATACTAAGGGTAAGCGTTTCATTAGATCATCTGATTTAGATATTAGATTAATAAAATATCGTTTATTGGTTAATCTAGTGTAATGGTGATTTAGGTGCCGACGATCAAGAAGGTTTAGTCCTTATCGTAATCAGGTGTGTAATCTCACACCGAAATCCCGTAGATTTGTGATTCGATGTCATGTTGGAAAATAGATCGTTATTATTTACAAGGCTAGAAATCGTAATATGGCATAGATCGAGTAACTTGCTTAAATTACATTATTTCTAAAATCTGTTAAAATCGGTATAAAATTTGTAAAATTACCAAAATTCCCCTAAGGGCCGATTTACCAAAATGCCCCTATGGGCTGATTTACCAAAATGCCCCTATGGGTCGATTTACCAAAATGCCCCCTATGGGCCGATTTACCAAAATGCCCCTATGGGTCGATTTGTTAGAATGCCTTAGCGGGCTGAATTATTAAAATGTTTTATTGGGCTGGATCTCCAAAATTGTTCAATAGAATAATGGTTGTTATTTATATCTGAATACTTTATATTATTATGTATGTTGCATTTTCTTTTACATTTTGCATGGGATGGGAAAATTGTATGAAGAGCAGTGTAGCCTGGTGGCATTGCCACAAATTGTGTATTATTGAGCCTAAATTATGTTTTCAGTGGTTTGACCACAAAAATAAAATGATATAGCAGTTTGACTGCAAATTTGGTGTGAGCGGTGGGGTGGGTTGACTTAATCCCCACAGGTGTGATTGGCTGGTCGGGGGTGTGATGGATGGATGGGTTGGGTTGCATACATTTACTTCATACAAATATTGCTATGTAAATGGGCTTTGGCCCAAGAACATGCTATATGGGTCTAGGCCCAAGATTATGCTATGCGGGTCTAAGCCCAGTGGATGACTGGTAAGGGGATTATGCACCGAAGTTCTAGTAACTCACCCCTTTTTCTTAATCCTTGCAGTAATGCTCGATGATGTGGACTTGGGCCATGGATGACTCGGTGGAGGCCATACTTTAGAAATGGTGTTTTCGAACTTAAGCAAATTTTCATTTTCTGCTTTATTTCATTACTTTTATTATTTTGGGTTTAAAGTTGTAATAAGGCCTCTGAGATTTTTAATTCGATTTTATGTTTGACGTATTTAAATTTTCCATGAATTGTTTTAAACGGGGATTTTCTAAAATCATAAACAACGGTTTTTCTTCAAATTTATCAACAAACGAATTTCATAATAAATATGTACAAATAATTTAACTTAGATTTTTCCTGCAAATTATCAATAATATTTTCAGAAGTCACGATTTTAAAAGATCACTAGTTCGGTTATTGATTCTTCAATTAACCTCTCGAGATTAGTAGTATTTTTATCGAATATTTCTTTTAATCAAACTGGTTTTCTTAATTATAACCAAATAATATCTACTTAGGTACGAGTTTCAAAGTTCTTAATACGTTTTATTCATGTGACATGTCAGATTCGGTCGTAACGCATGGGCCGAGTTTGGGGTGTTACATTTTATGGTATCAGAGCCAGGTTGTAAAACTCGGATGTGGTTTGGGTTCAAAAGCGATTTCCAAAGCTGTTTAAAATTTTAATTTATAAATGCATGATCTAAAGGAAGTATGGCACCACGGGTATCCGGCACCAAGTCAAGTAAGTGTATGTTTTCATTTTATGATTATTGTGGTATGACTGTAGAACTACTCTAGAACTTTTAGCTTTAGGAGCTGAAACTATAGAGATTGAGGCCTTAGGATACATTTTGCGAAAACGACTTTACTTCCTATACTTCATAAAACATTGTTTAATAAACATTGAATAATATATTGATTCATAAGACTTGTAATCAGATTAAATCGATTTAGTAAACATGAGCGCTAGAGGACGTGGATGCGGTAGACGTGGCCGTGGTAGAGGCCGAGGTGCTAGAGTTGTATCTGAGGCATCGGGACATATACCGAAAATGGACGCCCCTGCGTCACCAATGACTGAAGCTGGGTCACATGCTCGAATGAGAGATGATGACGCTTTGTCACAAGCGATGTTGCGAGTCCTGAAAAGGGTTACTGGGGCGAGAACTGGGTCGACAGCTTGTGGGTCGATTTCGGAGTGACTCAGATCGAATGGGGTCGAAGTCTTTAGGGGTATTTTGGGTGTAGCCCCAAGTGTAGCGGAGTACTGGCTTGTGGCGGTGGAGCGGATTATGGACGATCTGGATTGCACAGCTGAGCAGAAACTGAAAGGGGTTGTGTCATTGCTGAAAGACGAGGCGTATCAGTGGTGGCTCACTGTTCGGGAAGGCACTCAGGCTGATCGTATTATGTGGGAATTCTTTAAGACAATATTTCAAGAAAAGTATGTCGGGGTTAGCTATGTGGATGCTCGAAGGAAGGAATTTCTGAATCTGGTCCAAGGAGGTAAATCTGTGGCAGCTTATGAGGCAGAATTTCTACGTCTGAGTCGGTATGTCCGGGGAATAGTGTCGACTAATTATGAACGCTGTGTGCGTTTTGAGGACGGGTTGCGTGATGAGTTACGGGTATTGATAGCCCCACAGAAGGAGAGGAATTTCGCTACACTGGTAGAAAAACCTAAAATTGCGGAGGAAGTTAAGCACTCGGGCGCGCAAAATCGAGATAAGGATAGGGCGGAAACAAGAGGATTACGGTACTCGTGTCCCGCTAGAAGTTTTCAGAAAAAGCCCAGAAATGAGGAGCCAGTTCGAGTGAGAGTTCCAGCTGCTACCAATCAGTTACAGCCTTGTGTGGATTGTGGGAAACTTCATTCAGGTGAATGCTGGAAGAGAACTGGTGGTTGTTTCAGATACGGATCCAAGAACCATCGGTTTAGGGATTGCCCTCGAAAGCTTTGATCAAACTCGAGCGATTCATATGATTTGCGCGCCAAAAGGAGGTGCTCGTCAGCCCAGCGAGAGGCCGTGGGCCAGGTCGAGGTGGTAATGGTGTAGGACGAGGTCAGGGTGCACCGGGTAGAGGTACCGGTAATAGGGGTAATACAGAAGCGAGACAGCCAGGATTGGTCTATGCGGTCAGACATCGAGAGGATGGTGATGCACCGGATGTCATAATCGGTACGTTCTTCATATCTGATGTACCTGTTATTGCTTTGATAGATATTGGATCCACCCATTCGTATTTTGCTTGTGCTGTGTCTGGAACTTTGAATACTAGATCTGAGATTACTGCTAGAGAAACAACTGTAATTAGTCCTTTAGGACAGTCGGTGATAGTGAATAAGTTGTTTAGAGATGTGCCCTTAGGAGTTCAGGGAGTAGTATTTCTGGCGGACTTGATGGAACTGCCATTCGGCGAGTTCGATCTTATTTTGGGCATGGACTGACTGGTTAAGCATCGTGCGAACTTGGATTGTGCTGCAAAGCAGATGGTACTAAGAACTTCAGAGGATAAGGAAGTGATGATGATAGGTGAAAGAAGAAACTATCTATCTAATGTGGTATCTGCTTTAAAGGCAGATAAGTTGGTGCGGAAGGGGTGTGGAGCGTTCTTATCCTTTATCAGTGCTTTGGATGCCAAAGAGTTTTCGGTTGAGAGTGTTAGAACGGTGAAAGAGTTTTTAGACGTCTTTCTTGAGGAGCTTCCAGGATTGCCTCCGGATCAGAAAGTGGAGTTTGGCATTGAGTTATTGCCAGGGACGGCTCCGGTGTCCATTGCCCCTGACAGAATGGCGCCGAAGGAGTTAACGGAGCTTAAGGCACAAATTCAGGAGTTGATGGATCGTGGATTTATTCGACCAAGTGTGTCACCGTGGGGAGCACCGGTTTTATTCGTTAAGAAAAAGGATGGGTCGATGCGTATGTGCATCGATTATAGGCAATTGAATAAGTTGACGATCAAGAACAAGTATCCGTTACCGAGGATCGATGATCTGTTCGATTAGCTGCGAGGAGCTTCAGTTTTCGCGAAGATAGACTTGAGATCGGGATATCACCAGCTTAAGGTCAAGGAGGCGGATATTTACAAGACTGTGTTCCGAACCCGATATGGGCATTACGAGTTCTTGGTGATGCCGTTCGGGTTGACAAATGCACCAGCTGCATTTATGGACATGATGAATCGAGTCTTCCAACCCTATCTAGACTGGTTTGTGGTGGTATTCATAGATGACATCCTGGTGTACTCAAAGACTGAAGAAGAGCATGATTCGCATCTACGGATAGTATTACAGAGTTTGAGGGAGAAGCAGCTGTATGCCAAATTCAGTAAGTGTGAATTTTGGCTAAGAGAGGTGACCTTTTTGGGGCATGTTGTGTCTGCCGAAGGAATTAGAGTTGATCCCCGGAAGGTCGAGGCTATATTGGATTGGAAGCCACCGAAGTTAATGGCAGAAATTTGGAGTTTTCTAGGTCTGGCTGGGTATTACAGGCGATTCATTGAGGGGTTTTCGTTGATTGCTTTGTACCCTAACTAAGTCATTTGCGTAAGGGAGTACCGTTTGTGTGGTCGATATAAGCGACAAGAGAGCTTTGAGAAATTGAAGAAGACTCGGCGTGAGCGCCGATATTGATTCAACCCGAGGCCGGTAAGGAGTTTATCGTTTATTGTGATCGTCACACACACGGCTTGGGTTGTGTCTTGATGCAAGGGGAAAAGTGGTGGCTTATGCATCTCGTCAATTAAGGCCGCATGAGATAAATTATCCCACTCATGATTTGGAGTTAGCTGCAGTGGTGTTTGCTCTGAAGATTTGGAGACACTATCTGTACGGGGAAAAGTCGATTATCTATACAGATCATAAGAGTCTGAAGTACCTCCTTACCCAGAAGGAGTTGAACTTAAGACAGTGGAGGTGGATAGAACTGTTGAAAGATTATGACTTCTCAATCGAGTATCATCCAGGAAAAGCTAACGTAGTGGCAGATGCGTTGAGTCGTATGGTGATATCAGATTTGAGAGCAATGTTTGCTCATCTCAGGCTTTATGAAGATGGTAGTCTGTTAGCCGAACTTCAGGTGAAGCCTGCATGGGTAAATCAGATTAAGGAAAAGCAGTTGTCAGATGAAAGATTGAGTTCTCGGCTTCAACAAGTGGAAGGTGGTGAGATAGGGGATTTTGGGTTGAATAGTGATGGAGTATTGTGTTTCCGCGGAAGAGTTTGTATGCCCAGGGATTCGGGTTTGAGGCAAATGATTCTGCGTGAGGCGCATAGTAGCCCATATGCTATGCACCCCGGGGGAAATAAGATGTACCGAGATCTCCGTGAGCAGTATTGGGAGCCAGAGGACGCGATTCGGCAATAATACCCTCATCTCTTTTAATCAGGTAAATTTCGAGGCCAAATTTTTTTTTAAAGGGGGTAGAATTGTAACATCCTGAAATTTAGAATTTTATGTTTTGCTTTATATCATGCGATAGGCTAGTTCAAAATGTGAATTTTGTATGTTTAAGGGTCCTAAGAAGGCTTGGGATTGAATTGAGCCTTAGTAAAATTTTTGTGTTTAAGCACTTTAAGGAGAGAAGGTATGTGACATCAAGATTTAAGGAAATAAGTGTGCATTTTGCTAGCATAAGTGAAGCTAGTAGAGGAGTGGTGTGGCGTTGCATGTATGGGCTTGAGGTATGGAGTTCGAATCCCACCTAGTGCAAATTTTGGATTATTTTTTTGTACTTCCTTTCCAAGTGTCGGCCAAGGTTCTAATTATGGTAAGGAAGACTTTTTATTGATGGTAAGAAGAATAAGAAAATATGGTAAGGAGGTAAACAAAAGAAAAGGAATGAAAGAAATAAAAGAAAGGGATACGGTGGGGGAAACATGTGGCCGATTTTTAAGAGTTGCCTAAGGGAGAGAATTTTGGTCAACACTCACCTTTTGGTAATGATGATACACGGTTTTGGTTAGGGGATTAGGGAGAGCCGAAATTCCTATTGCATTTTGCAAATATTGTGCATGAAAAGTTTTGTTTCTTCTTAACATTTTGGCATTTTCTTTTTCCAACTTCTTTTCCTTTGTTTTGGCCGAATCACTATAGCCTTCTGTTCTTTTCTCCTTTCTTTTGTTTTGCCAAAATACTCAATCCAATTTGGTTCATTTTCTTTTGGTAATAGCCGAACCTCTATACCCCCTTGTCCATCACTTCTTTTCTTCTTCACCATCTCCTCAACCATTTTTCCTTTCTCTTTAATCGACACAACTTTGTTTGGCCGAATCTTCTTTATTCTTTTCTCATCAATAGCCGAATTTTTATCATCTTCTCTTCTCCATCTTGCGAGTTGAGTATCTCTTCTTTGATCGAATCGGTAAGTGGCTCTATTTTATCCTTGTATTTTTCTTTTCTTCATGCCGAATATGTACCTTCTCTTTGGATGGTTCTCTAAACCGAAACATTCCTCTCTTCTACTCCCTCATTTCGTGATCATCTCCTATTTTGTAGTGTTCTTGTGAGGTTGGCCGAATCTTTCATTTTGTCGATTCATCCATAGTTGTAAGCCCAATCGGTGGAAATTGGATTTATTATCGTAAGGTAAGAAGTTTCTTTATGGATTATTTCGATCTCGCTCATTGTTTGATTAGTTTGCTAAATGGAATGATGGTTGTGACTAATCGGTTATTATAGGGATTATATCGATCGTTTTTATTCACTTGTTGATCCTACGCAAATAGTGGTAAGCCGAACCTTTTCCTTAAACAATCCATTTATATCATCGTAATATCATTTTGATTAAGACTTTTTCCAATGGAGGCAAGTGGTATCGATTCGAAAAGAAAAGCGATTCGAGAACACAAAAGGAGTGGATTTGCAATTCCTACTCCTAAGTTCAAGCGTAGGGCGGTATCGGAGGTTCGGGATTTTCCACCGGGTTGTAGACCATCATCCGGTGAAAATAGACAAATCGCGATTGTTCACGATACTAAGGGTAAGCGTTTCATTAGATCGTCTGATTTAGATATTAGATTAATAAAATATCGTTTATTGGTTAATCGAGTGTAATGGTGATTTAGGTGCCGACGATCAAGAAGGTTTAGTCCTTACCGTAATCAGGTGTGTAATCTTACACCGAAATCCCGTAGATTTGTGATTCGATGTCATGTTGGAAAATAGATCGTTATTATTTACAAGGCTAGAAATCATAATATGGCATAGATCGAGTAACTTGCTTAAATTACATTATTTCTAAAATCTGTTAAAATCGGTATAAAATTTGTAAAATTACCAAAGTGCCCCTAAGGGTCGATTTACCAAAATGCCTCTATGGGCCGATTTACCAAAATGCCCCCTATGGGCCGATTTACCAAAATGCCCCTATGGGTCGATTTGTTAGAATGCCTTAGGGGGCCGAATTATTAAAATGTTTTATTGGGCTGGATCTCCAAAATTGTTCAATAGAATAATGGTTGTTATTTATATGTGAATACTTTATGTTATTATGTATGTTGCATTTTCTTTTACATTTTGCATGGGATGGGAAAATTGTATGAAGAGCAGTGTAGCCTGGTGGCATTGCCACAAATTGTGTACTATTGAGCCTAAATTATGTTTTTAGTGGTTTGACCACAAAAATAAAATGATATAGCAGTTTGACTGCAAATTTGGTGTGAGCGGCGGGGTGGGTTGACTTAATGCCCACAGGTGTGATTGGCTGGTCGGGGGTGTGATGGATGGATGGGTTGGGTTGCATACATTTAATTTATACAAATATTGTTATGTAAATGGGCTTCGACCCAAGAACATGCTATATGGGTCTAGGCCCAAGATTATGCTATGCGGGTTTAAGCCCAGTGGATGACGGTAAGGGGATTATGCACTGAGTTCTAGTAACTCACCCCCTTTTTCTTAATCCTTGTAGGTAATGCTCAGTGATGTGGACTTGGGCATGGATGACTCGGTGGAGGCCATACTTTAGAAATGGTGTTTTCGAACTTTAGCAAATTTTCATTTTTCGCTTTATTTCATTACTTTTATTATTTTGGGTTTAAAGTTGTAATAAGGCCTCTGGGATTTTTAATTCGGTTTTATGTTTGACGTATTTAAATTTTCCATGAATTGTTTTAAACGGGGATTTTCTAAAATCATAAACAACGGTTTTTCTTCAAATTTATCAACAAACAGATTTCATAATAAATATGTACAAATAATTTAACTTAGATTTTTCCTGTAAATTATCAATAATATTTTCAGAAGTCACGGTTTTAAAAGATCACTAGTTCGATTATTGATTCTTCAATTAACCTCTCGAGATTAGTAGTATTTTTATCGAATATTTCTTTTAATCAAACTGGTTTTCTTAATTATAACCAAATAATATCTACTTAGGTACGAGTTTCAAAGTTCTTAATACGTTTTATTCATGTGACATGTCAGATCCGGTCGTAACGCATGGGCCGGGTTTGGGGTGTTACAGTAAATCCACAGACTTGAATGAGTCCACAATCAAAATCTCTTGAAAGAGAACAAATAAACTAAACTCTAAAAACTAAGAAAGAAACAAAACAAAACTAAATTTAACGGAAGAAACTAGGTTAATGGAGAAATGTCTTTAACATGTGTCAAATGAGCCTATTTATACCCTTCAGGTGGTCGTTTCCTTAACCCTAGGTCAGCTGACGTTCCCGAGCTTTAAGTTTTATTGTGCAAACCAAAACGCCCCTGCTTCGTGTCTAATTTCCGTCTTAGAGTCAATGTCGTGACACACCAGGACCTATGTCACGACATAACAACTAGTATGCTCCTTTTTAGACATCTTCAAGGGTATGTCGTGACACCCTCAGTCTGTGTCACGACACCTTCAATCTATGTCGCGACATCGAAGGCAGACTTGAGCTTTCTTCATTCTGTTCCCTATGCTGCGACATCAGTCCTCTCGTGTAGCGACATATCGTCCAATATCGTTTTAAAATGCCTTCTAATGGTCTCCTGCACATTTGCAAAGCATGTTAGCTCTTCTTGAGGTCTCATTCGACCCTTAAGGTTAATAAAAGACTCAATTTGCATATTTTATTGAATGTAAGTAAAACTAAAGAAACTTAGCTAAATTGTAATGAAAATGCTTGTATTCAGGATCCTTAAGTGTGAAAACTAGTTTAATCTGCTATACTGAATTTCGGCAGATCAAGTATTCACCATGGTAATCTGTTTGTTTTGAATATGGGCGCATTCGTAATTATGAAAGACTTCAGAAATTGTCAATTTGAGTTTGTCTATGTTATGCAGTGCTAAAATCTGAGTATCTGATATCTACCATATCTAAATAGTATTATGTCTTACTCTGGAATTTTATGGAATCTGAATTGTTTGTCATCTGGGGTAGATTTGTGTTTTGCAACAAAGATGGGGATAATTATTTTGAATGATTTGGATAAATCATTGTCAGTATAAGCATGTATCGAATTTGAACTAGAAAATGATTTGATTTGGTAAACTAGTGGTATCCAACCAGAGACGATTCTAGGGGGGCTGGCATGGGCCCCGACCCCCCCTAAAATGAAAAATTGCCATTTAGACCCTCTAATTTTTTAAAATTTTAAATTAGTAAAGGTAAAATTGCACTTTGGCCCCCCTAAAATTATGAAAATTCAATTTAATACTTTAAAAATTATAAAGCTATAGACTATAAAAAATTAAAATTTCATTCGGCCCCCCTAAAAAATTATTCTGGCTTCGCCCCTATATCCAACTTATTGTGGGAATCCGTCAAGTATGAAAGAATCCGCCAATAAACAGTATCCATGAATAGTCGTTCTGTAATAAGTGTATGTGTGAAGAGATGGTCTATATGAAGTGAGTTTTGAAGGTATATTCTTTTGAAAAAAAATACTTTTGTGGTTTTAAGAGAAAAAATAGATTAATGTAATGTCTGGAATGATCTTAAGTCAGTCAAGTAGTTAAGAGAAAACTGGTACGCAAAAAGTATGAAAGTTAGCGTGTAAGTGTAAGCCTGTAATTGTGAAAGCATTCACCGAAACAAAAATAATTGGTTAATAAGGGTAGCTGGAGCACAAATGTTCTTCAGATATTATCAAAATATCTGCTAAGGTATTCTGTATTAACTCTCACTAAGTTCTCCTAAAATTACAAGTGTTATGTTTATGTTTCAAGTACTGATGAGATGAGATTGCGCCAAGAGGGACGACGCCAAGATTACGCCAAGGAAGCGCCGCACCGGGTTATAATACATATAGTGGAAAAGTGGTGTATTGTAGGATTTCATCGTAAAGAGTCTGTGTTTAATAAATGTTTGTATTGTAAAATATTTAGTGAAAATCATGATGTAATATTTTATTCTTAAATACTTTCCTTTGTTTTCTTGAAATTGAGTCTTTGAGTAAAGTAAAAAAGTAATATGTTTTAAGTAAGGAGTATCTGTCAACAGTTTCGAAATTTTGTTAATCGAGTCGGGTCGGGTCGGGTTGAAGGCATTACAAAGGGGGAGTACGACCTCACACATTAGTTTTCGATTGATTATACCAAAAGGGAAGATGCCTCTCTCCTTATCCTTTAAGGGTGTAAGGGGGACGAGTCCTCGCATATTATCTAATTCCTCAATGGGGACAAGACCTCACACCTTGGCCTTCAAATGACTCTATCAAAAGGAACGAGACCTCTCACCTTATCCTTCGAGGGAATAAGAGGGACAATACCTTACACCTTAGCCAATTCCTCAAGTGGAATGAGCTCTCATACCTTGGCTTTCAGATGATTCTACTAAGAGGGGCGATCGAATTTGGTGATTAGATTGGGTGTGAGGTGTCACAAATGTTGTGGAAAATGTGACCACAACCAAACAAAACACTAGCAATGATTCATACTTGAACGAAATCCAAAACTTCTCATCCAAATTTGTAGACACAAACACCCTTCTTCTATTTGATTTTTGGAAATCTAATGTAACTTTCAATTTACATATATCACCCTTAATTTTTGATCTGTACAAACCATTGAAAGTTGAGCGCACTATATAAAATAAGTCTTTCTTATCACATTCTAGTGAACAAGGACCCGTTTTTATATAATGTAACTTATGCCTCTTATTGAAATAGAGATTCTTTAAAAAAATGACCACTTTCCTTCTAAACAACTATGGTTATCCCTTTAGTATTAACTCCAAATCTCCTTCATCATCAAAGCTAATAAAGAACAAGTTTTTTCCTAGCATCCTCAATCTCAAACTTCTTATTACATTTCCATAAGCCTTTAAAATGAAATATGAAACTATCTCAAACTTCAGAATAGTAAAATGGGTCAATTGGTCGAGTTAGCCCAAAACGGGTTTGGGCTTGTAAATTATTTTGGAATCGAGCCACATCTTGGCTTATGTATGGATTTACTTGTATGCAAGGTGTTAAAAGAAATAATATCATTAAAAATTAAATAAAGTTATTTTTTTAAAATACGTTAAATTCAAGTTGTTTATGCAATAAGTACATGTGTTTAAAATTTGATCCAAGTATTTCAGATGTACTCAATCTCACATTCGAGTTAGGATTTAATGCCTAAGTTAATGGTCAAGATGACAGAAAGACTTGATTGATATAATATTGATATTATGATGACTTAATAAAAAATATTTTAAAATTTGAACATCAATTTCAAATCTAGACCATAATTTGGTGATGCCTAGTGCAATTAACCTATTTTATATATTAATTGTTTAATTAAATATGTATATTTTGTTAAGCAATAGGCGCGTACCTTGTATAATGTACATATTGATGTATTCAAGTTTTTAAAGTAATGTAAATTGATATATTTTTTACTCACTGACAATTACTTTTATGCACATATCATGTAATTTTTAGTTTTTTGTTTTAATTATTTCAGCATGGAGTCTTAATTAATTTTATATTTTTAATAATTGACCTAACTAATTCTGTGTAGAATCCAATTTCGATAATATATCGTATTTTTGGATCATATTTTAAAATGTATTGCTATTTGCAAAGTGTGGAGCAGGCGTATGTGAAAAAAGAACAGACAGAAAATTTAAAATCCTAAGAAAAGAAATAAAATGGTGGGGTTGAATTGAATTAAATAAATAAATAAAATTCACATTAAAAATAATATATATATATATATATATATATATATATAAGGTAGTATATACAAATAAGTAGAAATAAAGGAAAAGGCAAGAGCTTATTTACATTGATTAAAAAGCTTTTAGAGCGTGGGGGGCAAAACAATTATAAATCAGCTTTCTTTCATGTTTCCCACCAAAGTTCCATTGAATATATTAATGTGATCATACCTATTGTTCTTGCCGCCATCATAGGTTATACATAAATAAAAACCAAGAAGCTTCCTCCATGGAGTCATTCTATTTCTTATTATGTTGTACCAACAAATCAGGCAATCTCCGAATCTTTATAAAGATGCCACTCTGTTGGCATTTCAAAGCGACTGTTGTATGGGGGCACACACAATTTACCTGAATTGCTAGGAAATTTAGCAGCATTGGCCATATTATAGAAATTAAGTTATGACGCTGCTTCAACTTTTGACTCTGTCTTTTTGCCAACTACAAATCCATGCCGACACTATATTTTTCTTTTTTTTCAAATTGATTATCGGAACTTTCTGAATTTTATCTCTTCCACTTTACTCTTTAATTTTCTTTTCCGCACATTTCTTTTTTCTTTAAATAAATCATAAAATTATTTTAATTTTAATTTAATAATAAAATATAAATTTATTTTTAAATTAATAGTAAAATGGGTCGGGGGTTAGAAAAGCTCAATCATGAATACCTCTGGCCTTGCTTGTTTGATTTTTGTTAAATTATATCTAATTCAATTGTAAGCCTTAAAATCAAAAACAGTACACGCTAAACATTGTTGAAACACTTTCCATGAAAAGGACGTCTAAAATGAAAGACACAAAATATCAGGAGAATCAACAACATATCATCTAGCAATAGACGCCATTAGAGAATCACTCAAAACACAGCTAATTAATTTGAAGGAAGAGAAAAGACGGACCACTCAAAGTTGAATTGGATATTCTTAAATCCCCCTCTAAGACAAAAAATGTAATAATTAATTATTTGCAAGTGATAGGGTTTAGCCATAAGGCATCAAGCAAGGTAAGGTCCCTTCAACCACACCAAAAAGTGTTCCGACTTTCCATGGTTTATAATATAGTCAAACCATGAGTTTATTCTGCCTGCAGACATAGATTTTGCACCAACTTGGTCTTATCTCAAAACCAAAATCTACTTTTTTTAAAACTGGGTAATGTATATTTAATTCAGCCATCAATACCAACCCTTTTAGTCGAATTAGATCATGAGAGAATCTTAAGGCAAGCAACAAATGAATGAAGAAGAACCCATTCTCCATATTTTAATATTAACAATTTGCAAAGAAAAGAATGCATAATCTATATGTGTTAGTGGGACAGTTAAGGGCTAACCCAACTGTGGCTTAAAACCCATATTGATGGCGTGGTGGGGTGGGGAAAGGTCTAAAGGTTCTATTTTCATCCAATATTGAACCTTTGAATGGATGAAGGGATATGTTCAGCTTCCAATTGTTAATGGGTATCACATTTTCATTGCCATTTCCTTTGCTTTTGACTCACAAAAAAGTTGGAACAACGGCAAAGGCGTTGATTTTTTTTTCCCAAGGCATTTCTTAGATATGCGGATGGGACATGGGACTTGGGAGTTAAAGATTACCAAATCTTTAATTATTGTGGGGATTCCTTTGGATTTATTGAACCAACTTTCTTATCTATCCTACTACTATTAGATTTGAATCTCAAGTTTTTATATTTAAGAAACTCAGAGGAGCTTCGGCATACTAATTTTACTATGTGAATTTATATTTAATATCTTGTTAGTCTATATTATTTCTATATTTATATCTCGACAATCATTTATACAATGACACATGTAAAATTATTAATTTATATATATACTCTATTTATGACTAGTTTGGACTTATATTTATTGGTATCAGAACGTATCAATGAAAATATGATAAATGCACATAAGGTGTCAAGGGCTATTCTAGTGATGTGTAATTGTGTGGTTAATTATCCATACATTACAAAATTATTATCATTAGTTATTATAAAATAAATTATTATAAAGCCTCGGTACCGTTTGGTTTGAAAGATCTAAGTTTGAGTTTTTCTATTCGTAATTGTGCTGCGTGGGTTTTCAACCCATCATATGCAATT
Source organism: Gossypium sturtianum (assembly GCA_025698515.1). Lineage (NCBI taxonomy): Eukaryota > Viridiplantae > Streptophyta > Magnoliopsida > Malvales > Malvaceae > Gossypium > Gossypium sturtianum. Next base: position 39,244,675 of record CM046950.1, read on the forward strand.
GTACATGTGTGGGTTTTAGTCTCGAATCATTTTCTTCTCTTATCTATTTGTGTTTTTTAATGGTTTGATTCTACTTTATAATTGCTCAAATATGTATTTATACTTACATTATATTTGTATATGTACATTTTTTTCATGTACAGTTAACTTTATTTATTCTTTCAAAATAAGGTAGTAACACATGGTAAATCCTTAATCTCATTTTTGAATTTCTTTTAGTTATTGTGATTTTTTTAGTTGAAATATGTTGTAAGTCTTTACACTCTTTGTAAATTTAAAAATTAGTCTATGTACTTTTATTTTTAGGAATTTGTTCCCTTACATTATAGATTTCAAAATTCAAGTTTAACTATTAATTCTGTTTAAAATATTTTGTTAAATTCAAGTTCATTACAATATCTTTTTTTTAGTTACATTACTACTAAGTAAGTACTTTTTTATTTCAAAATGTTACACCAACCAAATTATAAAAAATAAAAAAAGTAACAATTAGACTTGAATTTTGGAATCTAAAGAGTAAAGGTACTAAATTCTTAGATTTAAAATATAAAGATTAAATTTCAAAATTTTGAAAAGTACAGGTGTCTATGACAAATTTTAACTTTCTTTCCCTCCACTAGATAATTTATCCAACTAGGAGCTCTTTTTATATATGTTTCTGATTTTCTTCGTGGACAAAGGCCTGGTTACCTTGGAAAACGGCCCATCATATTGGGCTTTTGGTAGCGTCTATTGATGTCACCCACTTTCTCAAATTCCCGCTAGATTGAAGGGTTCAACCGTGGATTCATAGAGGCGGCAAATGGGCAAGTATGGATCAACTTTTTCAGATTTAAATTTTTTAGGCATGAAATTTTTGGGCTTGGACTCTCTTTTGGACTTGAATTTTTCAGGTTTGAATTCTTTTTTTCCCCCTCATATTCGAGCTTAAATCAAGCCGTGGGTTTTGATGGTTTAAATAATTTTGAAAATTTTAAATTATAAATACTTTAATTTCTAATGTAATACCTTATTTATTTTTATACGATTACAACACAAATAATTTTTTTTCTTATAAAAATATAATTTATATATATTTAATAGAATTCTTTATATAAAATAATCAATTTACTAATTGCATGTAAAATTTATTATTATATGGTAGGTATATGAATTGATGAAAATATCTTTTATTATTTATTATTATATTATATTGCCAAATAAATAATTTTTTTCTTTTTTATTAAATTTATAAACCTAATATTCATATCTTAAAATATTTATTCCAAAACCCAAATATATTATACTAAACCCAAACCCAAATAATATAGTCATTATTACCCAAAGTCAAAATAAACTAATTATAACTCAAATATCGAGTATAAAATAAAAATAAATTAAACTCAATATCCAAATATAATTTGTAAAAGTTAAAAACTAATTCAAAATATAATTTAATAAAAAATAATATTTTATTAAGATATTAAAATTTTAATAATATTTTATGTATTATTAGTCATATAAACATGTATTGAAATATACTAAATTACACATAACTATTGATTTGTATCTTTTATTATAATCTATAATATAATAATAGTTATTATATATATATATTTTTATATATGTATGTATTAATAGTTTTAGTCATAGTTGTTGAAAAATAAGAAAAGTATGAACCACTGTGTGAAGGAGTGCCCACTCCTCGATCACCGACGTCGCGTGAGACAATTTTCATATTTATGATATTGACAATTTATTGAACAACATTTATGAGTTGGGTTGATTATGTGGATGATATCTAGCCCATCAATGAATATCATATCATTTGGAAAAACATATTTGGAGGATCATGTCGAATCGGATCACCCTTATCTAATCCCTTAAATCAAGGAAGTTGGATTGGATTATATCGTTAATATCTCAACTGCCAAGAGTCCTTGTTTACTTTGTTTCTTATTAATATATTGTATCTATTGGAAAAAATTTGGTTTGAAAACGGTTTTCTTGCACAACGGAAAATAAAAATTTGAAAACTGACCCGATTTGTAATATTTATAGCAATAAACCCTAGACCGAAATCGTACATGTGTTTTCGGATAGATGGATTCTTCTAATTCCCGATTTTCAACTAAACGACCTTCTCCGCTATTCTCGTACCACATATTGCCTCGAGTGTGGGCTCGATCAAATCGAATCAAACACATAAACTAAAAATATTTTTCTTTCCTTTTGGGGTGAAAACAAAAATCCTCTCTTCAAAATAGAAATAGACAAAATCGTTATTCCGGAAAATATATTTAATTCTTAGATAATAAAAGTCTCTTTATTTTTAGCCAGAATAAAAATATCTGAAAGTTGTGTTAGTAGCGCTATTGGTGCCATCTATTTATAGGGAGCGAAGGTAGAACACTTGTTATAAGAATGATATCATAAGCAAAAACACATATGAGTGTTTGAGATGGTTATGATAAGAAATTTCTTATATTATAAATCCTAAAAGAATATATTGTAAAAATAATTAGTTTCTTTTATAAAGTTATAACAAAAATTATATTATTTAGATCTCAAAAAAATTCTAAAGTTAGAGTAAAAAAATATATATTATAAAAAATAATTTAAATTTATTTATAAAAATTTATGACCAAGAAATATAAACATAACTTATTTGTTCATGCTATATATTATAAAAATAATATACTTATAAAAAATGTTAACTCGATTATAAAAAATTTTAACAAAAAATTATATTATTTGTAAGAAATGTTATGAAAGTTATTGGAGAATTTATATATTATTTTTAATTATTTTTATGAATTGAAAAAATGAAACACTAAGATTGACCGTGAAATGAATGGTCTAATTTGTAATTTAGTAATTGTAGGTGCAGCTAATGTAAGTCGGGTGAAAGCAAATGTCAAAGAGCTAGTTCAACAATGTTGACATATATGAAAGAGAAATAAGAGTAAAACCACATAAAGTTCCCAAAACAAAAGTTGCATTCTAATTGCACACACACAAATGAAATCTAATCAATATAGCCCACTAAACAAACAGATAATAATTAACAAATAAATAATAAAAATAATAATCAGCAACTCCATCACGAAAGACAGGTTAGATGAATCTCAGTATAGATGTTTAATGCAAAATCTATTGATGACTGGCTGAACCTGTAAGAGCCCAATTTTGACCGGGCTTTGAAATAAACCAAATAAATAATAAAACCAAAGTCTAAATAGTTGCAGTCCATTTACAAACAGACAACCCAGTGACCCAATTACCTTTAGCCCAATAACACCCAAACCTAAAAACAGATTACCCCTAGCCCAATTGCCAACAGATCCGATTTCACCCTAAACTAACCCAAACTAAACCTAGGCCCCAGACCCAGATACAAGTGGCCCAAAATGGCCCAATGCTTAGGCGAAATTGGCGTAAACCTAGGGTTTCAAGAACCCCTGCGCCATGCAAAGACCCCAATCGTCGCATCCCCACCTCTCGCGCGCAATCAACGCCAGCGCTCCACGCCACCCTCGGTCGCACCGCGGTTCGAGCGCGAATCCCCCTATCACCGCCGGATCTCTCGTCGCTCGCCTGCAAAAGGAAAGAAACAGGACAGCAAACATGGAAAACATTTTGTTTCTTCTTTATTTTTCATTTTCGAAAGGCTATAAAAGCCTGTCATAAACCTGTAAAAAAGGACACGGAGAGAAAAAATAAACAGAGAAATACAGACAAAAAAAAAATATTGAAACAGAATACCAAGTTTTTCTTTAAGGTGATTTTTTACTCATATTTTATATTCATGCATGTGTTTTGTATATAAAAAGTACCAAAAAAGAGCGTTTACCTTTCAACGGTGTTAAAAAGCAGAGATTTTGGCCTCCGGCCACCGTCCGTGGTGGCGCGTGAGGCGCGTGGTGACAGTGGCCACGACGGTCCGATGACCAGACCTTGGCAGAGGGAAGGAGGACCTTTCAGTTTTTAAAAAAACCATAACATAATGTTTTTTTTTTTTGTTAAAACTGATTTATATAGGGATATGGAAACGACGTCGTTTCTGCTTAATTCAATAAGTATAAAACGACGTCGTTCTGAAGGAGGATCCGCGCGTTGACCCGAAAACCCGGGGAGGATCCGTGTGTTTTTGTTAAATGGTATAATTTCCTTTTCGGTCCTTCCGCAATTTTCTTTAATTTTAATTCAGTCCAATCTGCATTTTTATTATTTATTAAATTAGCCCCAAAATTTGTTTTTGTACCAATTTAGTCCCTCGGACTGTTTTAAAGATTAAAATCTGAACGTTGCCGTTTTGAAATTTGGCATAATTTCTATTTTAGTCCCTGTGTTTTAACACGCGTTTTAGTTTAATCCTTTTAGTGTTTTAATTACTATTTAACCCCTGTTTTCTTTGTTTTATTTTACTTTTATCCTTTTATTTTATTTTATTTTTTTATTTTACATTGTATTTAATTATTTTATCATATTAAATATTGTATATTATTTTCTTATATTTATTAATTTATTAATAGTACGAAATACATATTTTATATGTATTATCTTTATATATATATTTAATTATTATATATTATTTGATTTAATATAATTTATATATTATTTTATAGTTCATATATTATTCATTATATTATATTTTTTAATATTATATAGTATTATATCCTATATTATTTTTAAAAAAATATATTTTATTTAAAATCATTTAGATTGTATAATATATTATTTATTTTTAAATGTAGTTTTTAAATGTATTAGATTATTATAAATATGTTTTTATTTAAAGTTATAAATTATTTATTTATTTTAAAATGTATTTTATTTTATTTTTTTCTATTTCAATATATCTTTATACATTTTTTTAAACATTTATTATTTGATATATGTAGTTGCATGAAAGGTTTAATATTGTATGTAGGGGTGAGCGTTCGATCGAATCGAATCGAATCGAATAAAAAATTTCGAGTTAATCGAGTTGACGAATCATATTTTATCATCCTAATTTGATTTGAAATTTTCTCGAATCGAGTCGAGTGAGATGGAATTCGAATCGAATCGAATCGAATATATTTGTTCGAGTTAAATTTTAAAAAATAATTTTGGGTCATTGTAACCATTGTCACCCATCGTAATAAAATTTTTCCACCTTAACCAAATTTTTTATTAACTTTCATCACCAAATAATTTATTTATTAATCTTTTATATACGGGTTAGCTTCTTTGCTTGCTTAGTTGTTTCAATTATCTTCAGATTCTTGTCACTATGTATTTTGGAATTAAAGAATATATTAAATGTAAAAATGTGATTTTTTTTAATGAAAGTTATTTTAAAGATAAAATGTGAAATTGATACCAATATAAAATTTTAACACGAATATTTTATGACATAATTAATAATTCAATTTTAATATAAATATTCAATATGACTAAACAATTCAATAATATAAATAATATAAAATGTGAAATTTAATTTAATAATATAAATAGTAGATATAAATAAAATTATTACTATTTATGTTTAGTGATTTTTTTTGGATAATTTTGATTTTTTATTTGAGAGTAAAGGGTGAGAAGTAAAAGTTTAGGAGAAAAATAAAAAGTTTTGGAGAATAAAAGTTTGAGGGAAAGTAAATAGGGGGGAGTAAAATTTTGAAGGGAAAATATTAAAAAAAAATTGGAGGGGAGATGGGTTTGGGGTAGATGGGAGGTGAGATGGGAATGGAGTAAAAGTTTTAGGGGAAAAGTGGGAGGGAGTAAAAATTTTGGGGGAAAATAAAAAGTTTTGAGGGTTTTTGGGAGTAAAATTTTGAGAAAAAGTAAATGGGAGAGTAAAATTTTGGTGAGAAATGAATTTTGGGTAGATTGGGGGATTGGGATGGGAGTAAAAGTTTTGGGGGAAAGTGGGAAGGAGTAAAAGTTTTGAGGGAAAAGTAAAAAGGTTTGGGAGTTTGGGGTAAAAATGTAAAATATTATAGTTTGATATTCGAATTATTCGAATTATTCGAGTTATTCGAATTCGAAAACTCAACTCGATTCGAACTCGAAATCCGAAAAAAAAATTGAGTTGACTCGAATAACTCGAATAACTCGATTCGTTTAACTCGAACTTCAATTTTTTTTCGATTTTTTCGAGTCAAATCGAGTTTTGCTCACCCCTAATTGTATGTGAAATTTTCACGTTTATTTTGACATTTATTGTTTTATATATTTTTTATATATACTCTGTCATTTATTTATGATTGCCTTAATGTAATTATTTTTAGTCGTTATTTTATTTTATTGTCTGTGTTAATATGATATTTTCATAAGATCATCGTTTTAAAATAAATTGTGTTTTATAAAATTACTATATTTTATCTAAAGGTTTTAAAATAAGGCAATGTTTTGTATTTAGAAATTCGGGAAATAGTGCCCAATCGTGCTGGGTTGCGATTTTCCGTTTGGCTAAATAACTAAATATCCTTTTAACAAGTTTTGTAAATCATGAGATGATTTTGATTACGAAGGTTTTAAGATATCGTGTCCTATCGTGCTGGATGTGATGTTTATATTCTTTTGGAACAAAGAAATCTCAAATTTTAACTCAAATTGCTCGAAGTTTTTAAGAAATCATATTTTTAAATACTTTTAAATTTCAAACATTTGGACATGATTCTATCGATTAGGTACCAATTTTTTGGGCGTTATGAGGGTGCTAACCCTTCCTCATACGTAATCGACTCCCGAATCCATTTTCTCGTTTTTCGTATACCAAAATCAAATGTTTTAAAATAAAACATTTTACAAGGTGATCCAATCATACCTAAATAAAAAGGGATTGGTGGCGACTCCCATTTTTATTTTTAAAAGTCAACCCCATTTTCTAAAACATTTAAAATGATTTCGACATAACCCATCATCCATCTTTCGAATAAATACATGTTGATAGGTACAAATTACAAATGCTCGCTGCTCTTTTTATATGTTTCTTCTTCTTGTTATTTTTTGAGAAAGATTAGTAAGAATAATTGTTTTCAGAGGAAGTGTTGCATTATTAGGCAATCAAATAAAAGACATTCTCACGACATAAGCTGCTTTCAACCCAAGTTACGTCAGCTGATTAACTTTTTTAGTGCGGTACTTATGTTATATTTTATCTAGTCTAGTACTTATGTTTGACAAAAGTTATATATCTAGTATTTAAAAGGTAACGATATTAACATTTTAGTGCTTAATTCAAGTTTTTAAGTTGATTTGATGAAAGTTAATTACTAATATTATTATAATAGAATAAATTTAGTGTTAATTGTAATTTTATTTAAGTTTACGTTTAATTTTTCAAATATAATTTGATGGATTTGATTTAATTTAAGTTTTAGGCTTGATTTGATGAAAGTTAATTTTTAATATTATTAACTAATTCTGAATTTCCATTAAATCAATTCTAAAACTCAAATTAAATACTAAAGTATAATTTTTTTGTCAAATACAGGTATCATATTGGACCAAAAAATAATACAAGTACCACATTAGAAAAAAGTGTCAAACTCAAGTATCAAATTATGTATTAAGCCTTTTTAATACATGAAAATTTTATTTTACAGTCTATTTAAACACCTTAGAGTAATTGAATGAAAATATAATTATTAACTTAGTAATTACCTTAGACATGTTTAAGTAAAAAAATTATCTAAACAAGTAAGAAGAATTAAAATCAGACAAATTTTTATAATACATTAGTCTAAAAAAGTATTCAACAATACCATTGCTAATAAAATTAATACGAAAAATAACCATTCTAAACAATTTTATCTGATTATTCTAGCATTCCATAACTCTCTCTAACATTAATCATATACTCATTGTTATTATCGGTTGATCCTTGACCAATTATAAATAATTAATAATGAACATCATGTAATTTAATTAAATTTAGTATACATAATTTATAATAAATACTATGTAAATTAGTTAATTATTTAGTAAGTTAAAATGTGTAAAAAATTATCTCTCATCAATAAAATTTTTAAATTATTTAAACGAGATTAATAAAATAACATATAAACATATTTTAAAGATTAAAATACTAATATTGTTGTATAAAAATAATTATTTAAACATAAATGATGTATGAATATGTTTGGAAAGTTACAGGGCAAATGGATTTGAGTGCAATTATTTTTAATTACAAGTGTAACTACCATTTACACCCTCCCATAAGAATTGAAGAGTGTAATTGAGGTGTTCAAATTGAATTCAATCTAATGGGACTCGCTAATTATCGTAATGCTTGAAAATTTTTTTAGGGGTTTAAATCAAATTGTAATTTTTACTATAGTACAAATACAATTTTATGATTTTAATAGCCTATATCTTTATAAATTTTAAATGATTAAATAATTTTTTTATTTTACATTTACTAATTTAAAATTTTAAAAGGCCTAAATGAAAAATTTTCTATTTTACGGGGTAGGGCCCTTGCCAACCCCCTAACTATGCCCTTGCTAATTACAATAGTTACGCAAACATATCACAAGTGTGTAATTACAAACAATACCCAAATTTAATTATTATGTGACTTTTCAAACGTGTCCATATATATTAAAAGATGAAATCAAAGACAAATTATAAAGCATCACTTTTCTAAATACAATCAAAATAAAATTATATTTAGACAAACTAAAATAATGTTAACATGCTAAAAATAATTAAAATAATATCTAATTAAATAATAAAAACTAATAAAAATATAAAATAATTAAATTTCCCATATTGGTCTTCTTTAATCTATTCATCTTCCCCATCATATTCGATTGATTTTGGTTCTTATGTGGCTAACTTGTTTAAAATTCTCATGCTATTAATTACTCCAGAGTTATAGATTAACTAAACAATAAAAAAATTATAAAAAAAATATTATTATAAATTAGAGTTACAAATTAACTAAACAATTATTCAAGATCTCGTGACCTCATACCATCGAGACCACAAGCCTAACATGTATAGGGCATTTTCCACTTACACGTCTATAACAACAAAATAACAATAGATTTACTAAATTTCAAAGAGCTCAGAACCAATACATAAATAACACGTGTCACATTGAAAATAATTAACAACAATCCTTTCTCATCCTTTGAAAGCCTATAGATATTAGGATAAAACACCGAGACACACTCCCTCCTCTAATACTCTAAACTCTCTCTCATTCCCTCTTTCCTTCTAATCCTCTCTAGACATCCACGTTCTAATCATTTTAGTTCCCATACGACACTTCATCCTTCATATGAACCATCACAAATTACTACCACTTCCTCCTTAATTTCTGACAGCTGTATATATTTTTTCATGTTTAAAACTATTTGTAATCACTGAATTTTGTCCACGCCTCGTATTTTAATTTTTTTAAAAATTCAAGGCCCATTGGGACTTGGCTTTGGGCTTTGGCCCATTAATATTATATATATATATATATATATATTAATTTTGAATAAATAAAAAATACAAAAAAATTGAAATTACATTTTGACCCCTCATCTTTTTTAAAATTACCATTGACCCCTAAACTTTTCCAAAATTTCATTTTGACCCCTCAACTTTTCCAAAATTACACTTTGACCCTGCTACTTTCTCGAAATTACATTTTGACCCCACTAGTTTCACTACGTTTGCGATTTAGTCCTTCTGGCAAAATCACGTGATTTGAGCACCTGCTCCCCGGATTTTTCGGCCGCCAGCATGGGTGGAGACCCTTCCTTCAGCCACCACCTGAAAAATGCAGAGAGAAGGTGAAGATTAAAGCATAAAAGGAGGGAAATCAACCAAAAAAAGGCTCTCCAACATTCGGCAAAAGAAGACCCCCCAAGATTCGGCTAACAAGAAAAGAGATCCCTCAAACATTCGAATCAAGCAAAAATAAACTCCCATCTCCGAACCCGAAAACGACCTTAAGCCTTACCATTAAACTGCTCCACCAATTGCTCCCAACCTCATTATCATTAACATACCCAAATCAAATCATACAAAAATCAAAATAAACCCACACAACTCCGTTTTCGGGTTACCTGGTTCTAGGGGGAGGAGAGCCTCGTTTTGGTGTTAGACGGGGTTTGATCGGAGCTCTGAGGGTGGTGGTGTATATTGACGGTGGCTGGTGTAAAAAGAAGAAAAAAAAAGTTGGGAAAGAAGAAGAAGGTGACCACGTAAATAGAAGGAAAAAGGGAGAAAAAAAAAAGGGGGTAGCCCAATACATGCTACCAGTAGCAGCCCAAAAGCAGTGCAGGCCCATTCCATCTTGAACCTATTTCAGCAGCCCAAAGGGAGGAAACGGGTTGATTTCAGCAGCCCATGACTTTGGGCTTTGGTATATTTCTTGACACCTTTTTATTTACCCATTTAGCCCATATTTTTAATGTAGTCTTATTTCAATTATATTAACATTTTTATTGGCTTTTTTTTTGAAATATTATTGTGTGATTTCATTTATAAAATTTAATTTTTAATAAATTCATTTTTTAAAGCAACGAATCAGTTTAGCATTAAATCATCGATCTCACTGCTATGTTGGGTGGACATCTTTGATTTTGTGTTGAATATAGAACACCTTTCTAGAAATTAAAAAATTCAAATTTTCCTAAAAAATAATAATAAAATCTTTATTCAAAAGTTAGTAAAATTTCATTTTTTTTAAATACATATGTATATAGTACGCTAATTTGCAATTTATCGCAATGATCGTCTTTTTGAATAAACAATAAACAATCGTCAGATCACGATCAAATATTAAATCGTTTTTTTTTAAAAATTGATAGATAAAGTAATAATAATAGTAGATTTTTTTCGCATTTAAAAAAAAAATCTTATAATAAAATAATATGTGATTTATCAAAATTTCTCAATTTTCAATTGGATCACAATTAAATATTAAATTGAATTCGTATTATGAAAATTAAAATAACACGCGTTTAACGAGATACCTATTTTGGGCGTCGCGAGGGGCTAATACCTTCCTCGTGCGTAACCGACTCCCGAACCCTATTTTTCTCTGGAATTTTGATGTAGACCTAAACTAGGCTTTTTTTTAAGAAAATTCAAAAATAATTTTTCTTTTTAAAAAAGAGTATTTATTAGGTGTCCGATCACACCTAGGAAAAAAGATCGGTGGCGACTCCTTTTTTTTTTAAAAAATAAAATCGAAACTCTGTTTTCAAATTTTCAATAATTTTCTCAATTAGCGCATGAGCCAAGTTTACGTCGCTACAGCTGGCGACTCCGCTAGGGACATTTTTTTTTGAGAGTCGAGTCTGGAATTAAACGCGTGTTGTCAAAATTTTCGAAACTCCTTGTTCAAATTAATATTTAGTCGTGATCCTTAAATTTTGTTTTTTGAAAAGTCATGCATTTGCATCATGTTATAAATATTTTTCTAACTTGTTTTATCTTTTTGTTTTTCAGCTCTAAGTTTTTACGGTTTTAGTTTTTTTAGTTTTAAAATAAAAATGAAAAGGTTTGTGAGTTTCTCCCCACACACCGTGCACTTGCATTTTTGCATGACATGAGCTCTCTACCTGGGCTCCGTCCGCTTAAGTGGAAGTAAACGCTATGCCTTCGTGAGTTAACTCGTCCCTCCGCACAGGCTAGTGAATACTTCCGAGATACATATGACTTATGCTTTCGTGAGTTAACTTGTCCCTCCGTATAGGCATAAGTAAATGTAATCCCTCGAATTGAACTTGTGAGCCTGTGATGGGCAATGACCGATGCTCCGTACTAATCTTAGTAGACGACAGTACGAACAATTCAAGTACTTTTCTAGAACCGAAACCGCATATAGTGAACCGTACGAGACACCTAACTAGAGCCATGCCGAACCTTCGTCCGTTAATAGTCACCAAAATAAGTACATGGGAGAAACACCTCTTACCTTTTATTTCTTTTACATTTACACTTTTTATGCAAGGGAATCAGGTCCGTTTAATAATTTGGATCGGGTAGATTATCTGATGAGTATGTGGGGTAGGTTTTTGTAAAGCATGATGAGTGTAAAAAAAAAAAAAGGTCGGTTTCACTAAAATGCACGATTAAATAGCTTAATTTGTTAGATTTTCCATAGTTTTTCTCCGTTTATATTTGTTGTGATTACTAACCAAGGTTATTTGTCTCCATTTTTATTTTTTCATCATGCATCATAGGCATCTTATTAGGAAGGTGTTGATTAGAGATTGGTTGCCAAAAACGGGTTTCTGATGGAGGAGTCAATTACGCAAGTAACCGAGAAAAATGCCGTGGTTCAAGACTGGTCTTTGAAAACCCAGAAAGAAAAAGGGGACATTTTAAAGGAAGAATGTATCTCCAATCTTCCCGAGTATGTGACTTCGAATGCTCGTCAGAATAACCTCGAAGACTTGACTAGGATCTGGAAACAGTGGGACTCAGACACTAGGGGCATCTTTACTGAAAAGTACGGGGATATAGCTCACTTGATTGCCATCAATGTAGACGAACAGTTGATTCAAGCCATGGTTCGATTCTAGGACCCAGCTTATCAATGTTTCACTTTCAATCAGGAAGATATGACTCTGACCATAGAAGAGTATGCCACTTTGCTTCACGTTGATAATGTGCAATTCAACAAGATATATGTCAAAGAGTCCAAACCAATGACCTTCAAGAAAAAACTAATGAAGTTGACGGGGATGATTGATACATGGGCCGAAAAACAGATAAAGAAAAATAACGAAGTCAGTTGTGTTTCATGGTTTTCTTTTCGAGACTTAGTTCAAAACCATCCAGATGTTTTGAAGAGAGTGGATTTGTTTGCTTTGGCCGTTTACGGATTGATCGTCTTCCCAAAGGTTCTCGGGCATATAGAAGTTGCGATAGTGGATTTCTTCGGAAAGTTGGGGCAAGGAATCAACCCCGTCCCAACTATCTTGGCCGAGACTTTCAGATCTCTAAGTAGTTGTAGGAGGAAAAGAGAAAGGAGTTTTATCGGATGCGCACAGTTACTTAATGTTTGGATTCTAAGCCACTTCTGGAAAGTGGAGCGCACACCTTTCCATATGTTTTCAAAAACATTCGCTCCATTGGAAGCTTACCTTGGAAAAGATTGGCCAAAGGATGTCACCGAACAGCAGTGGGTCTCGGTTTTTTAGAACCTCCGCGCCGAAGATATAACTTGGAGAGCACCATGGATCCGTCCTTCGATTTTGTTATACAAATGCGGAAGCTAAGATTGGGTGCCTTTACTTGGATTATGAGGAGGAGTTGGATATGCTCCGTTAATGGTTCAAAGGCAGTTTGCTTCACGACAATTCATACCAGCTACCGGGGGATTGGCACAGTCTGAGTTTTCCTTTACAGGTGAAGGTTACATGAAAAAAGTCCGAGATACTGCAAAGTCTTGGAAGGAAATTTACCTAATGGAGTTAGCTCTCTATGCTGATACTATCACTCAAGATTATGACATATGGAGACAACAACGAGTGAATAGTCAACAAACCTCGCCGACGAATTACACTTTCCAGAATCCTTTCTCAAAAGAAATGCCATCCGAGCTGGAAATGGCTAGACATGAATTTGAACATGAAAATGCCAAGTTGTTACGAGACATTAGTTCTCTTCAAGAGGAAAACTACCAGCTGAAGATCGATGTTGAAATTGAAAAATCCAGAACCGAGAAAGTCCAGAAAGAAGCTGAGATCATGAGAAATGATCTAAGAGATCTTCATTTGGAAAATAAGAAATTAAGAGGCACCATAAAGAATAGTGGGTTGGGCAAATCATCGGTAGAATGGAAGGAAGAACTAAGCAACATCAAAGGTGGAATGGAATTCTGGAGAGGGAAAGCAAAGAAGGAAGAGGAAAAAGCTGCGCATGCTATGATAGAGTTAAGGAATAAGAATGTTGAATACGAAACCGTGTCTGCAGAATTAATGACTAGTCAGTCTGAGCGTCAATAGCTAAGAGGGAAAATACGAGATTTAGAAAATACGCTACAAGCTCATCAGCAACATTTGGATACTCTCCTAAAAGCCCTAGAAGAAAAGAATGGCCAGCATGACAGAGACACTCGCGCCTACGAAAGAGCTCTCCAAGAAAAGGATTTGCACCTTCGCCATTTGATCAATGAAATTCGTAAGGCAGCCGTGCAAATTGTGCGATTATCAGATAAAGCAGAAGTTCTCAGCTGCCAATTCCCTCCAAGCCAAAGATCAAGCATGTTAGAGTTCCTAGAACGAGTGAAGAAACAAGGCGATGTGGCTAGGAAATTTATGTAATAGTTAAAACAAAGATGGTAAAAATGTTTTGTAATGGACTCTTTTGATAAATGAAACGCCCAAGTATGGGGCTATATTGAAATCAACACCTATTTTTTTGCATACTTACGCATGACTGACATTTATTCATTCATACATTCATTCATTGCATGTACATATCACTCTAATCATTCACTAAGGTTAAAACCATACAATCCACAGTTGCAGCACTACAAGTCTGGAATCACGCCATTCTTATAGGACGCATCTAAGAGCTAGAATTATGGAGGCCGAATTCAATGAGAGAATTGAAAGGATGGAAATGACCCAAAGAGAGTTGCAAGAGCAGTTGGCTAAGTCACAATAGGAAGTAAGAGATCTGATGGTAAGATCTCGAGAGGAATCTCTCGAGCAAAAGGGATAAAATGGCCAAAATGATGGAGATGATGACAGCTTTGGTCAAAGGAAAAGGACCCATACAGAGCCCTGATATCATAGAACCCCAGTCAAGAGCTAATCAGGATCCGCTCTATCCCCCAGGATTCACTCCACCTCACGCCCATGCAATGCAAAGAGGATATCCTCAAGGGGAACCTACAGGCCTAGAGCAACGACCTGCACCACCTGCTCATCTAGGGCAAGGTATATTTGTATCGAACCCTGGAGCTAATCCTGCTGATCTAATTGTTCCAGATTTGGATGATCCGATAGAAATAGCCAGGTTAAAAATGGATGATCATGACGCTCATGATAAGTATAGGAGCCTGGAAGAAAGGCTCAAGACGATAGAAGGTACTGAAGTCTTCTCTGCACTGAGTGCTAAAGAGCTCAGTTTGGTGCCGATCTGGTTCTGCCTCCAAAATTTAAAGTGCCAGATTTTGAAAAATATGATGGAACGAGATGTCCAAAGGCGCATCTTATCATGTTTTGTCAGAAGATGACTGGTTACGTGAATGAGGATAAATTGCTAATACACTATTTTCAAGACAGTTTGGTCGGATCGGCTCTTCGATGGTATAATCAACTCAGTAGAGAGAGGATCCGATCATGGAAAGACTTAGCATCAGCATTTTGTGAGCAATACAAGCATGTATCCGACATGGTGTCTGATCGACTAACTCTGCAGATATGGAAAAGAAGCCGACAGAGACTTTTAGGCAATACGCGTAAAGATGGAGGGATATCTCGACCCAAGTAGAACCCCCATTAACTAAAACTGAGATAACGGTCCTCTTTATCAACACTTTAAAAGCGCCGTTTTACGATAAGTTGGTAGGAAGCGCCACGAAAGACTTCGCAGATATTGTAATATCCGGGGAACTTATAGAGAATGCCATCAAGAGTGGAAAGATGGAAGGCCCCGAGAGTTTGAAAAAGGCAGTACCCATAAAGAAAAAAGAGGCAGAAACCCATATGGTGGGAACCGAGAGCCACTACACTTCTAATCCGTACCCAACCTAATCACGACCTCGATATCGCCCACCTCCAAAATTCTATTTTCCTCCCCAAAGCCCTTACTATCAAGTACCTCCTCCTTACCCCGTCTACGCCACAAATAACCAAAGACCATTTGCCATGTTCCCACCAAATACCATGCCTGCTCAAAGCCAACCCAAAAATGAATAAAGACTGGCAAGACCCAATCTTGAAAAACCTCAATTCACCCCTATTCTCGTGTCATACGAAGAGCTGTACCTGAAAATATTGGAAAAATAATTAATATCCCCACATTATATGACACCCCTGAAGCCTCCATACCCAAAATGGTACGATCCTAATGCTAGTTGCATGTACCACGCTGGAAACCATGGGCATTCTACAGAAAATTATCTTGCCTTTAAAAGGAGGGTTCAAGGTCTTATTGATGCAGTCATTTTACGATTTGATGGTGCTAGTAATATGGCTGGAAATCCGCTCCCTAACCATACTGAAAGGAACATGAGCCAAAAGTTGTGTTTCTGAAATAAAGACACCTTTGCGGAAGGTTTGGGAGGTAATGGTTAAAAAGGGGCCATTCTGTCATCCCAACAGGATCTTCAAAGAAGGAAACACAAAAAGTCAATGTTTTTGCGATTTCTATGGTATCGAAGGGCATGACATCCAGTCTTGTGAGGGATTTAGAAAATTACTTCAAGACATGATGGACAACAAAGAGGTCGAGATCTTTAACAGAGTGGAAGAGGCCGATGAAGGAGAAGTATGCGCTTCTGATAATCAATCATTAGGTTCCCCTTATAGCGCCGATCGACCTTTGGTGATTTATTACGAGGCAAAAAAGGAAAAAAGTGAAACCAAAGATGATAATTGAAGTTCCATCTCCTTTCCCTTACAAGGACAACAAGGCGATACCATGGAAATATGATGTCAACATTATCATACCCGAAGATGAAAAATCCAAAGCTATGACTGGAAGTGTTAGCGAAGTAGGACACTTTACCCGTAGCGGGAGATATTATTCTCCTAAGGTGGTTGAACCAAGGAAGAAGACTGGTGACTCGAACCAGAAAGGAAAGGCACCGATGCATGAGGCTGAGGTCGAGTTTGAAACTCCATCCGAACAAGAAGTTAAAAGGCCCGTGAATGAGGAGGAAGCACATGAATTCTTGAAGTTCATTAAGCACAGTGAATATAACGTCATAGAACAATTAAACAAGAAACCGGTACGAATCTCGGTATTATCCCTACTGTTGAATTCAGAACCACATCAGAATGCTTTGCTGAAAGTGTTAAATCAAGCTTATGTGGCGAGCAACGTATCTGTTGAAAAGCTTGATAGGTGGGTGAACAATCTGAATGTGAATAATTTCATCTCTTTCAGTGATGATGAAATACCGCCAAATGGTAGGGGCTCCGTAAAAGCATTGCACATCACAACCAGTTGCAAGGGTTATATAATATCGAATGTGCTCATTGACAACGGGTCTGCACTCAATGTCATGCCTTTGGCCACGCTTTCTAGGATGCCAATTGATATGTCTTATCTGAGGCCTTGTCACTATACAGTAAGGGCATTTGATGGGACACGACGAGAGGTCATGGGGAAGATCGAAATTCCTCTAGAAGTGGGCCCATGTACATATGATATCGAGTTCCAGGTCATAGACATCATGCCTTCGTATAATTGCCTTTTAGGGAGGCCTTGGATCCATTCTGCTGGGGCAATTCCTTCATCTCTCCATCAAAAAGTAAAGTTTATCATGGATAGCCGCTTGATCACGGTCGCTGGTGAAGAAGAAATTGTTGCATCTATCTCTGCTGACGCACCCTACATCGAAATAAACAAAGATGCAGTAGAATGTTCTTTCTGTTTCTTTGAATTTATCAATGCTACATTTGTTGCTGAAGGAAATAAGATTCCCACACCCAAGCTGTCAAGGAATACCAAGATGGGAATTAAGCTGGCTGTGGGAAAGAGAGCCCAAGCGAAGAAAGGGTTGGGAAGATATCAGCAAGGGATAGTTAGAGCACTAAAACCAGTACACCACAATGCTCGATACGGTTTAGGGTTCAAGCCGGATATACGACAAAGAAGAAAACAGTTGCAGAAAGATCAGGATAGGAGGATTGCAAGAGCCTCAGGTCGGGAATTGGAATGGGAGCCCATAGCGTATCCTCATTTGTCAAAAACATTTATATCTACAGGAATGATGTACCCAATGCGAGATAATTCACGAAGCACGCTGTTATTGATTGAAAGGGGTCTTCAGAATGTCAGTATAAATGTTATTGACAAAGGGGATGATGCAATTAAAGATGTTTCAATGATACGCCCTAGTCCTCCTGGATTTGTTTTGAACAATTGGACTGCTGTGGATCTTCTTGTAGTTTCTAAGTCCTCTCCAGAGTAATGTTCAATGTTAACTCTCTTTTTTGTGTGCCCCTAAGTAATAGTGGGATTCTTTTGTAAGAGCTTATGTTTGCTCTTTATCATTTAAATGAACATTAATGGAGATGCATTTTGTCATGGTCTTTTCGTTCTCATTAACTTCATAATTATTCCCTCTTCTCACAGCCTGTCCTTACATGTATCTCATATCATGCCATAACATTATGCTTGTTGGTTCCAATACTTTGATGCTCCTCTATAGTTTTATTTTCCATTCAACTTTCAGGTGCTTAGATATCAACGACATGAGCAACCCCGTTACAAGTCTTAAAATCGATTTCGAGAAAACTATTTGTTTAGGAGAATTCGAAGCTGAGGAAAATGCTGAAGATTATGTCTCGTCTCCTGACTTACTAAGAATGGTAGAACAAGAAGATAAACAGATTTTACCCCATCAAGAATCGGTTGAGACAGTAAATTTGGGAAATGAAGAAAAGAGACAAGAAGTGAAGATTGGGACTTCCATTTCAGATAACACCAAACATGATTTGATCGCCTTGCTTCATGAGTACAAAGATGTATTTGCATGGTCGTATCAGGACATGTCAGGTTTGAACGAGGATATAGTGGTCCATAGACTCCCACTGAAACCAGAATGCAAACCTATTCAATAGAAGCTAAGACGAATGAGACCTGAAATACTGTTAAAGATAAAAGAAGAAGTCAAGAAACAATTTGATGCTGGCTTCCTACAAGTCTCCAAATATATAGAATGGGTAGCTAACATAGTCCCAGTACCGAAGAAAGACGGCAATGTACGAATGTATGTGGATTATCGCGATCTGAATCGAGCAAGTCCTAAAGATAATTTTCCCTTGCCACACATCGATACATTGGTGGATAACACATCAAAACATTCATTGTTTTCTTTCATGGATGGATTCTCGGGTTATAATCAGATAAAGATGGCTCCCGAGGATATGGAGAAAACTACATTCGTAACGATGTGGGGGACATTCTGCTATAAGGTGATGCCGTTCGGATTAAAGAATGCTGGGGCAACATATCAGAGGGCCATGGTGATGTTGTTCCATGACATGATGCACAAAGAAATAGAAGTCTATGTCGATGATATGATTGCCAAATCTCGGGGGGAAAGAGAGCATGTTGGGAACCTCAGGAAGTTGTTCGAAAGACTAAGAAAGTTCCAGCTGAAGCTTAATCCAGCCAAGTGTACGTTTGGGGCTACCTCTGGAAAATTACTAGGCTTTATTGTCAGCGAGAGAGGTATTGAGGTTGATCCAGATAAGATAAAAGCCATACAAGAACTATCACCTCCGCGCATACAAAAAGAAGTCAGAGGATTTTTAGGGAGGTTGAACTGCATCGCTCAAACATGCTACTAGCAGTAGCCCAAAAGCAGTGCAGACCCATTCCATCTTGAACCTATTTCAAAGAAATTTCAAAGGAGGAAACGGGTTGTTTTCAAAGAGACCCATAACTTTGGGCTTTGGTATATTTCTTGACACCTTTTTATTTACCCATTTAGCCCATATTTTTAATGCAGTCTTATTTCAATTATATTAACATTTTTATTGGCTTTTTTTTTGAAATATTATTGTGTGATTTCATTTACAAAATTTAATTTTTAATAAATTTATTTTTTAAAGCAACGAATCGGTTTAGCATTAAATCATCGATCTCACTGCTATGTTGGGTGGACATCTTTGATTTTGTGTTGAATATAGAACACCTTTCTAGAAATTAAAAAATTCAAAATTTTCTAAAAAATAATAATAAAATCTTTATTCAAAAATTAGTAAAATTTCATTTAAAAAAAAACATATGTATATAGTACACTAATTTGCAATTTATCGCAATGATCGTCTTTTTGAATAAACAATAAACAATCGTCAGATCACGATCAAATATTAAATCGTTTTTTTTAAATTTATAGATAAAGTAATAATAATAGTAGATTGTTTTTTTTCGCATTTTAAAAAAAAAAATCTTATAATACAATAATATGTGATTTGTCAAAATTCTCAATTTTCAATTGGATCACAATTAAATATTAAATTGAACTCGTATTTTGAAAATTAAAATAACACGCGTTTAACGATATACCTATTTTGGGCTTCGCGAGGGTGCTAATACCTTCCTCGTGCGTAACCGACTCCCGAACCCTATTTTTTTCTAGAATTTTGACGTAGACCTAAACTAGGCCTTTTTTTTAAAGAAAATTCAAAAATAAATTTTCTATTTAAAAAAGAGGATTTATTAGGTGTCCGATCACACCTAAGAAAAAGGATCGGCGGCGACTTCTTTTTTAAAAAAAAAATAAAATTGAAACTCTATTTTCAAATTTTCAATAATTTTCTCAATTAGCTCCCGAGCCAAGTTTACGTCGCTACACTATTATCTTTATTTATATAGAAGTTTTTTATTTCATATATGGATCTTACTCATGCAACATTTTATTCAGTAAAATTGTTTTTGATAATTGAGATTTTGGAGTGACGAAGATGATGATTCATATTAAAATTTGAACAATATTTAATTTTTCAAAAGAAAAGATAAACCGATGAGGTTGTATCTCTTTTGAGTAAGTCAATGGTGAATAGATTGGAAAATAAAATTGATTTACGATTGATGAGACCGGAGAAGAAATGGTTAATGAATTAAACATAAATTTGGGTGGTCATGGAATCACCATAAATATCTAAAGCAACTTTTTTTTTTTTTTGCTTCAAAGTATCAATGATTAATGGTATTTGATCTGATTATATTTCAGAATAAAGGTGCCTTCAATCAAATGTCAAACACATGAACACTCAATGTCTGTCCAACGCCAGGACAATCCAACAACCAACATATACTAAATTCGAAATACAATCAAAGAAGAATTAAAATACATGAACAGCTTGATTAATGAGTACATTTTTCCATAAATTTTTTAAGAAAAGAAACATAAAAAATTATATAATAAGAACACCGAGAAAATATTAACTTGTAGGCAGATTAAGTTATCATCATCGCCCAAAGCTAGCTGAAGCTGTAGCAGCATCTGCAACAAGTGCATGCTATGATAAGCATTTATACACCCAATGATTGTCTAAAACTGATTGTTGATCATCAATACTAGTGATATAAATACATACACTATCTGTCAACTTAAATCTTGAATGAAAATATACCTCTATAAATGAAGCACATTAAGAAACTGATACACTGGCTTCGGCTTCATGTTTCTTGCCAGAAACAACATATAATATAGAATACGTTAGGGCTTGCATTGCCCCTCCAATTTATTACCCTTGCCTTGAAGCTCTGGATGGATCTTCCTTTTCAACATCCTCTTCATCATCTAAGTAACCAAGTAACATTTTGTTTTAATCAACTAAATTCTGCTTAAAAGTAATCATAAAAGTAAGGTTTTAAGACTCACCTGGTTTAGCATTTTGATGGGACGTGAATCCTTTCCAGCATGGGGAATGAATTTTTTGGCAAAAGAAGTCCCTTTTTTCGTAGGAAAAGAAGCCTTTTCGCAAGGATTTAACTCTAAATCAAGATGGGTGGGCTTGTTTTTCATGTCTGAGTCCTGGTAAAAGAGGTCTGCCAAGGTAGTTCTTCTTCTCAGCTTCTCAGAATGATCCTCAATGACTTCCAAGTTAAACTTGATTTCATTGTGATGAGTAGAATCCTCCACAATTTCCTCCAAACTGTGGCCAAGCAGCAGTGGGTTCACTTCGTCGTAACTATTATTGTCGTCATCATCATCATCTTCATCATTGTTGTTAGAGAATCGTTCTTCTTCTTCTTTGTCGTCGTTGCTTTCAGGAGGTAAATGGTCATTTAGCTCACCCAAGGATTTCAAAGGATCGAAACCGAATGTTCCAATTGTTAGAACGCCATATCGCCAACCATCCAGCAGGTCGAACAGTGCTACTTGTTCGAGTAAGGCTTTTGAATTTGTGTCAATTGCAGTGGAATCAGTCTTCTTAACATTTCGAACCAGCCCATCTGCAGAAAATTGAAGTTTTCTCATCATCATACTATTTAAAAACAATGGCAATACTGTTTGAATGCCATATGAATTAAAAACAATACTGAAAGAGATCATATATATGCATAGGAAACTTGTACAATGAAAATTAGTCGTCAGTCTTAAATATCTCTCAAAAGATTTTTGATTTAGTTATAAAAAGAAGTAGCGAAAAATGTTAAGAAATCAAACCTTTGAGAACGTTATGAGGGAACCTCTTGTGCAACCAGTTGAAGATCTATCAAAGAAATCATCATCAAACTAAAAAATCTCAGAGGAACTCATTAAAGGGGAAAAAGAACGTAACAAAATATGTGTATGTTGGTCTAATTACCTTCATTTTTCTCAGCCAATGTGGAGCGAATCTAGTGAGGGGTTGTAGAATATTGCTTCTGATGTAGGAGAGGTGAAGGAATTATAGTTGGAAAAAGCAAGGGGGCATAGGTTAAGGAGTTAGGGTGCCATGAGGCAAAAAAGAAAGTAGGATAATATCATAGCCCGTGCATAAGATTGCACGATTTGCTCGGTTAAAATTTAAGCCTTTGATAAGAGCATCAACCTCTGTTTCAATTTATTGAATCTCACTATTTTATTTAAAAAATTATAAATTAAAGGTGATCAACACTTATATTATAAGATCACTATCTCTAAATCTATAATAGAAGGCATCCATCATGTCACTATCATGGATCTTTCTGGCTTGATAGATGTTGGCAAAATTCTTTGTATGATGTGCAATATTCCATCTCTCTATTAGCAATTCGTTTTTATATTTTAAATATGCTCGTAGCTTTTATCTTTATCATTGGTTAAACCATTAGTCTAGTGACAAAATTTGTCTACCCATGTGATAATTGCATATCGAATAAAAACTTTGATTTTTATCTAATTAACTTATCTAAAAAAATATTATGTGCCTAAATCTTCTTAAATTCGTACTACTATCCAAGAATCGATGAACAACATGCATGTTAATACCCGGTTGCCATGAACCTACACTTCAGCTACATTCTTAACAACCATAGCAACAACTTAACATTCTCTATCTTTCCTCAGTTGCTCCTTTACGGCATTAGACGGAAAATACCCACACATCTTTATTCGAAAATTTGTTGCAACATTTTTAAAATGTTTATACGTCAAAAAAACTATTAAGAAAAAA
Source organism: Gossypium sturtianum (assembly GCA_025698515.1). Lineage (NCBI taxonomy): Eukaryota > Viridiplantae > Streptophyta > Magnoliopsida > Malvales > Malvaceae > Gossypium > Gossypium sturtianum. The sequence continues at coordinate 39,267,939 of CM046950.1, forward strand.
TGAAAAAATTTGATTAACTCCCGTATTACATTTGTACTCAATTAAGTTTCTTTGTTAGTAGTTTTTGTCATTGACTGTTGAAATAAATTGACGAATCAATTAGATAGTGACACGTGACAAATTCTGATTTAATATAATATTTTCCCATAAAATATTAAAAAACATAAAAAATCAAAAAGTTTATAAAAATTATAAAAATAAGATAAAATTATTAAATATTTACAATATATTAAAATTGATATAAACTTATAAAAAAATTATAAAATATAAAAATCTAACAAATTATAATAATTTTATAAAATTTATAAAACATATCTAAAATTTTATAGAAACATGTAAATTTTCTTAAAAACTTAAAAAAAAATTAAAAAATTATAAAAAAATATTATAAAAATATTAAAATTGATATAAATTTATAAAAATTATAAAAAAAAAATCTTAAAAACTTGAATCAAACTGAATTAGTTGGTCTAACTGATTAGACCAAAATTGACAAGACCGGTCAGGAGAAAGCCATTAGATCAATTTACCTAGAAACTGAGCGGTTGAATCGATCTTTTTAATTTTCTAATTTGTTTATTTTTACTGTTTTATTTAATTAAATTGGATGCATCGATCCAACTAGCAAACCAGTGGCCAGATCAGTTCGATCACTGGTTCGGTTCTAAAATCCTTCGTCAGAATATTTTATACTGACATATCCTAATGGTTGAATAATGAAATTTTGATTTGATAGTATCTAATTGTACCAAAACTACTGTTGAAACCATTTTTATTTTATTTTAAGTTTGAAAAATGGGGTTGACTTAAAAATGTGATGTGGAGTCGCCACAAACCCTTTTTGTTTAGGTGTGATTGGATCACCTTGTAAAATATTTTGGTCTACGAAATGAAATAACAAAAAGGATTCGGAAGTCGGTTACGCACAAAGAAGGGTTAGCTTCCCCGTACGCCCCAAAACGGGTACCAAATCGATTAACTAGTGTCCTTGCATTGAAAACTTGAAAATGTTTAAGATATGATTCCTTTTTTTTAAGGAAGGTTAATTAATTTTGAATTGAATCTCAAGATTCACTCGTTTCAAAAGAATAAAAATATCATATCCAACACGTTAGGATATGGCACGTTTATACATCGACACCGAGATCATCTTTGATCTTCAAAACATGTAATTAAAAAGGGTATTTGGTTATTTGGTTGAACGAAAAAATTGACGCCCAGCACGTTAGGGCGTAATTTTTCGAACTTCCAAACACACAAATATTGCCTTATCTTGAAAAATTTTCAAATATGCAATCTTAAAATTGGCTCAACATACATTCTTAATGAAATGAAACATTTAGTAAACGTTTGAATATATTGGAGTTTGAAACATAAAACAATAACAAGAAGCACAAACATTAAGCATGAAATACACACAAATTCTACATCATATAAATGGACATAATTATAGAAATAATTTAACGCACAAATATACAATAACGATAATCGCATGGTTAAAAGGACATATTAACAATCAATAATAATTCTACAAGATTTATGATGGCAAATTAATATAAAACAAAATTTGAAGTGCTAACAAATGTGTTTAAAATAAATAAAGAAAGTGGATTTTGAAATCAACAATTTATGAAATTATTTAAAATGGAATAATTTGTACAAAAATCTTATTATTATATATGTATGTGTGTACAAAGTAATAGCATATAATTGTATTTAAATTAAATATTATAAAAATTATCAAAGAAATATACAATATATAATTTGAAATTAGATATTTATACAATTCATATAAACAAAATACATATAAATAAATTAACATTGTAGAATCAATTTCAAAGCAATTTGATTAAAATAGTTTAAATAATGAATAAATTTAATATTGGAAAAAAAAAACCACACGAATCAGAAACAAAAAATTGAAACTTAATCAAAATAAAAATAAAATTAGAAGGATATTTCAAAATTATTTAAATAAAATCGAGGATCAGATTAAAATCTGTATAAAAAATGAGGGATCAAAATGGCAAATATTCCGATATCCAAAACGCGACACATAGACAGGATTAGATTGAAACGACGCGCAAATTGCATAGATCAATTAAGAAATAAAAGAAACGTATAACAGGTCTAATCAGAAGACAACACGACACAGGAGGACTAATCGCATAAATATCCCATCACCGCAAAAACACGCGGATCCTATGGGCGCTGGATCGGGTCAAGTCGGGTCGCCCAATACGGCGTCGTTTTGAGGCCACTTAATCAAGCTTCAAACGACGCCGTTTTGGATGGTTTTAAAAGGCTAATAAAACCTAAAAAAAACACTCCGAAAAACGGCGCCACTTCCTTTTGAAATCGAAAACCCTAGCCCCCTTTGTTCCTTCTCAGCCGGAGCCCCGAATTCAAAACCAGAGGAGGGTTCGATTTCCCCTTTGGGCGCGATTTCGACGAGGGAGACGGAGCTCCGACGACACTACCTAAAATAGGTACTTTCCCGCTCCCTGTCTATTCTCACACGCAAAGAAAGAAAAGAAAAAAAACGAAAGCTAACAAAACTGGGTAAAGAAATCGAAATAAAAAAAACACCTTTTGATTCTTTTTCCGGTTATCTATTGCTCTGTATACTTTTGTATGCGTTAAAAATGTTACAAGAATGCTGATTCGAATTTATAGCCGAATCGAAATATAATTCTTTTTTTGTATATATTTTTTTGCTATTTCTCTGCTATTGGAGGCCCTATTTGCAGGTACGGAAGGCGCGGACGTGGCGTACGGAGGCGCGTGGGATGTGTGGGAGCACAGGCAGTGACGCACGTGGAGGCACGCGCGAGGGGGGGCTGCTGCGGCGCTTGGAAATCTCTGGAAGCTCTCCTAGGGTTTTTGCTGAAGCTGTTTGGTTTTGGGCTTCAATTGGGTCTAGAGTTTGTTTGTCAAATTGGGCTCGGGTTAGGCTATCTATTTATTTTGGTTACTGGACTGTGGACCTTTTTATTGGACTGTTAATTTATTTATTTTGGTCTGGGCCCGGGCATAAATGGGTTCCCACAGCTGCCCCTCTTTGCTCGTTGTCGTGTAACAAGAATAGAGCAAAGACTTTAAAAGGGGCAATTTTGCCTTGTCTTGCTGAACCTTGCCTTCTTTGGTGCTTCTGTAACACCCCTTGCCCGTGTTCAAGCCGGAACAGGGTTTGAGGCGTTACCTAGCTAATCTTGCATCAATATTTAGAAAAGAGTTACTAAATTTCATTTAATCCTAACACTCGCACATAACCGGCCTAGGAGGCCTTCAAAATACTTCCGAGAAGTATCAAGGTTTTTCCGGGAACTTTCACGAGTTCAAATTTTTTTTTAACAAAACAAAGCCCACACGCCCGTGTAGGCCTAGAGACACGCCCGTGCTCTCCCAAGGCATGCCCGTGCCTTGTGCCCGTGGTCGACACTGACTAAAATCACACGGCCATGGCACGCCCGTGGCCCTAGCCCGTGTGTAAAACCTTAGCATTCTATCTTAACCACACGGCCTATACACACGCCCGTGTATCATGTCCGTGGGGAATTTGAAGTTTCAAGAGCAAGGTGCAGACTTCACACGGCCTGGGTACACGGCCATGGGCTAGCCGTGCCTCCCACACGGTTTAGTCCCACGCCCGTGTGTCTAACTAAGTAGGCAATTAGTAGGCTATATACCAAGCCATTGCCACCTAAGGGTGCACACCAACATACCTCTACTCAAAACAATACAACTCCTAACCCTTTTGCAAGTCTAAGAACTCATCCACATACACATTATTGAAATGAACACACAATTCATGAATTTCATATTCATTAAACAAAAGAGTTTGCCAAGTATTTGCCTAACTCATAGGGCCATTTACAAAATGACTTACATAGCCAACACTTTAACTAACAATCACATCTTGACAAAATACTCAAGTCCTATACATGCCATACTCAAAACAAGTCTAAGATTGTTATACCAAAGTGCTGTCGATAGTGTGATTTCCGAACTCCTGCAGTCACGATCCTCGAGTTACCTTGGCAATACTGCAAGGAAGACGGGCAATGAAAAAGGGGTAAGCATAAAGCTTAGTAAGTTGCATGGAAATAATTAACAATCATAATACTCATAAAAATAATCCATCCACGGTAGTACCTAACCATAAACAAATCAAGGCTTCTCGCCATGCTTACTTACAATTGCCCTTACTTAGTACATACTATGCCACACATCGCAATCGTTTCTTCGTGACCCAGTCACGAGTACCTGTATTCACTCATTCACATGACTTAAATATCATTCACATCTCTACTTCTAAATTCATCTACTTATCCCACCACTCACAAGGGATAGTCAAAGACACGTGTTTACAACCATTACTATAAATATAAAGCCAATGCCACGTCCCCAAGGTGGTCTTACATGGAGTCTTCTCTAGGTCCCAATGCCATATCCTAGACATGGTCTTATATGGGATTACCTCTAAGTTCCAATGCCATATCCCAGATATGGTCTTATATGGGATTACCTCTAGGTGTAACGATGCCATATCCCGGATATGGTCTTATACGGGATCTCAACTCGGTACCGAGGCCATGTCCCGGACATGGTCTTATACGGGACCTTATTTGTTTCATATTTCAATGATAGCATTTCTATAATCAACGTGGCCCAATTAGGACTCCAACATCTCATTCACATTAACTACTCAATTTAGTAATGCATTATGCTTTAATATAATGCCAAGCATTTCTCAACATGCTAATATGAATATTGTTTAAGTCACATACAACTTACCTCGTTTTCAAAATGAGCTAGTTCTTCGGTTCAATCTAAGACTTTATTCTTTCCCCTGTCCGAGGCGGACTCGCCTCCTCTTGCTCTATAATAGCAAATTAGCTCATTTTAATCACTACATTAATATAAGCATTTCAATAACCATGCTTAAGCAAAATTACTATTTTGCCCCTAGATTGTGGCAAAATGACCATTTTGCCCCTAGGCTCGGAAATAAATTCTAATCACATTTCTACCTTCAACAAGCCTAGATAAACATTTAATGCTCTTAAAGCTATCATGAAAAATCAATATTTCACATACTTACTACAAATTTGTAACCTTTTCATCAAGGTCCTAATTGGTGTTTTCATGCTAACACCTCTCACAAAAGTTGTTTATATAACAAATAAGGCTCATTCTCTTCCATAAAAATGCAGAAATTAACAATGGAGGCTCTCATGGCAAAACTCTAAACTCCTCACCATATTGCACATTAGTCCCCTCATATGAAAGCTTAAGCTTTAGTGGTCTTAAAAGTACAATTATTTTTAAGAAAAGGTCTCTAGAACACTTACTTGAATGGATGAGAGCTTGCTGAATTTTTTGAGCATTCAAAACCCCTATTTGCTGCTAATTTTCGGTGGAAGATGAAAGGAGAAAAGATGATATCTTTTTCTCTCCTTATTTTATTAATATTAGTCAAATAAGTCACCAACTATCACCAACTTTGACAACATTGTCCATCTTTGTCTCCTATGGCCGGCCATGCTAAATTTGGGGGTCTAATTGCCTTTTAAAGACCTCCAATTAGCAATCTATGGCCATTTGGCACTTTTAGCTTATAGAATGGAACTTTCGCACTTTATGCGATTTAGTCCTTTTTCGCGATTAAACACGAAATCGCTAAAATTAAAGCATCAAAATTTTCATGTACATATGCTATCATGTTCTAACTCATAATATATCATGAAAATAGATCTCTCAAATCTCAGATTAGTGATCCCGAGATCACTATTCCGACTAGCCCCTAAATCGGGCTGTTACAATTCTCCCCCTTAAGGATTTTCGTCCTCGAAAATCTTACCGGTGAAAAGATTGGGGTATTGGTTTCTCATCGACTCCTCGGACTCCCATGTAGCCTCTTCTATACCGTGCCTTTGCCATAAGACTTTCACTAGAGCTATGCTTTTATTCCTCAACTGCTTGACTTCACGAGCCAAAATTCTAACTGGTTCTTCACTATATGTCAAATCCAGTTGTATCTCTACATCTGTCGGCTCTATAACATGTGAAGGGTCTGAACGGTATAGGCGCAACATAGACACATGAAAGATGTCGTGAATCTTTTCCAGCTCAGGTGGCAAGGCTAACTGATAAGCTACCGGTCCTATCCTCTCGGTAACTTCATAAGGTCCAATAAAGCGAGGACTTAATTTGCCCTTCCGGCCAAATCTGAGGACTTTCCTCCAAGGTGATACTTTCAAGAACACTTTATCACTGACTTTGAGTTCTATTTCTTTCCTTTTTAAATTCGAATAGGACTTCTGTCTATCTGAGGCGACTTTCAAATAGTCACGTATCACTTTTACTTTATCTTCAGTTTCCTTAACCAAGTCAACCCCGTGTATCTGTTTCTCTCTGAGTTCTGACCAATACAAGGGCGTTCGACATTTACGCCCATACAATGCCTCATACGGTGCCATCTTCAAACTTGATTGAAAGCTGTTGTTGTAGGCAAATTCCACCAATGGTAAGTATTTCTCCCAATTACCATGGAATTCCAAAACACAACACCAAGCATGTCTTCTAGTATCCGAATTACCCTCTCTCGATCGCCCATCGGTTTGTGGATGGAAAGCTATACTGAAACTCAATTTCGTGCGTAATGCTTCTTGTAGCTTTTTCCAAAACCGTGACGTGCATCTCGGATCTCTATCTGAAATGATCAACAACGGTACACCATGAAGACTTACTACCTTAGACATATACAAATCTGCTAATTTGTCGAGCGAATAGTCGACTCGCACTGGTATAAAGTGTGATGACTTAGTGAGTCTATCAACTACTACCCATACTGCATCTTTCTTCTTTGGGGTCAATGGTAAACCCGTCACGAAGTCCATAGCAATACGGTCCCATTTCCATTCAGGAACCATAATGGGCTGAAGTAAACCCGAAGGTACTTGATGTTCAGCCTTCACTTGTTGACAAATTAGGCATTTCGATACAAACTCAGAAATATCTTTCTTCATACCAAGCCATTAGTACCATTTCCTCAAATCATGGTACATCTTTGTACTGCCTGGGTGCACATTCAAACATCCGTTATGTGCTTCATGCAAAATTTTGCGGATAAGTTCATCATTCCTGGGTACACAGACTCGATCTCGAAAAGTTAGACATCCATCAAGATTTACTCAAAAGTCTGTCTCGATGCTCGATTCACATAAAACTCTCTTGGCTTGCAAACTGTTATCATCCTTCTGAGCTTTACAAATCTCTTGGAGAAACAATGGTTTAGCCCTCAACTCGGCTAAAACAGAACCATCATCTAACAAGGTCATTTGAGTGTTCATGGCTTTTAGTGCAAACAAAGATTTTCTGCTCAAAGCGTCGGCGACTACATTTGCCTTTCCCGGATGGTAGTCAATTACTAACTCATAATCTTTAATCAGCTCTAACCATCTTCGTTGCCTCAAATTTAATTCTTTTTGAGTCATCAAATATTTTAGGCTTTTGTGGTCAGTGAAAATCTGTTCACCATATAAATGATGTCTCCAAATTTTCAACGCAAACACAACTGCGGCCAATTCTAAATCATGAGTCGGGTAGTTCTTCTCGTGCGGCTTCAATTGTCTAGAGGCGTATGCAATCAATTTACCCTATTGCATAAGTACACAACCCAACCAATTCAAGGACACATCACTATAAACCACAAATTCTTTTCTCGGTTCTGGTTGCACCAAAATAGGAGTCTCGATCCAACAAAGTGTCTTGATTTCTCAAAAATCATGACACTTTTCCGTCCAAATAACTTTACATCTTTCTGCAAAAGTCTCGTCATCGGGGTAGCTATCAGGGAAAACCCCTTGACAAAACGCCTATAATAGCCTGCTAGGCCTAGAAAACTCCTCACTTCAGTTACGCTCCTCGGTGATTTCCATTCGACAATTGCCGAAATCTTACTCGGGTCGACTCTAATCCCTTCTCCAAAGACAATATGCCCCAAAAATCCCACTTCCTTGAGCCAAAATTCAATCTTACTAAATTTGGCATACAATTGCTTTTCTCTCAAAACTTGTAGAACCATATTCAAATGCTCTGCATGATCGTTCTCATCTCGAGAGTAGATCAGTATGTCGTCGATAAAGACCACAACAAACCTATCCAAGTACGGTCGAAAAATGTGATTCATCAAATCCATGAAGATAGCGGGGGCATTTGTTAGACCAAAAGGCATGACCAAAAATTCATAGTGGCCGTACCTAGTTCTAAATGCGGTTTTCGGCACATCCGAGTCCTTGACTCTCAACTGATAGTACCACGACATCGATCTATCTTGGAAAATATCGTAGCTCCCTTCAATTGATCAAATAGATCGTCGATCCTGCAACACGGTATTTATTCTTCACTGTCACCTTGTTGAGTTACCGATAGTCTATACATAGTCTCATGGAACCATCCTTCTTCTTCACGAATAGGACGGGAGCACCCCACGGAGAAAAACTCAGCCTCGCAAAACCTTTATCCGTTAATTCTTCCAACTGTGCTTTCAACTCTTTCAGTTCGGTTGGGGCCATTCTATAGGGAGCGATAGAAATAGGGGCAGTACTCGGAGCCAATTCAATCCCAAATTCAATCTCTCTATCTGGTGGTAGCCCTGGCAACTCCTCCGGGAAAACATCTAGGTACTCGCAAACTACGAGTACTGACTCAATTTTCAACTCAGTCTCTTTATTATTCAACACAAAAGCAAGATAAGCCTCATACCCTTTCCTTAGGTACCTCTGAGTTGACATGGTTGATATCACTGTCGGTGACCTATCCAGCTTATCTAATTTAACACAAATAAAATTACCATTTGCATCTCTCAACTCAATATGCTTCTTTCCACAATTCACAATTACTCCATGGGTAACTAACCAATCCATCCCAAGGATGACATCAAATTCGTCAAATGGTAATAACATAAGATCGACCGGAAAACAATGACCTTTAATCATCAAAGGGCACCCTTTGCAAACTCTATCAACCAAAACACACTTGCCTAGGGGATTAGACACTCTTATAATGAATTCGGTATACTCTATAGGCATGCTCATGCTAGAGACTAATTTCATGCATATGTATGAGTGAGTAGATCCCGGGTCAATTAAAGCTATAACATGAGTATTATGGAGAGAAAAGATACCCGTGATCACGTCGGGGGAAGATGCCTCTTCACGAGCACGAATGGCATATGTCCTCGCCGGTGCTCTACCTTCAACTTTAGTAGCTTGCTCTCTAGGTGGATTTTTGCTTCCCATCTCAATCCCTGGGTTTCTCAATGGTCTTCCCCTTGTGGTACTTCCCGATCTCACATTCTGAGGCCTTCCTTTCTCGTTCACCTCGGGACAATTTCTGATAAAATGGTCTAAGGACCCACATATGAAACAAGCTTTCTCATTAGCTCTACACTCACCAGAATGGTGCCTGCCACACTGAGGGCATTCAGGTCTATTTGGTCGAACGTTGCCCACACTAGCAACTGATGTAGTGTGCCCTTTCGATCCTGAGAGTCGCTTGCCTTTATTTCGGGTTGAAAACCCCTCTGAAGTGACTGATCGAGTAATGAAATCCATCGATTTCTTAGGTGAGGATTGGTGAGACTTGTTCAGTTGTCTCTTCCTCAAGTCACGAGACTCGTATTCAGCTCTTCTATTCTCTTTAGCCAACTCTTCGGCTTTACAGGCCCTATCCACCAACACTACAAACTCCTTTAATTCAAGAACTCCCACGTATAGACGGATATCTTTATTCAATCCGTCCTCAAACCTTTTGCACATGATGGCTTCGGTAGACACGCACTCTCGTGCATACTTGCTAAGCCTTACGAACTCCCGTTCGTAGTCGGTTACTGACATACGACCTTGCTTCAATTCCAAGAACTCCTTTCTCTTGTGGTCGATGAACATCTGGCTGATATACTTCTTCCGATATTCCTCTTGGAAGAATTCCCAACTAACTCTCTCCCTTGGTACCACCGACACCAGGGTGTTCCACCATCGGTAGGCTGAATCTCTCAGGAGAGACACCGCACACTTTAAGCACTCCTCAGGCGTGCAGGATAACTCATCGAATACCCGAATGGTATTCTCGAGCCAGAATTCCACTTTCTCTGGATCATCATCCTTATTCGCTCGAAATTCCTCAGCTCTTTGCTTCCGGATCTTATCCACCGGAGGCCTTTCTCTTCTCACCACCTCAACTACTTGAGGAGCTACTGAAGCGGGTTGAGGAATTGGTGGGGGTGGAGGGGGTTGAGCGTTACGATTTGCTCGGGTATACTCAGTATACTAGTTGCTCATCATATGGAGAAAGGCTTCTCGAGCCTCTTCCCCCTGACTCAAGGTCTCAGGTCTACTATTAGCTGGCGCGGTCCCTTGAGCGGGGCCGCGATTACTCACAAAGATCATCGGCGCAGCTTTGTCCTGGATCGAAATCCATCTACGACATAAAACACAAATTTATACGTCAGGAGCTGTCACACTATCATTACTCAGACACTCTTACATATGGCATGTATAGCTAGACTCGTACTTACGCTACGTTAGTCTTAGAATCGACTAAACCGTAGCTCTGATACCAATAAATGTAACACCCCTTGCCCGTGTTCAAGCCGCAACAGGGTTTGAGGCGTTACCTAGCTAATCTTGCATCAATATTTAGAAAAGAGTTACTAAATTTCGTTTTATCCTAACACTCGTACATAACCGGTCTAGGAGGCCTTCAAAATACTTCCGAGAAGTATCGAGGTTTTTTTGGGAAATTTCATGAGTTCAGAAAACTTTTTAACAAAATAGGGCCCACACGCCCGTGTAGGCCTAGAGACACGCCCGTGCTCTCCCAAGGCATGCCCGTGCCTTGTGCCCGTGGTCGACACTAAATAAAATCACACGGCCATGGCACGCCCGTGGCCCTAGCCCGTGTGTAAAACCTTAGCATTCTGTCTTAACCACACGGCCTATACACATGCCCGTGTATCATGTCCGTGGGGAATTTGCAGTTTCAAGAGCAAGGTGCAGACTTCACACGGCCTGGGTACACGCCCATGGGCTAGCCGTGCCTCCCACACGTTTTAGTCCCACGCCCGTGTGTCTAACTAAGTGGGCAATTAGTAGGCTATATACCAAGCCATTGCCACCTAAGGGTGCACACCAACATACCTCTACTCAAAACAATACAACTCTTAACCCTTTTGCAAGTCTAAGAACTCATCCCACATACACATTATTGAAATGAACACACAATTCATGAATTTCATCTTCATTAAACAAAAGAGTTTGCCAAGTATTTGCCTAACTCATAGGGCCATTTACAAAATGACTTACATAGCCAACACTTTAACTAACAATCACATCTTGACAAAATACTCAAGTCCTATACATGCCATACTCAAAACAAGTCTAAGATTGTTATACCAAAGTGCTGTCGATAGTGTGATTTCTGAACTCCTGCAGTCACGATCCTCGAGTTACCTTGGCAATACTACAAGGAAGACGGGCAATGAAAAAGGGGTAAGCATAAAGCTTAGTAAGTTGCATGGAAATAATTAACAATCATAATACTCATAAAAATAATCCATCCACGGTAGTACCTAACCATAAACAAATCAAGGTTTCTCGCCATGCTTACTTAAAATTGCCCTTACTTAGTACATACCGTGCCACACATCGCAATCGTTTCTTCGTGACCCAGTCACGAGTACCTGTATTTACTCATTCACATGACTTAAGTATCAGTCACATCTCTACTTCTAAATTCATCTACTTATCCCACCACTCACAAGGGATAGTCAAAGACACGTGTTTACAGCCATTACTATAAATATAAAGCTAATGCCACGTCCCCGAGGTGGTCTTACATGGAGTCTTCTCTAGGTACCAATGCCATATCCCGGACATGGTCTTATATGGGATTACCTCTAAGTTCTAATGCCATATCCCAGATATGGTCTTATATGGGATTACCTCTAGGTGTAACGATGCCATATCCCGGATATGGTCTTATACGATTTCCATGTTCATCACCGAAGCCATATCCCGGATATGGTCTTATACGGATCTCAACTCGGTCTTTGAGGCCATGTCTGGACATGGTCTTATACGGACCTTATTTGTTTTATATTTCAATGATAGCATTTCTATAATCAACGTGGCCCAATTAGGACTCCAACATCTCATTCACATTAACTACTCAATTTAGTAATGCATTATGCTTTAATATAATGCCAAGCATTTCTCAACATGCTAATATGAATATTTTTTAAGTCACATACAACTTACCTCATTTTCAAAATGAGCTAGTTCTTCGGTTCAATCCAAGACTTTATTCTTTCCCCGGTCGAGGCGGACTCTCGTCTCCTCTTGCTCTATAATAGTAAATTAGCTCATTTTAATCACTACATTAATATAAGCATTTCAATAACCATGCTTAAGCAAAATTACTATTTTGCCCCTAAACTTTGGCAAAATGACCATTTTGCCCATAGGCTCGGAAATAAATTCTAATCACATTTCTACCTTCAACAAGCCTAGATAAACATTTAATGCTCTTAAAGCTATCATGAAAAATCAATATTTCACATACTTACTACAAAATTGTAACCTTTTCATCAAGGTCCTAATCGGTGTTTTCATGCTAACACCTCTCACAAAAGTTGTTCATATAACAATTAAGGCTCATTCTCTTCCATAAAAATGCAAAAATTAACAATGGAGGCTCTCATGGCAAAACTCTAAACTCCTCACCATATTGCACATTAGTCCCCTCATATGAAAGCTTAAGCTTTAGGGGTCTTAAAAGTACAATTATTTTCAAGAAAAGGTCTCTAGAACACTTACTTGAATGGATGAGAGCTTGCTAAATTTTTTGAGCATTCAAAACCCCTATTTGCTGCTAATTTTCGGTGGAAGATGAAGGGAGAAAAGATGATATCTTTTTCTTTCCTTATTTTATTAATATTAGTCAAATAAGTCACCAACTATCACCAACTTTGACCAACATTGTCCATCTTTATCTCCTATGGCCGGCCATGCTAAATTTGGGGGTCTAATTGCCTTTTAAAGACCTCCAATTAGCAATCTATGACCATTTGGCACTTTTATCTTATAGAATGTGATTTAGTCCTTTTTCGCGATTAAACACGAAATCGCTAAAATTAAAGCATCAAAATTTTCATGTACATATGCTATCATGTTCTAACTCATAATATATCATGAAAATAGATCTCTCGAATCTCAGATTAGTGATCCCGAGATCACTATTTTGACTAGCCCCTAAATCGGGCTGTTACGGCTTCTCTTCTTCGAGTAGCTTCATTCCATCCCACTGCATCTTCAGGGGTATAAGAACTAGCGCTTCGATCCAATTCAAGAAAATTAGACTTGTAGCTTCAATCTGCTCCACCGCAACTTCGGGGAGATGAGATTTGCTATCTTCAGTCTACTCCACTGCAACTTCAGGGAGATAAGACTTGTATGGTAAATTCAATCCGATCTACTACAACTTCAGAGGTATAAGATTCGTTGTTTTAATCCGCTCCACTGCAACTTCAGGGAGATAGGATTACTGTCTTCAGTCTGCTCCACTGCAACTTCAGGGAGATATGACTGGCGGTAAATTCAATCTGACCTACTGCAACTTCAGAGGTATAGGATTTGTCATTTTAATCCGCTCCACTGCAACTTCAGGGAGATAGGATTAACTGTCTTCAGTCTGTTCCACTGCAACTTCAGGGAGATAAGACTTGTGGCTTCAACCTGCTCCACTGCAACTTCAGGGAGATAATGTTTGTTTTGATCTGCTCTACTGCAACTTCAGAGAGATGAGATCTGTAATTTATAGCTTCAATCTGTTCCACTGCAACTTCAGGGAAATAAGATTCGCTATTCTCAATCTGTTCCACTGCAAATTCAGGGAGATAAGACCTGTGGAAACGATTTATGAATTTATGCTTATGCATAATGATTAGGATGCCATGATCGGAATGAATCAAATGCTCCTAGTTAGATGACATTTGCATGAATGCAGAATGCCATGAGAATGATCCTTTGTAAAATGATTAGGATGCGATGATCAGATTGAATCGAATGCTCCTAACTAAATGGGTTTTGCACGAATGCAGAATTTCGTGAGAATGATCCTTTTTTAAACGCTTAGGATTGACAGTGCTCATTGTTCCTCCAGGTTGTATCATAGACGTAATATCCCGTCTTCTTGTTCAACCGACATTTTTTGATAGAAAGTCTGAAGAAATGGTCACCGTTTAAAGTTTCCTTCTCCAATGTTTCCAACCCTTAGGCTTGGTGAGTTCCAAATAAAAGTCCTGTTTCAGGTTCTTGTATTATTTAGAAGCTTCCAGAGTAATAGGCAAAACTCCTTTTATGAAAATATTATTAGTCCATTAATCATTGCTTCAATACAAAATGCTTGAAAATAATCATAAATGATGGACAAAATGGAATTTATCAGAAACGAAATCTGAAAAGAATAAGTTAATGAAAGAAAGCAAACATTGCTAGAATACAAAATGATTAGGGGAAAAGATAGGTTCCCCGGATATCGCAGCTTGAGTTTCTCTGTACGGACTTTCTGAAGACCATTTTAAGTTCAATATGTGTTTAGGAGATCAAGAGTACTCTGTTGATGCCCCAAGACGTAACATCTCCCCTCTTTCTTAATTCAGGTGTGGCAAGATTACCGCATGCCCCATCGTTGATTGCAATTTGATCTGCCCTTTTCAGGTTTTCGACTCAAAACCCCTTTGGTCTCAAGGCGCCCTTTACGGGTTTTCACCTTGGCCTCTCCGTTTTTCATTTTCATCATTTTTTCATTCATTTTTTTTAGAGAAGGTCTCAAAGCGCCCTTTGCAGGTTTTCACTTTGGCCTCTTTTCCTCTTCAAGTATAATACTTCTTGACTGAATCCGAATTTATAGGATTGGATAAGTTTTTTCCATCCATCTCGACCAAGATCAGGGCTCCTTCGGAGAAAGCCTTTTTCACCACATAAGGTCCTTCCCAATTTGGCATCCATTTCCATCTGAAATCTTTTTGTGTGGGGAGGATATTTTTCATAACTAAGTCCCTATCGTAAAATTCTCTTGGGCGCACCTTTTTATCATAAGCTCGCATCATTCAATTTTGGTACATCTGACCATGACGGATAGCTTTTAGCCTCTTTTCCTCAATCAAGTTCAACTGATCATATCGAGACTGGATCCATTCTGCTTCATCTAACTTTAGCTCTGACAAGACTCGAAGGGAAGGAATTTCAACTTCGATGGGTAACACTGCCTCCATTCCATAAGCTAATGAGAAAGGAGTTGCCCCGGTAGAGGTCCTGACTGATGTTCAATAAGCATAGAGAGCGAATGGTAACTTTTCGTGCCAATCTTTATAGGTTTCAGCCATTTTCCCCACAATCTTATTAATGTTTTTATTGGCAACTTCCACTGCACCATTCATTTTTGGACGATACGGTGACGAGTTGTGGTGTCTAATCTTGAATTGACTACAGACCTCCGCTATCATGCTATTGTTCAGGTTGAGTGCATTGTCTGATATGATCTTCTCAGGCATCCTATATCAACATATAATTTCCTTCTTTAAGAATTTGCTAACTGCCGATTTAGTGGCACTGGCGTATGAAGCAGCCTCTACCCACTTGGTGAAGTAATCAATGACCACAAAAATGAACCGATGACCGTTCAAAGCTTTCGGCGAAATTGGTCCAATGACATCCATGCCCCACATGGAGAAAGGCCATGGAGAAGTCATAACATGCAGGGGCGAATGAGGCACATGAATCTTGTCCCCATAAATTTGGCATTTGTGACATCTCTTCGCATAGTTGATACAGTCTCCTTCCATGGTTGACCAATAGTATCCGAATCTCATAATTTGTCTGGCCATTGTAAAGCCATTAGCGTGTGTCCCACATACACCCTCATGGACTTCTTCCAGAATTTTCTTAGCTTCAATAGCATCCATACATCTCAAAAGTACATGATCCTTTCTTCTTTTGTACAGGACCTCTCCATCTAAGACATAATCACAAGCCAGCCTTCTTAATGTCCTTTTGTCATTCTCAGTAGCCTGCTCAGGATATTCATGATTTCTCACGTATCGCAATATATCGTGATACCAAGGGTAATTATCTCTTTCCTTTTCATCCACATTATAACAATGGGCTGGGGCTTCGTAGATACTTATTTGAATAGGCTTTACATCCTCCTGTTTGCTTACTTTAATCATGGAGGCCAAAGTGGCCAAAGCATCTGCCATGTGGTTTTCTTCTCGTGGGAGATAACTAAAAGTGATATCGTTAAACTCCTCAATTAACCCCATAACTATCCTTTGGTAATTGATCAATTTGGGGTCTCTTGTTTCCCATTCGCCTTTTAGTTGGTAGATCACTAGTGCAGAATCTCCATATACTTCTAGCACTTTGATTTCGCGCTCAATGGTTGCCCAGAGTCCCATGATACACGCTTCATATTCTGCCATATTATTTGTACAATCGAAATCCAATTTGCAAGTGAATGGGTAATGATCTCCATTTGGGGATACTAAGACTGCCCCAATTCAATTACCGACAGCATTTGATGCTCCGTCGAAATTTAGCTTCCAAAGATGATCCTTTAGGGTGTCTTCTTTCACTGCCGCTACATACATTAAATCCTCGTTGGGTAAATCAAAATTCAATGGCTCATAATCCTCTAAAGCTCTGCTAGCTAGAAAGTCTGCTATTGCGCTCCCTTTCACAGCTTTTTGACTCACATAGACGATGTTGAATTCAGAAAGCAGGTTTTGCCATCTGGCCATCCTTCCATTTAAAGCAGTTGACTCCATCATGTACTTTAGGGGGTCTAATTTCGAGATTAACTAGGTCGTGTGGTATAACATGTATTGCCTCAATCTCCGAGTCGTCCAAATCAAGGCACAACACAATTTCTCAATTGGCGAATATCTCATCTCACACTCAGTGAATTTCTTGCTGAGGTAGTATATCGCCTTCTATTTTATTCCCGAATCATCGTGTTGACCCAGCACACATCCCATAGAGTGATCAAACACTATCAAATATAGGATTAATGGCCTATCCGGGCATGGGGGTGACAATACTGGAGGGTTTGACAAGTACTGTTTGACCCTATCGAAAGCTTTCTGGCATTCATCATCCCACACGCCAGGATTCTATTTCTTCGAGGAAGATTTAAATATGGGATCACATTTCTCGATTAATCGTGAAATGAACCGAGCAATGTAATTTAACCTTCCCAAGAAACCTCGAACTTCTTTTTGAGTTCGTGGTGAAGGCAATTCTTGTATAGCTCGGACCTTGTCTGAGTCAATCTCGATTCCCTTCCCGCTGACTATGAAGCCCAGCAATTTGCCAGATCTAGCTCCAAAAGTACATTTCGTTGGATTGAGCTTCAGTTGGATTTTTCTCAACCTCAGGAATAGTTTCCTCAAAACTAGAATGTGTTCCTCTTCTGTTCTAGACTTTGCAATCATGTCGTCCACATAAACTTCAATTTCTTTATGCATTAGGTCATGGAACAAAGTCACCATGGCCCTTTGGTATGTAGCTCCCGAGTTTTTCAACCCAAATGGCATCACTTTATAACAGAACGTACCCCATAAAATTATGAAGGTAGTTTTTTCCATGTCCTGAGGATGCATCTTTATCTGATTATACCCCGAGAACCCATCCATGAATGAAAACAGTGAAAAGCCTGCCGTGTTGTCTACTAAAGTATCAATGTGAGGTAAAGCGAAATTGTCTTTCGGGATGGCCTTATTCAAATCTCTATAATCTACACATATTCGTACCTTCCCATCTTTCTTAGGGACAGGCACAATGTTGGCTACCCATTCTGGGTATTTGACTTCCTGCAAAAATCCGACGTCAAATTACTTTTTAACTTCTTCTTTTATTTTTAGCACAATGTTAAGCCTCATTCTCCAGAGCTTCTGTTGAACCGGTTTGCAATCCTCTTTTATGGGGAGGCGGTGTACAACAATGTCAGTGCTTATCCCTGGCATATCTTGGTATGACCACGCAAAGACATCTTTAAATTCTTGAAGTAAATCTACGAGGTCTCGCTTCGTTTCTTCGGTTATGCACGTTCCAATTTTCACTGCCTTTCCCTCTTCCAAGGTCACGACCTCCACTGTCTCTTTATGAGGTAGAATTTGCTTTTCCTCTTGTTTTACCATTCTTAACAAGTCCGGAGATAAGCCACAGTCTATGTCATCTTCAAAGTCATGGGATCCTTCTAAACACATGTCCTGCTCAAAAAGGGATTCTGATTCAGTAGCAGGATCACTCATGTCATTGATATTCGGGAACCTGTTGTAGGTACAAAGGAATATACAAAGAACGAATAAATTTAAGCATAATTATTTATATGGCATGATCATGAATGAAGAATAAAAGTATATTTGGTAATAAAGAATGATTTTCTATATAATATGATTATGGATGAATTGGAAAGAATAAAGAGTATTTGCTCAAAAAGTTCAGAAGCATTTTCATTGAATTAAAGATTTTTGGGCCATAAGCCTATTTTACAAAGGATGCTTATTACTCCTAGGCCTAGAGCAATAAGTGTTCTGAGACATTACTCTGAAATAGTTCTAAACACTATAGGGATCTCTTCTGTAGTCCAATTATTTAGAACACTCCCAGGCTCATAAGGGCGGATATCTGACAAGCTTCCCCCTTTAATCGCCTCCTCAGATATGGCATTAATGTAGACATTGCCCAACATTGCTATAATGTGTTCTTCTTTTGGCGCCTTCTGCTCAGCATGAATGACCCCTCCCGACACAAAGGTTTTGGATATGTGTGGAATTATCATGGGTTCCCACTTGATTTCTTCACCACTCAAATGAGTCATTCTCCTTTCCTGTCTTTTTTCCAACTCTTTCTTTCTTTGTTTTGTATCTGGCCTGAATCCTAAGCCAAAGCGATCTTGCTTTTCTTTCAACATCGGAGCCACAACTCTCCCCTGAAGATATTTTCCAAGCCTTTTTCCCGACAAAGCTCCTTTTCCTACGGTCATCTGCAATCCCATTCTTGTGGTTTTAGAGATTTTTGGCACCGAAATTCTGTTTCCCTCCGTAATAAAGGTTGCATTTATGAATTCCAAGGATTGAAAAGAGGACTCGATTACCTCGTCATTTGTCTCCAGATACAGTGCATCGCTGGTTACAGCCGCGATAATATCCTCTTCGGCTTTTATTGTCACTAATCGACCCTCTGATACTAAATTCAGTTTCTGATGCAATGATAAAGGTACCACTCCCGCTGAGTGGATCCACGGTCTTCCTAGTAAGCAGTTGTAGGAAGACTTGATAGCCATGACCAAGAAATCCACCTCATAAGTAGTCGGGCCAATTAATAAGGGTATCTAGATTTTCCCCATGACTCTTCTTTGCGTGCCATCAAACGCCTTCACTATGTTCTGGCACTCTTTCATGTGTGAACTATCCACAGGTAATCTGTTTAATGTGGATAAGGGTAATACATTTAACGCCGACCCGTTGCCTATCAAGACCCGTGGTAGTGTGTACCTTTTGCATCTAGTGGTAATATGCAAAGCCTTAGTGGATCCCCGCCGCATGGCAAGATTTCATCATCGATGAAATAGATGAAATTGTCAGCACTTATGTTACCAATCAATCTATCCAGTTTATTAACTGAGATATCATTGGCCACATAAGTTTCATTCAAAACCTTCATCAATGCGTTCCGATGCACGTCTGAACTCAAGAGCAAAGCCAATACAGATATGCGTGCTGGCTGTTTAAGCAACTGCTCCACCATGCTGTATTCGCTGTGCTTTAAAAATTTTAGAAACTCCTTAGCTTCTTCTTCTTTCACCGATTCATTGACAGGCGACTCAGGCTCGCCTGATTTTTTTCTTTCTTATTCTACCATTGGAGCTTTCCCTTTTATTGGTTCTGGTCGGGTATTTACCAAATCGTAGCGTCTCTCACTACGAGTATGAGAACCTGTATCTTGATCTTCCTTTGCTGAATTCTCTTTTCCTTGGATCATCACATTACAATCATAGTTCCAATGGACTCTTTTGCTATCCTTATACGAAAAAACTGCTGGCTTTTGGATTGTGACTCACGGTGCCATTTGTGTTCCGGCTTCATTGACTATTGGCTTCGAGATAATCACTACTGGGCGGCTGCCCTTTTGGACTCGTTCCATTGATCCCTCATCTGAGGCATAAACCTCTCGTCCTTCAGATCCTTCAATCTCCTCGTAAAATTCCATCTCTTTATTATCCATCAAATTTTGCACTACGGCTTTAAACTCAGTGCATTCTTGGATTCCATGCCCTTCTCTATTATGGAACTCGCAATGGTTCCTCTTACTTTCGGACCTCTCTTCCGAATCCGATATGATCAGTCCTCTCTCCACCATCTCTTTCCAAACTTGTCTCAATGGGATTCTGACTTCTGCAACCTCATATTTGACTTTCCTCCCATCATCATTTATTCCATTTACTCCTTGCTCAGTATGATTAGGTAAGGGGTTTCCTGCTACATTTGGTACGGGTGAGTCGTCAAACTTTACGATCCCCATTTTATTAGCTTTTCGACTACCTTCTTGAACACAGTGTAATTTTCAATTGAATGCCCCGCGATCCCAGCATGATATTCACAATGGACGTTTGCGTCATACCACTTGGGAAACGGGGGTTGCAGTGGTGTTAAGTAGAAAGGGGACACTACATGTGCGTCAAAGAGGTTCTGGTACAGCTCTTTATACGTCATGGGTATAGGTGTGAACTGTATCCTTTCGGCACTCACCCTTGTGGTGGATTCTTGTTTCGGGGGACCCTAATGATTAGTGGTTGTTATTTTTGGCTGGCTCACCGTGATCGCTCTCGGATGACCCTTGTTATACGTGCTCGTGTTATTCACCTCATTCTCCCTCCTTCTCGGGGCTAATCTCTTGGTGCCTTCCCCTGTTTCAATTTTCCCACATCTTATCGCATTTTGTATCATCTCCCCAGACATTACGATATCAGAAAAGCTTTTAGTAGCGCTCCCTAGCATGTGGTTGGTAAAGGGAGCCTTCAAAGTACTGATGAAGAGCGTGGTCGTCTCTTGCTCTAAGAGTGGGGGTTGGACTTGCGTCGCCACTCCCTCCATCGCTAGGCATACTGCCTAAAGATCTCGTTTGTCTTCTTCTCCATGTTCTAGAGTGTAATCCTGCCGGGTGCTATGTCTGTCACGTGGTTGTACTGTTTCATGAAAGCTTGAGCCAAGTCTTTCCATGAGCCAATTTGGGAACAGGTTAACTGATTGTACCACTTGGCCGCAGACCCGGTTAGACTTTCTTGAAAGCAGTGGATTAATAACTGGTCATTGTTGACATATCCTGTCATTCTCCGATAGAACATTGTTATGTGAGCTTCAAGACAGCTAGTCCCATTGTACTTCTCGAACTCTGGCACTTTAAACTTCAGTGGGAGCACAGATCTGGGACCAAGCTTAAATCCTTCGCGTCGATTCCGCAACGGGAATCAGTAGTTTCCATTGCTTTAAACTTCTCTTCCAGCCACTTACACCTCTCTTCTAATTGCCTTTGGGATTCTATCATTACTCTTTCCTCTCCTACCACTTCATCCAAGTTAGGAACAATTAGATTGTTTGAATTATGGCCAGGGTTAGAGCCTGAGCCAGCCTGGAAATTCATCGGTACCGAGGCTCCGGCCTGAATCTGTTGTGGCCTGATAGAGACAGATGGCCTTTGTGGATTTATCTCTGGTGGTGCATGTACATGCGTTGGAGTAAAACCAGGAGGATATTGAGGATCACTTTCCATGGTATTATCCATAGGGCCTTTCCCTTTGACTATTCCTCCTGACAGTAATTGAGTCAATTGAGACATCATATTTTTTTGTGATTCCATCATCCGGTCCATCATATCCTTTTGGATCTTAGCCAGCTGCTCCTGCATTTGCAGCTGAAGTTTATCTTGCATCTCCCTTTGGAGTTGTTTGAGTTTTTCTAATCTCTGATCCGTATCTTTCGTCTTGGTTTGGGTACCGTAGGGATGTTTGGTTTTACCGGTGTCCAGGTTAATGCTGAAATAATTTTTTATTCAATTAGAATCTTTTAATGACCTTTAATGCATATGAATGAAATGAAAACGAATGCAAATGCATGAATGCAAAGAAGGTGTCGGTTCTGATTCAATTCCATATAGAAAACTTTATTAGAAAACAAAATTCTTTACATAAAACAGATTACAGATATGGCTTGGCCTTAATGCCCAAAGCTTTAATTTTCCTAAGTAGTGAAGCTAACTCCTGTCCATGATCTGACTGTGACTCATATTGCATGCTCAGTATATCCGCTTGTACTGCTAAAGTCTGCAAGTAATCAGCTATCTCTCAAATTTGGGTTATGGCTTCTCCCATGATGTAATCCCTATTTCTAACTTGATTCTGAGAGTAGTGAAGCTCCTCTTTCCATCGCTCTTCATTCACCTCTAGGGACCCAATACGGTTTTGACAATTCTGCAATGCCACTTCTAAATCTTCAATTTCCTTTTTCATTTCCTTAATTTTTCTCAAACTTTCTTTTAGTTCCATCACAGAATTATGGTTTCGATGATGACAGAGAGACCTTTCCAACTCCGCCACCGTAGATTTTAGTTCATTTCTTCCATTTTGGCTTTCTAACATTTGCCTTTCTAAAATCTCATTTCGAGCCTGCATTTCTTGAAATTTCTTTTCCCATTGCTCAGCCTTAACTTTTTCCTCTTGCACCTCTTGCCGCCATTGATCTGCAGTTTTTCCCAGCCCAGTGGTTCTCATTGATAGCCGCATCTTCTTATAATCTGTCTTTAGACTATCCAGATCCTCTTCAGCTTTATTTTTCCTCTTTCTTAGCTTTTCAGCTTCTGACTTCTGTACCTCCATATCTAATCTCAAGTGCATTTCTTCTTCTTCCAGCTGCTCAATTTTCTTCCCAAGCTCTGAACTCTGTTTTTTGAAGTCCTGCTTTGTAATCTCTAGCTCTATCGGGACTACTCGCAAGCATTCCTCCACTGATCGAGCACTGTCTAAATTTGGTCCTGGAATATTATCGTTAACCCTTTTGCTTAACCACACTTTATACTCAGAAGTCGTCATTTCGCCCACAGTCACTCTCTTCATCCGACGAGTTTGCTTCCAAGCATTCGTAATTTCTCGAACCTTTTTCTTATAATTCTCTCCTCTATAAGAGAATTCACTTTGAGCCAACCCATGCGTTATCGGCTGGCTTATGCGGACTTATCTTGTCTTGTTGCAAGCAAAGGAGCGTATCCAATGGCTCCCCAAATTCCGAGTAAAGGGACCCAATCAAAGCTTCCACATCCAGAAGTATCTCATCGGGCACCATCCATGTAGCTCTCCTCTCAATATCCTCTTCTTGAAGGCTCTGAAAAATCATCATCCACCCTTCTGCTGATATATCTTCCCGCCTTGGCGTAACTGTTTCCTCTTTTAAAGGTGAATAATTCTCACAGAAAGGTCGGTAAGAGACTTTATCTACCTTCCAGAAGTGACCGTGAAACCATACCATCAATAATTGTGCACATCCAACAAACCTACCCTCTCCTGCTCTTCGACATGCATTTAAGGATCTGAAGGTCTCAGCGAGAATTGTAGGGACAGGTGTAACTTGCTTATCCAACCGATCAAATAAGTCCGTAACTGCTTCATCTATATGCCTTAGAGCTTTAGGGAAAATGACTAATCCGTAAATGCTCAAAGCAAAGATATCAATTTTCCTCTTTACGTCAGGGTGCATCAAGATCAAATCTCTCAATTTTACCTAAGGAATACATTTTCCTTCGCCCTTTTGCTGAATTTGAGCTGAAACCCACTGCTCACTCATTCCCATAATTTTCATCAACTTCTTCACGAAAGAAGGAACATTAGCAGCCCTAATATAAACTTTATCAACTTGGACCCCTGAACAGCGAAGTAAAGTGGTATATTCCTCTATAGTAGGCACCAAATCCACCTTCCCAAAAGTGAAACAACTATATGCGAATTCTTCACTTGAACCATAGCCCAAACAAGTGTTTATCTATCTTGACATTAAGTAAATAAGAAATATCACCATAGCTGCGGTAGAATATCTGTTTAGTCTCATACTCCCAATGAGTCCAAATATCCCTCAATTCTTGAAGCTCATTTTGCGTCACACTAATACGGGTGAAGTCCCACAGCTCTGACGTGTATCCTTCAATTAAACTATCCCCTTTTTCCAATTGCAACTCTTCTGACCTCGTGCGAACAGTCGCATTATCCTCCACTTTATCAAGAAATTTGTTTTCCATGGCAAACTTTCTATCTTAGCAACCGAACAGGAATTGACACTTCTTTAATATGAGGTGACATGCAAATAAGAAAATAAATCAAAATACAACAAGTCAGTATCGCATAATAAAAATCCAAACAAGTAAAATATTATCAAACCTCCATCCGGGTAACCACTATAATTCGGAATAGCTCTACCTAGGGTGGGCTCTTAGGGTTCACTATATGTGGTTCGGTTCTAAAGAGAGGGTACCTGAACCAGCAGATTCCTCAATCCTCACCTATTATAGGCTCATATGGATCGAGTTCGGTTCAGGGGAATACATTTCCCTATGGCCATGCGGAGATGAAAATCTCACGAAGCACATAGGTACAGATGTATTCCGGAAGTAGTCAACTAGCCCATGCGGAGGTGAAAACCTCACGAAGGCATATTTTCTCACTAGCACTTATAGGTGTAACCACAACGGTCATGCAATGCAATGAAAGAGTATTCTACGAGATTTTAGTCATAACATCAATAAATGCATTAAAAGAAACATGATTTTTCTAAATAATTTTCCAAGTTTTCAATCAAAAGGACAAAACTTAATCAATCTATGGCCTGACTCTCAACCAGTCCCCAGTGGAGTCGCCAAGCTGTTGAAACCATTTTTATTTTATTTTAAGTTTGAAAAATGGGGTCGACTTAAAAATGTGATGTGGAGTCGCCACCAACCCTTTTTGTTTAGGTGTGATTGGATCACCTTGTAAAACATTTTGGTCTACGAAATGAAATAACAAAAAGGGTTCGGAAGTCGGTTACGCACAAGGAAGGGTTAGCTTCCCCGTACGCCCCAAAACGGGTACCAAATCGATTAACTAGTGTCCTTGCGTTGAAAACTTGAAAATGTTTAAGATATGATTCCTTTTTTTAAGGAAGGTTAATTAATTTTGAATTGAATCTCAAGATTCACTCGTTTCAAAAGAATAAAAATATCATATCTAACATGTTAGGATATGACACGTTTATACCTCGACACCGATATCATCTTTGATCTTCAAAACATGTAATTAAAAATGGTATTTGGTTATTTGGTTGAACGAAAAAATTGACGCCCAGCACGTTAGGGCGTAATTTTTCGAACTTCCAAACACACAAATATTGCCTTATCTTGAAAATTTTTCAAATATGTAATCTTAAAATTGGCTCAACATACATTCTTAATGAAATGAAACATTTAGTAAAGGTTTGAATATATTGGAGTTTGAAACATAAAACAATAACAAGAAGCACAAACATTAAGCATGAAATACACACAAATTCTACATCATATAAATGGACATAATTATAGAAATAATTTAACGCACAAATATACAATAACGATAATTGCAAGGTTAAAAGGACATATTAACAATCAATAATAATTCTACAAGATTTATGATGGCAAATTAATATAAAACAAAATTTGGAGTGCTAACAAATGTGTTTAAAATAAATAAAGAAAGTGGATTTTGAAATCAACAATTTATGAAATTATTTAAAATGGAATAATTTGTACAAAAATCTTATTATTATATATGTATGTGTGTACAAAGTAACAGCATATAATTGTATTTAAATTAAATATTATAAAAATTATCAAAGAAATATACAATATATAATTTGAAATTAGATATTTATACAATTCATATAAATAAAATACATATAAATAAATTAACATTGTAGAATCAATTTCAAAGCAATTTGATTAAAATAGTTTAAATAATGAATAAATTTAATATTGGAAAAAAACCACACGAATCAGAAACAAAAAATTGAAACTTAATCAAAATAAAATAAAATTAGAAGGCTATTTCAAAATTATTTAAATAAAATCGAGGATCAGATTAAAATCTGTACAAAAAATGAGGGATCAAAATGGCAAATATTCCGATATCCAAAACGCGACACATAGACAGGATTAGATTGAAACAATAATACAAAATTGCATAGATCAATTAAGAAATAAAAGAAACGTATAACGAGTCTAATCGTAAGACAAAGACGACACAGGAGGACTAATCGCATAAATATCCCATCACCGCAAAAACACGCAGATCCTATGGGCGTTGGATCGGGTCAAGTCGGGTCGCCCAATACGGCGTCATTTTGAGGCCACTTAATCAGGCTTCAAACGACGCCGTTTCGGATGATTTTAAAAGGCTAATAAAACCTAAAAAAACTCCGAAATACGGCGCCACTTCCTTTCGAAATCGAAAACCCTAGCCCCCTTTGTTCCCTCTCAGCCGAAGCCCCGAATTCAAAACCAGAGGAGGGTTCGATTTCCCCTTTGGGCGCGATTTCGACGAGGGAGACGGAGCTCCGACGACACTACCCAAAACAGGTACTTTCCCGCTCCCTGTCTATTCTCACACGCAAAGAAAGAAAAGAAAAAAAAAGAAAAAAAAAGAAAGCTAACAGAACTGGGTAAAGAAATCGAAATAAAAAAAAACACCTTTTGATTCTTTTTCCGGTTATCTATTGCTCTGTATACTTTTGTATGCGTAAAAAATGTTACAAGAATGCTGATTCGGTTTTATAGCCGAATCGAAATATAATTCTTTTTTGTATATATTTTTTTGCTGTTTCTCTGCTATTGGAGGCCCTGTTTGCAGGTACGAAAGGCACGGACGTGGCGTACGGAGGCGCGTGGGGCGTGCGGGAGCACAGGCAGTGACACGCGTGGAGGCACGCGCGAGGGGGGGCTACTGCTGCGCTTGGAAATCTCTGGAAGCTCTCCTAGGGTTTCTGTTGAAGCTGTTTGGTTTTGGGCTGGGGTCTGGTTTTGGGCTTCAATTGGGTCTAGAGTTTGTTTGTCAATTTGGGCTCGGGTTGGGCTGTCTATTTATTTTGGTTACTGGACTGTGGACCTTTTTATTAGACTGTTAATTTATTTATTTTGATCTGGGCCCGGGCATAATTGGGTTCCTACAACTACTTTATATGATACAATACTTAGCAAACAATTTTCAACCTTTTAAGGTCCAAACTACTGTAATGTACTTAAAAAATTGGAGATAATTAAAAAATAATAATTTATCAATAAAAAGGAGAGGATACCACAATTATCGTTTTATTTAGGAAATATCAAAAACATTTTGTTCAACATAAAAATGACCCTAACAATCTAATGACTATTCCTATTATCCAACAGTTGGTGTAATGTTATGTATTTATTATGATTTTTAATAATTTTTTAATAATTTTTATATTTTAATAATTTTTATAAAATTTTTAAATATATTTTATTAACTTTATAAATATATTTTATAATATTGATAAATTTTTATGATTTTTTATAATTGTTTATAATTTTTAAGTTTATATAAATTTTATTTTTTAATATTTAATAAATTTTATTTTTTATGAATTTTTTTAAGTTTTTAAGAATTTTTATATGTTTTATTAATTTTATATTTTTTTTATAAGTTAATAGAATTTATAATTTTTTATATTGTTATAATATTTATAAGTTTTTTTTTATAATTGTATATCAATTTAAATATTTCTAATATTTGATAAAAAAATTCTGATTTTTTTTTTATAATTTTTATGACTTTTAGTCATTTTATGGGAAAATATTAGATTAAACTAGAAGTTGTCATGTTTCACCATCTAATTGGTCCGTCAATTTATTTTAATGGTTAACATGGTCATTGAAGGAAATTGTTAACCGAGAGGATTAATTGATTTTTTTTTTGTTAACGGTAGGGGCTTAATTGGGTGCGAATTTAATGTAGGAGCTTAATTGATTTTTTACATTTTTTAAGGTTTTTTTTTTTTTACATAAAAGCCTTTTTAAAATATGTAATATGTTCCAATATGTTTGTTTGGTGTTATCAAATCTGAATAACCATATCTATTTGGTAAACTTCCAAGCATGAAAAGTTATGACTTTTCAAAAAGGCACTTATTTACTTATTGGTACATTATATGTAGATGTTTGGTTTGAGTTGAATTATTTAATTCATTCCATCCTAATTGTGAGTGAAGTTTTTTTTTTTTTTTCACTACAAAAATATTCTTTCTTTATCATGAACTTGAGATATTTAATGATTTATTTTATTCAAAACTTTATATTAATAATAGCTAGCATTTGTATGTTATTCATGAGACATTATTTTGAGTATATTCACTACTAAATAATATATTAAATCAAAGTTTATAAATGATCATATAATTAGAAATCTCTTGGTTGATTTAAAATAACCATAAGCAAAATGAGATTTGTATATGATCGCGCATTTTTTAATCTATGTTATAAATGTTGGAATAGAAATGATTTTGACCAGAAATGAAATAAGTCATATATAATATGAATGTGAAAATGTGAATGTGATAATTATATATTTGAAATCTATATCATATTGTGCATGTTTGTAATGGTGCATGTGACTTTTACATATGGCTTGGAGATATATATAAAGTCTTGAGATATAGTATTGTTTGAAATATGTTTTGAAAGCAATGAATAAAAGATCTTGTGAGTATGAAAATTAACAATATGAAGTTATTTGACCCATTTAAGTGATGGACATGGTTTTGATGATAATTACAAAATAATTAATAATGTCCATGATAAAAGATGTGTAAATGTGATGTTATAGTCAAATGATTGGATAGTTGATTGTCTTCTAATATGACTATGTACTAAAATATTATATGAAATACTCTTGCATGCATTTGGTTTGATTAGGAAAGGTTGTGTTATATTAACTATGAAAAGAAGTTATAAAAATAGAAAATATGTTGATTATGCACTTGAATAAATTATGTCTAGGTTCAAATGAATTCGGAAATCCATTTGTCTAGGTTGATTATGAAACTTACATTTTAAGTAAATTTTTTTATTAATTTTTAGTATTAATTTTTAAAATATAAACTAACGTGACATTCCATGTCAGTGTATTTATCCATATAGCATGTTATACTATACGTCGATAATGGTAGTAGGAATGATCGCAAATTAATAAGAAAGAAAAATAAGAACATGCGGATTTTATGTAGAAAACCCTTATCAGGAAAAACCACGGGCAGAGGAGGAGAAATTCATTAATGTTGAAAAAGGACAATACAAGAGATTTTTGACTACACACATTTTAAGGGTTAAAAAACTCTGTTATAATCAATGTCTAATAGAAGAAGTATAATCCTATATGAATTCAACTTGTGCAGTATGGTTTCTACCCACAGGTCCCCTATTTTACATCTCTATGTTATTTCTTTAACAAGTGAGTTGTACCTCAAACTTTTCAAGCCAGATCAAACGGGATTCGGGTCACACAACTCTAACATAGCATGCTATGTGTTAGTTTTCCATTTCTTTCATCTGCCACATCAATGCCTGTTAATAATCAAACCAATTAACCATAATTTCTGTTAATGAAAGGGTTTAATTGTTTTTTTTTTTAAATTTATACTAAAGGCTTCTTTTTGCCCTTAAGATATATATACACACACTTTTGCTCACATTTATATATACACAGAGTTATTGAAATTACAAATTATGTGTATTTAAATACACTATTAACAAAAACCATGAAAATTCATCATTGTGAACTTTTTGTGTTGGGAAGTTTGATTTAGACTTGTTCGTAGGTTGGATCAAGTCGATGCTCTATTTTTAATTTTTTTCAAGTTTAGGTTAATTATTAATTTCTAATTTCATTGGAAAAAAATGGGTTCGAACATGTGATTTGTCGTAATTTTATATGTCAAAATAGGCTCTCATTAACATTAGAAGAGCTTATTCTCAAACAATTTACGATTTTTTACATACTTTTGTTGACTTTTAGTTTTTATCATTAATAATCGAATTTGTTTAGTTTTACTTCTTTTGAGACCCAAATTGGCAAATTGGTGTCATGGGAACCTAACAATGTGTTTGAGTTGGTGTGAGAGACGACAAGGGCCCAACCTTGAGGAAAACAACATTCAACGTGGATGTCGAGACATTGATGCTATGGATGTCGCAACACAGGGTCCCTTTGCCTTGAGGGTGCAAGACTTCAATGAGAAACTAACCTAGAGTGGATCGTTGCAACATTTGTCAGTGGATATCGCGACATTGAGAACCCCAAAGCCCCAATTGTGTCATTGTCGAGGGTGTCGTGACAATGATGATGTGTGGTAAGTAAATCCATGGTGGTTGGCTGATGGAAATGTTGTTTGGTTAGTTTTTTGTAGAGAGATTAAGTCATAAAAATTATACTAAATCGAATAAACTTAAAAACTTAAAATTGACGACTCTAGGTGAATATTAGGTAGGTGAGACCAAGAGGAGAGCCTATCGAGAACCAATTTGGTTGCCCCAGGTTAGTTTGGTGAGGTTGAGAGATAAACCGGACTAATCATCTAATTTGGTAAAATGGTGACTGAGAGTTAAAATTCAACCAATTAGAAGTTTAAGCTTTTAGTTCCCTAATCTAAAAACTAATCAACAACACGGAAATCAACAAACCACTTATGTTAATTGAATTGTTAGTTGTGCAATTTTAACTATTTTGCAATTCAGTCATTTTTAGTGTTAGATAGTTAATTAGTGTAATTATCCATTGAATATGACTTTTCGTATTATGATACTTAGTGAGTAGTTAGCTAGACTTCCTATTTTCATGCTTGTTCCAAATTAATCACCTTGTCCCCAAACTCTCTTGGGTTTGATATTTGGAATACTCAAAGTATTCCATTGTAACACTTAAAAATATTATAGTTGACCTATCACACTTACAGTACATCACTAGATTTTTTATTTTATTTGTGTTGATTCATAGCCTTGGTGCACGCACGTCGGGGTGCGTTCAACATGCTTAAGTTTATTTTTCTTCTAATTTAAGTGTTTAGAGAGTTATGGATAGAAGTGTGAGAATAGATTACAATCAGCTTTGTATGTTAGGTATTAACTAGATGTAGTTAGCATGTTGCAATTTTATTTAGTTGGTTGAAGCAATAGAGCTTAGTTACAACTGTTACCTTAGTCTTTTTGCATACAAGAACTCATTTTGCTATCATACTTAAGCTTAATGATAAAGAATTTTTTAGTTTATTCTTGTTTTTGCAATTCTCTTTAGTTTTTTATGTTCTTGAGTATTGTAACATAGTATCAGAGCCTGTATTTGGTTGATATTTCATTGTTGTTCATTTTTTTTCATTTTTTTGCTTTCTTTGTTATGCTAGTTTGCTTGCAGCTAGTTGGTTTCTGTGTTGCGGTTCATCTATTTTTCATTGATTTGTTCTTTTTGTGTTGTTGGTTGTAAGTGTTTCTTCATGTTTTTCGTGTTGATTTTTCTTTGTTGATTTTCATGCCTACTGAATTTAATTCTACTGGGTTCTAAGGTCACTCCAAATACCTCTCTCAATCTTAAATTCTTCACTACAAAGAAAATTCATGTGGTACTTGATGATTCTAATTTTTTTTTATGGAAACAACAAATCTTGTTAGCTTTAAAAACTCATAAATTGCTTAAGTTTGTTGATGAATTTGTGGATTTTCCTTTTAAGTTTGTTACTGATGCTCAAGGCAAGAAATTTCTTAATCTGGAGTATGAGGATTTTGAATAGCAAAACAGTGTGCTGGCTTCTTGCTCATGTTTATTGTAAGTGATGATGTGTTGCCTTATCTTATTGGGGATGATTTAGCCTGTTCTATTTGGGATACCTTGGTTCGACTCTATAGTAGCAAGAGTACCTCTAAATTAATGCATCTTTTAAGGCGACTTCATGTTCAAAGGAAATGAAAGTTGTTTATGAGAGATTATCTTTTCAAGATCAAGTTTATCTGTGATTCATTGACTAGGTGTAGAGAATCCATGTTCGATTATGAACATATAACTTCTATTTTGAATGGCTTATCATCGAATTATGATCACGTGTTGACTGTTATCACAACTAATCTAATGTCATATGATCTTCAATGAGTCACAAACATTTTACTTGATGTAAAGGCTTGACAATCTTACTCGCTTTCTCAAGGTATTTTTTTTGCTCATGTTGTTGTTCAATGGTAATCATTCGATTCTTTTGTGCTTAGGGATACAAGTTATTCTCTAATGAGATCCACTCCCTCTTATCGACCACCTGACACTCAAAATCCTTGTTTTTAAAGAGGACAATCGTGGTAGAGGTGTTAGACCTCAATGGTAGCTTTGTGGGAAAGTGGGTCATTTAGTTGACTGATGCTATAATAGATTTGACCCTACATTTTCTGGTGCAAGGACTAGTGTTGTATCTTACCTACGTACTCCATTTTATCCCTATATACTGTCACTTGTCCCTATACCCCACTCTTCACTGCTTCAAGTTAAGCTTTGTACTAATTCTTTTTCATCGACTTTACCCTCTTATACCCTTGTAACACCTTATCCCATCCCTTATTCATTACCCCATCATCATACTTCTTATACCTTTTCATCGTTTCTTACAAAACTATTGTACCACCTTCTCAGCCTCCACCAGTGCAAAACTTATTTGTTTTTCCCTCACCGTCTCAACTTTCTACTGATCATGCTCTATTAGACACTCTTGAAACTCTTGCTGATGCAACCTGGTATCCAGATTCAGGAGCTATCGGTCATGTTTCTAAGGGCTTGCATCAGTTTTCTAATACTACTTCTCGCCCAGGTATGAATTCTATTTATGTTGGAAATGTTAATGCCATTCTTATTCATCATATTGACCAGTCTACTCTATTTTCTCCACCTCGAGTTTTACATCTTAGTAATGTGTTGCATGTTCCAAGGATTACTAGTAATCTTCTGTTTGCCTATCAATTTACCAAGGATAATCAAGTTGTTTTTGAGTTCTATTTGTCTCATTGCTTGGTGAAGGATCTGAGAACCCTACAGGCGTTGTTACATGGACGGAAGCATGAGGGACTTTATCAGCTACTGTCATCCCTTATCTCATTTTCTTTTGCCTTTCCATTGTGTCACATAGCTACCACAACTATTTTTTAGGATATTTTGCATAAAAGACTTGGGCATCTGACTGCCATCGCGTGTGTGCGCATAAAAAAATGATTTTAGAAGGCAATTTTTAAAGCACAGTTTACTGCAAGCGTATAGGTCAGTTGTAATATTTATAGTGCTACAATGGAACACTGGAGTATTATAAGGATCAAACCCAAAGGAGATGGCGATTGAGTGATAACTAGCATACACGATAGAGTCTAAGCGACTACTAATACAATTTTATAGTACGTCAAATCATAACAAGAAAATTTTGCAAGAAAATTAAATATGTTAATCTATTGACTAAATTGCAAAGAATATGAAACTAAGAATTTAACCAAATAAATGACTAACGGTGATTGGTTGATTTCAATGTGGTTCACCGATTCTTAGACAAGGAACTTAAATCGCTTAAATTGCTAAGTGGCTTCATTTTATCTTTCAATCTTAATTTTATTGACTTAGACGGCTTAGCTTCGATTTATCTCTCGATCTCACTGGTAAATCCGGGACTAAAGAACAGGTGCACAACAAGATTACCTTTCAGTCTAACTTGCCTAGATATTCTTTTAGGGGCGTCACTTCCTAAGTTTTTAGGTCTATTTGATTTAGTCCAATTTATTACGATTTAGTCATTGGTCCAAAAATCAGCTCACTCACATCTACATCAATCAATCCCCTTGGAGGTTTAGCAACTCATGCTGAAAATAAAGAGGATGAACATGGAAATGGAAAACAAAATAGCCATAAAGTAAAACTTAAGAAAGATATAAAAGTTGAGATTTTTATGCAAGAAAACTTAAATAACATGAAACTAAAAGCATTCAACAAGAAGATCTAAAGCAATAAACATAAAAGGAATAAACTTTAACAAATTTAAAGTAAAAGAAATGGAAATATATTAAATTAAAGCTAAAAATGTCTTGCAATCAAGGTACAGGGATTGAAAGTGTAAATAAACCTAAGCTACAGTGATAATTAACTTAACTAACACTAGGAACATCAAGAATAATGAGTAAATGTAGAAAAATAATTTTAAACTAAGAAAGAAGAAGAGAAAATGAAAACCATAGAAAAAATGTAGAAAAACTAAGAGAAAACTAAACTTAAAACTAGGCTAATGCGTGTCTCTCTCCTCCTCAACCAATTTTGGTTATTTTAGGCTATCTTCTGATGAGTTTTTGTTTCCAAAAATGCCCTTACACGGGCCTTGGGTGATTGATGGATCGGGTGGACAAAGACTACCTTTTTTGTCCAATTTTGTCCCTCTGACGATGTTGGTGTTGCGATACCCACAAGAGGATATTACGATATCTCGGGTAGTGTCAAGCCTTGGGGTCCTCTTTGAAAAGTGGATATTGCGATGCCCAAAGAGGATATCACAATACCACTGAAGGGTGCCTCAATTCGTCAATACTGTTGGAAGTATTACGATTCCAAGGTATGGATATCACGATACCTTTTTCCTTGGTGTCATTCTCGCTTGTTTTCGACCTCCAACAAGTCCCTACACCACTCAATCACACGTTAAGCCCCCCAACGACACTATTGGCCAAATTGGGTTACAAAATGGGAAAAAATGAGACATTTTCACTAATTAAATTAAAATCTAAAAGTACAGAAAAACAATGCAAAATACGCTGTTTTGCTCGAGAAAAAGCTCCTTAAGTATATAGGGAAAGCCTAATCTACCACATCAATTTGTGGCAGATCAACTCCTTCTTACTTAACTCTTTGCTTGTCTTCAAGCAAACACAACAAGTGTAACACCCCTAACCCGTATCTGTAAATTTCGGCGACAGATTACTTATCTACTAACTCCTCTTAATGGTCTATTTGCCATATAAGGACCTCCAATTTTGAATTCCATAGCTATTTGATCCTTTTAGCTACTAGAATTTAAATTTTGCATTTTATGCAATTTGGTCCTTTTATCAATTAAACATGTAATCGACAAAATTTTCTTAACAAAATTTTTATACGATATTCCTATCATACTGTAGACCATAAAATAATATTAAAATGAATTTTCTTTCAGACTCAGATTTGTGGTCCCAAAACCACTTGTAACAGCCCAATTTCGGTGAAATCGGAACAGTGGTTTCGGGACCACAAATTCGAGCCAAAAATAAAATTTATTTTTATTTTATTATATGGTCTGTATTATGATAGATATGACATGAGAAAATTTTGGTACGAAAATTTTATCGATTTAGTGCTTAATTACGAGAAGGACTAAATCGCATAGAATGCAAAAGTTGAATTCTAGTAGCTATAAGGATTAAATAGCTATGGAATTCAAAACTTAAGGTCTTTATAAGGTAATTAGACCATTAAAGAAAGTATGTAGATATTTTGGTGACTCATCCATGTAAATTTAGAAAAATGGCAAGGACTAAATTGGAAAGTAAAAATATTTAATTAATTAAAAGATGATAAAAGAGATATCATCTTACTTTCTCATCTTCTTCCCCAAAATAATACATGGAAACCCTAAGAGAGAGAGAAGAAACTTTCATGGCCAAATTGAGTAAGTTTCATTGGACCGTATTTAGTAATTTTTATATTTTTGAAACTGGGATAGTCTAATCTATCTATTTGGGGGATTAATTTGAAAAGTTATCAAGGTATGAAAAATGGGTCATGGATTTATATGCTGGAAATTAGAAATTTATGGTAGAAAATGAAAGATTATTGATAGATAAACAACTTTTACAAAATGGTTTTTGATGAAAACATGATTTAGGGACTAAAATGTAAACTTGTGAAATTGAAGGAAAAATTCTAAAATTTTATGAATACATGTGCTTTAAATTTTGTAATGGGGCTTTAGTTAGGCTTGGAATAGGGAGTAATTTGCACAAGTTTCATTTTCTGGGCCTAGGGACGAAATTGGAATTTATGGAAAAGTTAGGGGCAAAATGGTAATTTTGTCTAGGATGTAAAATGAGTCCACATGAATATGAAATGTGATAAATTGACGTTAAATTTACTCGTATAAATCTGGATAGACCAAATTCAGAGTTAGAACGATGAAAAGAGGAAAATGTCGGATTAGTAGATTTACGTACACGAACATTATCGAAGTAAGTTCGTGTAACTAAATTGTGTTTATTTACATGCTTGCATTGATTGTGTTTATGTAAATTGTATAAATGTCATAAATATGTGAAATGGTTACATATCCGATCAAGCCCGATAAATAAAAATGTCTAATTTAAATGATAATGCCCGATAGATGATAAATGACAAACGATTAAAATGTTACTTTTATGCTTGGAATGAATGTGAAGTGTGATCATTTGAATTATATGGTTGATTATAGATGTATGAAATAGTCACATGCCAGATAATGTTTGAAAAATGTTTAAATCCCGGTTGAATAAATGGAAAATCGATGGATATGTGATTTCCCAAAATGAATGAGGCCCTGCATTTGTTGCTGGTGGGATTTAGCTCGGACGAGTAATCCTATTGACCTCATTTCTGAAAGGATTTAGCCCAGACGGGTAATCCTGATGTAAGTCCTCTCGAGCATATGTTGTGAATTGGATTTAGCCCGGACGGGTAATCCAGATCAAGCTCTTTAGAGCATATGTCATAAAAAGGATTTAGCCTGGACTGGTAATCCTGTTGTATACATGTGTGGCTCGAGATTGCACTCCCTGAAATTCTACCTTATGGGTACTATTGGACATGAATTGACGGATTTTGATTTGTACACCTCAAGTGTACTACCTGTGTATCCATCAATAATTCAAATAAATTCAACGGGCAAGGTTCTGACAGGGGCAAATATGAATTTGAGACAAATTGACATGGAATGATGTATATTGTAACAGCCTGATTTTGGGTCTAGTCAGAACAGTGGTTTCGGACCACAAATCCGAAGCAGAAAAAATTATTTTTATTATATTTTTATGGTCTACAGTTTTATGGAATGATCTCGTGAAAATTTTGTTAAAAAATTTTGACGTTTGGGCACTCAATTTAGTCAAAAGGACTAAATTGTAATAAGTGCCAAATGTGAATTCTATAGGTTAAAGGTGTCTAATTGTTATGAAATTTTAAATTGGAGGTCTTTAAATGGTAATTAGACCATTGGTTAAGTTGGTGGACAAAAATGGACATGGTTAGGTATGTTTCTAAAGTTTTTCATTAAGGGCATTTTAGTAATTTGGTAATTAAATGAATTAAAAAGCCAAAATAAAAATCAAATTTTGTCCATCTTCTTCCTCCCTTGGCCAAATTTCACAAGTAGAAGACATAGCTAGGGTTTGCCAAGCTTTCAAGCTCGATTATCAAGAAAAATAAAGTTCGGGTCTAGATCGGGGGAAAACTAAAGTGTTTGACGATTAGGTCCATTTTCGCTATTTTTGTATCGAGGTAAGTTCGTATGTAAATAATGCATTGTTATATTTATGTTTTTAAATGCTTTCATGTTGTATGAATTGTGATTTACTCTTTAGACGTATTCGACAAAGTTTTGAAAAACGAGAAATCCTGATTGAACCTTAGGAATAGAATAGGATACGAGTGACATGTCACTAGGAACCCATGTGTATATGCGATTATGTGATCCAGGTGCTGGTCTTGTACGTCCTACCAGTGGCTGGGTAGTCCAGCATGTGTTGCGGATACATGACAACTTGTGTGAGCAGCACTGTGTAGCTACGTCCTGACTGATAGCTTGTGTGAGCAGGCCCGTGAATAGCTCGAAAGCGAGCTTATATGTATTATAAGATATGAGGTAGCTTTAGCTACATATATGGCACTTATGTGCAAGATTTCTGAGTATCTGTTAATATTCCGAGTGTTCAATGGGAATGTCAAGGTTGTGAAAGAATATGGCTATGATGCGAGTTGGTACAGGTATGTACGTAAAACTCATAAGTAATGAGCTCGATATGTGATGAACCCTTGGTAAGGTGGTGATTGAGTGAGTTATGCTCATGAATTTTAATGACATTTATGTTAATATATGCTAAGTTATTTATTTGTCAAATTTATGAATAATGTTTGTATTATTTGCATATGAACTTACTAAGCTATATCGCTTACTCCCTTTTTCTTTCCCTTATCTTATAGTGTTACCAAGCCAGCTCGGGATCGGAGATCATCAGAGCTTCGAATCACACTATCAAACCCTCCCATTTTGGGTATTAATGGTCTTAGCATTTTGAATGAATGGCATGTATAGGGACTTAGTCAATTTGTTATATGTGTCATCATGATTTTAGCCAATGCATTGGCTTGTAAATGTCAAAGACTTGTTTTGATATCTGGCCATGTAAATTGGCTTATTTGGGCTATCATGGTTGTAAGCCTAAGTATATATATATGTGTCAATGTCTTTGGTGATATGGTCATGGTATGCTTGGTGAATGATGGAAATGTGATTTATGACATGAATGTGAAATGTTTGGCAATGTGGTCTATTGAAGAGATGATAAAGTGTTGTACAATTAGGTATCTTGAAAGTAGTCAATTGTGGCTTAATAATTGTTGTGAGTATGATAGATGTTGATATTGTGTTGGTCATAATTGTGGATGTTTTGGTTGCCTAAGTATGTTATGTTTGTGCCTTGAATTGGTGTAAGTGTATGTATGAACAAGGGTGGCAAATGGCTTGGTAAATAGCCTTTATTTTGTCCACACGGGTAGACACACGGGCGTGTGTCTAGGCCGTGTGTGACACACGGTCTGCCCCACGGGCATGTGTTCCGGTCGTGTGTCCCCTGCACCTTAATTTTGAAAAACAGAATGTCCAAAATTGAGTACACGGGTAGAGACACGGGCGCGTGTCTTAACCGTGTGTGCTACACGACCTAGCACACGGGCTTGTGGCACAAGTCAGAGAGCACCCTAATTTGAACACGGTCTGAAGCACGGGCGTGTCCCAGGGTCGCACGGGCGTGTCCCTTAGACCACACGGGTGTGTGAGCCCTGAAGTTAGCAAAAAATTTCTAAGTTTTGTAAAAGTTTCCTGAGTTCTCAGTTTAGTCCTGAACCGTTTCCAAAGCATGTTATGGGCCTCATGGGATCGTATTAGGGACTTTACGATTGATTATGAATGGTTTTAATTTGGACAAAATTTTACGACTCGGAATTGAGTGAATGATTGTGATGTGAGTCCGGTAATGCTTCGTACCCTGTTCCGACGTCAAATACGGGTAAGGGGTGTTACATATACGATATGGAAATATGACATGAAAAGAATATTACATGAAATCTAAGAAAGTGATGATACATGACAAGTGATATATGAAAATATGAGATGATGATATTTGTACATGGAAATTATTTGATGAGAATGTTCATTCTTGACTATAGACTTGTACACCTTGAGTGTACAAATCGTGACCTTGATATTACGAGTAATATGAGTAAAGTTCTGAAATGAAATGATCTGAACTCGAAATGAGCTATTATGAAATTATACTTGTAATAATGAGATGTATCATGCATGTTGAATGAATACATGTTGTGGAAAGCATATGTGCTTGGAAACTTGATTGTTGTTGAGCCCATATATGTCTTGATGTTACTATGAATTATATGACTAACAAGGGCATGAGGATGTGTGTAGGGCTTGAGGTCAAATTGATTGAATATGCTTTACATAGTTACCTCAAAATAGGATGAATGGTAAGTTAAGTACCATGTTATACGAACTTACTAAGCATTTTATGCTTACTTAGTTTTATTTCCCTATTTTAGAGTAAATCGGAAGCTCGTTGGATTGGAAGCTCGGCAGAGATCACTCACATTATCCATCGGCCCATGTCGGTACAATATGGTAAATCAATTATGGTTGTAATGGCATGTATAGGATATATTGGCCATATTGGCATGTAAATGTAAAAATGATGCTTGTAATCTAGCCATTGGGATGGCTAGTAATGGTTTGTTTTGATATATTTGTAATGTCATACTATGGTAGCTATATATGTGTTAAGTAGTTGATCATATCATGCCTAACATATGGACTAAACCAAGGCAAGATTATGAACATGTATGCATGTAATGGTATGCTATGTTGAATGATAGAGTTTGCTTAACTTGAATGCTTGTAATGGTTGTTATTTGAATGTGTGCTTCAAGTGCAGGTCATGGGTGTTATTTTGGTTGAGAAATGAAGCTAGGAATGGCTTTATTTTTTCCACACGGGCAGACACACGGGCGTGTGTCTAGGCCGTGTGTGACACACGGTCTGCCCCATGGGCATATGGCCTGTCTGTGTGTCCCCTGCACCTTAAAATCGAGAGACAGAATGCTCAGAATTGAGCACACGGGCAGAGACACGGGCGTGTGTCTCAGCCGTGTGAGGGACACGGCCTTGCACACGGGCATGTGTCCTGGCCATGTGAAAACTGCACCTTAATTTCGAAAATTAAATTTGCCACACGGCCTAGCACACGGGCGTGTGACTTGGCCGTGTGACTTCAATTTGTTCATGCCTTGCAAGTCAGAGAGTTACACGGGTAAAGGATGTAACACCCCAAACCCGGCCCATGCGTTATGAGCGGATTTGGTATGTCACACGAGCAAAACATGTTAAACCCTTTTTGTTCGTACTAAAATATTGATTTGTTAAAAATCAAGAAAACAAGTTTGATTTGATAAAATACTACTAACCTCAAAGATTTGATTGATAAATCGATAAATTTGAACTAATGATCTTACAAAACCGTGACTTTTGAAAACGACGTTGAAAATTCGAAAGAGAATCCAAGTCTTTTGAAAATATCGTTAA
Organism: Gossypium sturtianum; assembly: GCA_025698515.1. Classification (NCBI taxonomy): domain Eukaryota; kingdom Viridiplantae; phylum Streptophyta; class Magnoliopsida; order Malvales; family Malvaceae; genus Gossypium; species Gossypium sturtianum. The sequence goes on from CM046950.1 coordinate 39,309,052, forward strand.
TAGTTCGAGAGAAAATATCCGTGTTAAAAATATTTGTAAAAGTTTATTTTGAAATCCATTTGTTAATCGATTTTGGAAACCATTGTTTAAGTTTTTAGAAAATTCCCCTTTTTAAACAATTTAAGAAAAATAATAAAAACATCCCAACCAAAAAGCAAAAATAAAAATAGTCCGAGGCCTTATTACAACATTTAACCCAAAATAGTAAAGTAATAAAATAAACGAGAAAGAAGTCTAAAGTCCAAATAAACCATTTCCGAAGTATGGCCTCCCTCGAGTCATCCATAGCCTAAGTCCATATCATCAAGCATTACCTATAAGGGTTAAGGGAAAGGGGGGTGAGGTATAAGAACTCAGTGTGAAATCCCCTTACAGCTAATCATTGGGTGAAACCCAATTAGCAATATTTTGGGCCTAAGCCCATTTACAACAACAATAATGTATCAAATATAATATGCATATGATATGCAATTCCTAAACCAAACCTAGTTTTCCATCCGCTACACACCACCCGCACTAACCAACACACACATGGGTGATCTTGATCAACCCACCCCGCTAACACACCAAACGTAGGCATTAAGCCATTTATATCGATTTGTTTGTGACAAGCCACCAGATTAACGAATTTACATGGCATTGCCATTTTTCATATTTGTGGCGAGCCACTGTGATTATATAGCGAGCTACGAACTTCTCTTCATCATTATCCCATCCCATGCAAATCATGTATATAATGCATAACAAAATCACAATATATCAACAGTAATTTATTCAGATATTTATTACAAAATTATGGCCAATTACAACAATTAATCAAAAGGCCCATTAAGCAAAATATCAGATTTGGCCTATTTAGCAAAATATCAGTTTGGCCCATATAGCAAAATATCAGATCGGCCCATTTATCAAAATATCAGATTGGCTCATTTATCAAAATATCAGATTGGCCCATATAGCAAAATATCAGATCGGCCCATTTATCAAAATATCAGATTGGCCCATTTATCAAAATATCAAATTGGCCCATTTATCAAAATATCAGATTGGCCCATTTATCAAAATATCAGATTGGCCCATTTATCAAAATATCAGATTGGCCCATTTAGCAAAATAACAATTCAGCCCATTAAGGCAATATAACAATTCAGCCTATTAAGGCAATATAACAATTCAGCCCATTAAGGCAAAATATTAGATCGGCCCACTAAACAATTTCGTAATTCGGCCCTTTATGGGCATTTTCGTAATTTCGACCCATAGGGGCATTTTCATAATTTCGATAATTTACCCACTAAGGGTAGTTCGGTAATTTCGCAACCTAAGGGTATTTTGGAAATTTCGCAACCTAGTCTTAACTACTAATGTGGAGCATAAAAATTGAAACTGTCCATCTGCATCGTACTAACTAAATTGACTATAACTTGAGTTAGGAATCTCGAAATATAGCTCCGTAAATTTTCGTTGAGACTAGACTCATATATTTTCTTACTATAATTTTTCCAGAATTTTTGACTTAGCCATTTAGTACAGTTTATTTCTTAAAGATTCCCTTGTTTCACTGACCAACGATTCTGACCTTTCTTACCCAAAATTCAAATATCTCACTGTACAGTTTTCATATGTTGCTCCCCCTTGTTTCTATTGAAAATAGACTCACTAAGGAATCTGTACATATAAACTATAACTCATAATTCACTTTGTACAATGTTATACGATTTTCCGAAGACAGATCAGGGAACCACGAAGTCATTCAGAACCAGTCTCACTAAAATTAAGATATCTCAGAATATAGAATTCCTTTTCCTTCTCCGTTTCTTCCTTATCAAAATAGACACAGTAAGATTTAATTCGATATCTTATTCACTATCTAATTCCCTTTCTCCTATTTTTCGTGATTTTTCAAAAACACGTCACTGCTTCTAACCGAAACTGTTTTATTACAAAATACGATTACCACTACGATCATACGCATGCCCGAGTGATCACGGCTGCCGGTTTTTGGTTTTCTTCGGTATTTTGACCAAATCAAAGAACATATCATACAAAATTTCAGAGAGATGTGAGATTACACACCATATCAAACAGATTCGGAAGGTACGGGATTACACACCATATCAAACATGTATTCGGAGATTACACACCATATCAAACATGTATTCGGAAGGTACGGGATTACACACCATATCAAACATGTATTCGGAAGGTACGGGATTACACACCTGATTTTGATTTCCTAACGAACCACTCGTCGATGGCCTAGAACAATACCAACCAAAAGTTAGCCTCGAATTTCCAAAAGATTTCGTATCACTTACACTTGAATCACTTACCACTATGTCCGAAGGTAGAACATATCGAGTGATTTCATCCCTAAAACATAATCGATTAGTTGAAACTTCGATCCGATTAACACAATAACCGAGTAGTGATATCGAATGGACTATGAAAAGACTCCTTACCTTAATCGATGATAATCCCAATTCCCACCAATTGACTTATGACTTGAGATGATTAGGCAATGATGTGGTATTCGGCCAATCCACTAGAATACTACAAATAAAAGATTATCAAGATGTGAGGGAGTAAGGGAGAACACCATTTCGGTTTTAGAATCAAGATGAAACAACCAAATAATGAGGGACTCTCATTCGGCTAAAGAGAAAAAGAATGAAAAGATTTGAATAAAAACACTTACCCGGTTTAATCAAGAAAGAAAAACCCAACTTGGAAGATGGAGAAGATGATCAATTAGGCTAGGTGGTTTCGGCAAAACAAAGAAAGAAAAGTACTCACTAATGGCTTTAGAGTTTTGGCAATCAAGAAGAAAGAAGAAGAATTTGTTTAATATCAACTTGAAGTTTCGACTATCAAGGAAGATGGACAAAAGATGAATATGTGACCAATCCAAAGAGAAGAAAAAATGCACTATTGTGCTAGAAGATTTCGGCAAAGAGAGTAGCAATTTGGGAGAAAATGACACAAAGTTGCAAATGGGATTTTTGGCCAAAACAATACCAAAACCTTACCAAAAGCCAAAGTAAAATTTCAGCTACTTATCTACCCCCAAAACCGTCCACATGCATAGCCATAAGGGTCAAAATTTTGCCAACCATACTTTCCATAACATTCTCCATGAAATAAGCCACTTGTTCCCCTTACTTGCCTTTTCCTTTTGATTCCTTTCCCCAACCTCAACCTTTCCTTAATTCCTTTAGCCACCATACCAAAAATAAAGAAGTCAACCTTGCCATATATATACCTTGGCCGACACTAAGGAAGGAATGCAAAAATAAAAGTCAAAATTGCACACAAAGGGATTCAAACCTCTTCCCTCAAGGTACTACATGTGGCGCCATAACCCTTTTACCAATTGCTCATTTATGCTAGCAATTTACTCTTTTATTTCCATAAGCCTTGATGCCACTTACTATCTCTCCTTAATAGGCTTAAACACAAAATTTTACTAAGGCCCAACTTGAACCCGGAACTTCATAGAAACCTCATAACTTTCCAAAATTACCTTCTTAATAAGTCCAACTTGAAATAATGCCGTTCTCTTGTTCTCAAAATTTTAAAACGCTTCTACGCTCAAGGCCCATTGGGCCCAATTCTACTAGGCCCAATTTCGGGATGTTACAAGGGACACGGGTGTGTGTGACCACACGGCCTGACCACACGGGCGTGTCCCTAAACCACACGGGCATGTGACCCCTATATATGGAGAAATTTTCTAAGTTTTGTAAAAGTTTCCTGAGTTATCGGTTTAGTCCCGAACCACTTCCAAAGCATGTTTTGGGCCTTGTAGGATCGTAATAGGGACCATATGATTAAATGCAAAAAGGTTTTAAATTATTCAAAATTATGATTCGAATTGTATGTCTGAAAATGTTCTGAAAGTCCCGGTAATACTCCGTAACTCTGTTCCGGCGACGGATACGGGTTAGGGGTGTTACACCACTGTTCCGATTTTACTGAAAACGGGCTGTTACAACAAATGTGCAAAAGAAAAGATGACGCTTGGAATAAATTAGAAAATGAACTTACATAGCGGTAAAACATCAAACTCGTATGATAATTATCTCACATGCAACTTAAGAATGATAGCTAGCTAACTTATTTATTCCTAATGCAAACATAATTAGTTCAATAAGTTAAAAATGTTAATAAATGTAGAGGCAATGTAAATGAACATATGTATAAGTGTTACCCATTAAAATAATTTATACGGATCACTCATAGATATTTAAAAAGAATTGGTTATGTTCGTTCAAACAAATGCAAGTTATTTACAAATTATTGTGTTGGTGACTTATTAGGGTCCCAAAGGTCTTCTAGGCTTGTAGCGTTCTGAGGCTTAGGACGATTTGGATTCAAACAACAGATACTCAAAATAGGTTCAAGCATTAGAAATGGTTAAGCACACGACATTGTTCCCTATTTGTCCATTTCTCCTTCTCTCACATGCCTTATGTCTTCGAAATGATAGAAGGTATTACGCGGGATTAATATGTGTAAAATTTACAAATTTGAACTGAAAGATTTTCATTTTTTGAGCTTAATTTTGTTTTAGCTCTCTCTTTCTTTAGTTGTTCATTCTTTTATTCATTTTTTTAACGTACTAATTCCCATAATCCCTTCATTTTCTTTTTCTGCACACAAAGCCACCATAATGTTTCTACCTATCCCTCAATGTTTATGGCTCAACGTCTATTACATAGTGAAATTAAAGAACGGGACAAAGAAGGATCGAGTAATAGACCCGTTTAGGCTAGAGGCTTTGATATTAATGCTTGCAAGAAAATAATACTCGAGGCTCAAAGATATAGAAACTAGGGGTATATAGCAACATATAAGCTTTTCGGCTCTAGGCTATATCAAACAATGCCTACGGTCTTTCCCGAATTAATCACCTAACAACAATTTTTTAAACATATATCTACTTAAACGTACAATTATCAATTCAAATTATTTATTTACAAGGATCCATATACTTTATTCATCCTATGTTACACTTTATACATTTTCATTTCGGTTATTGCTTCTAGTCTATTATACACTTTAAATAATTGAACTAATTATTTTACAATAAAGAATAAGAAATTATCTAGTATCATTCAAAATTTACAAGTTTTGCAATTCTGTGTACTTATTTGATATATACAACTAGTAACTTATTAAACTAATTACAGTCCAAGCACCATGCAATTACACAAAATAAAAACAAAATTGAAAAACATTTTTGGGATTTTTAAATAATTTAAAACAAAAATGGAATTTTTTTTTGAAAAAAGGAAAAAAAAAGTTAAAATAAACACACAAACAACCATAAAGACAAAAAAATAAAACACATAATATTATGTGCACCCCACATACACTCAGACTACATATTGTCCTCAATGTGTCTGAAAGAAAAGATAGGAGGTTACCGGACTTCCCTACAATGGAGCATCAGACTAGCTCAGGGGTCCACCTCTTCGTTGAAACTTGAAATGTTGTATAGTCTTTCAGGGTAACTCACTGCACATAATACAAAAACAAAAACAACTAACACAATACTAAAAATACAAGTAACAAGAAACAAATCCAAAAGTGTTTAATATTTTTACATGCCGCATAAACAATTTAAAATAAATGCAAACGTCTGTAACTAAGAATTGGATGTGTCATCCTTCGAGTCCGTTTCATCAACTCTCGGTATATTTCTTCCTTTGGGAGCAGTTTTCTTGGTACACTGTCGGCGAATGGACGTGCTCTACTCTCTGAGGTTAACACCTTGTGCAGGTGTAAGCACATCCTCTATGGCCTCCACATGCGATGTTGCATCGTCACTCTTTAACGCCTCGTCATCTACTACCTCACCTTTTTCACTCCCCTTCGCATTGGCTTCCTTCTCCCCGTCATTCTTGCCCTCAGATGAGTCACTCGACCGGGCGGGGTATTGTATTGCCTCTAATCCCTAACTCGCCATAAATGTATTCACGAATGGCTTTATTGCCTCAAGCATCTGGGTACTATAATGTATGTCATGGCCTAACCTGGGTTGCCACTATGTAGGCTAATTCTCATTCTTCTTCGTAATGCTCGACTTTTTCACTACTCGAGGCACATCCATTCTTTCTTTACTTTTTTTATTCCACTTTTGAATCTACTTTTTATGAAGCTCTTGAAATTGGTGGAGCAAGGAATCGCCAATGGTGCTACGAGTGGGACGGTAAGTCTGCTCGGTGGATGCGATGTTTACACCAACCCTGCGATAGAGGTCAATGACTAAGTGCGGGAAGTAGATACCCACTTTGCCGCTCGCAATGAAACACTTCATCTGTTGATTGATCCATGTACCTACAAAAATTCTTTTATGTTGCAAAATGGAGTATAATAGGTTTGCTCTAAACTCATTAACGTTATTAGTACATAATGTTGGGCCAAGACGAGGGCATACAAATTGCTTTCGGATTTTTGCAATAAGGAACATGATTTTTTGCTTAAAATAGAGAGGTCCCGATGAAGCTTATCGCTGACATTCGCCTTTACCTTCTGTAAGGTACTTTAAAATCACGTTCGTGCTTATGTTAGTAAAGAGGTTTAAATCGAGGGAGGACAAATCGTTCTCCTTATAACATAGGATGTCATAATACTCGCAAATGGAAGCGTGGAAATATCTATACTGGCATGCCTAACGTACACCCGATCACGTTTAGAAAATTTTAAATTGGAGTAACACTACAATACTATAGGTACAACGGCAAGTTGTTTAGGAAGTAAGCAAAAATTATTCTACCGGTGAAAACAGACCTCATCCTCAATGTCATCACTAAAAGAGAAGGTCGGGTCAAAACCATATTCAGGGATGAACGTCTGTCCCTGGATAGTTTGATAGAAATCTACAACATCTTTTTAGGTAAATTTAATGCCATCGAATTCCGACGACGGAACCGAGACTGTTTGGGATAAAGACCATTTTCATTGTCTCGGAGGCATTTTTTTAAATTCTCTCAATTTTAAGCAAACAAAAATCAACTAACCAACTAGTCTCAAGCAATCAATCAATAAACTAAAAACTGAAATTTAAAATGACGAAAACAATAAGAACAATTATAAGAAAATAAAGGACAGGAAAACTTAGACTACTTTTATTGTTGTGGTCTAGTGGATTGATTTGAGAGTTGTCGTGTTCCCTGAGCAATGGAAGAAGAAATACCTGCAAGAGGTTTAGAAACAACCAAAACAACAGAATAAGAAAATAACAATTGCAAGAAAATGGAAGAAACTAAAAAGAGGGATTGAGAGAAAATAGAGAGGGGAGATTTTTTAGGGATTTAGGGTTGAAGAATTTGGGGAAAATAAAGTAAATTGGGTGTTTTGGGGTGTTTGGAGGCTTAAAAAGCCTCCAAAACATGCGCATCGTGATACCTAAAATCGGGTATTGCCTCACCCGACTTGGATATCGCAATATCCTTTGTTTTTTGACTTTTAGTATTGCCTCATTCTGTTTGAGGTGTCGTGATACCGAGGTTTGGGTATCACGATACCACTATATAAAAAAAATGTTGACTTTTGAAATTTTAGGGGTATCGCGATATCAGGGGTTCGATATTGCAATACCAAAAAGATTTTCTACCCCATTTTGAAGTTTTCCTAGAAATCGCGATATACCCCATTGGCTATCGCGATTTCACTGAACATTCTCCAAAAACATCTAAAAAAAATATCTTTTTTCTTCTCAATCATCAAAATTATATCCTAACAAGTCTAAAATGCAAAGAACTACGAATTAAAATCCTACACTACACGTAGAAACACTTGGAGTCCATGCTCAAATCAGTCAATTATTTACAAGCTTTCGAGTTCCATTACCACATGCGACAATTTAAAAATACAAGTTCTGACGATCCATCACACCACCGAAATGATGTTTCATTGGTATTCTCGGCACTTGGATACGTCTCTTATCCAAGTCGGGTATTGCCTCCAAAACACGCGGATCGTGATACCTAAAATCAGGTATTGCCTCACCTCTTAAAAATGTAGTTTTTCAATGTGCAACCATGGCGTCCTGAGAATCATAATGTCCTCCTTATCCTCGTTTTCTTTTGGATTCTCTTGCATGGTGCACGAACACCTAAAAAACTACATTCCATAAAATTTGCAAATTTGTTAGCATAATTAGGTTTCGTCTCAACTACCTAACACTTATACTGTTGTGATGGAAAAACCTCCTTAGATTTAGACTCGAGCTTAATGCATTTGAATATTTTGGTCTCTCTCTCGATGTCCATAGTCAACTCACCCTTTCCTACGTCTATAGTAGCTCTAGATCTGGAGTAGAAAGGTCTCCCTAAGAGGATAAGAATTTTGAGATCCTCCTCGAAGTCCAACACGATAAATTCAACAAGAAAAATAAATTTTCTAACCCTCATTAAAACGTCCTCAAGGACTCCCATGGGACGTATCAAAGATTAGTCAGCTAATTGCAAGGTAACTGTCATTTCCTTAAGCTCTCCCAAACCTAACCTCCTATAGATGGACAATGGCATGAGGTTAATACTTTCCCCTAGGTCACATAGGGTTTTCTCAAAACTACCTCCACGTATCTCTATTGGGATGGTAAAGCTACTAGGATCCTTTAGCTTGGGAGGAACTCTTTTACACACTATTACGCTACATTCCTCATTAAGAGCGATTTACTCTCCTCTCACTATTTTCTTCCTATGAGACATAACATCCCTAAGGAATTTGGCGTATTTGGGCATTTTCTCAAGGAGCTCTAACAAGGGGAGGTTCATATTCAATGCCTTAAACATATTAAGGAATTGTAAGAACTCCTCACTTTCTTTCTTTTTCTTTTCCTCTAGATGTGAAAAAAATGGTATGGACTTTGGGTTTGGTGGTGGTGGTTGAACGGTTCTATCCTCTATTTCGATTTGTGTGGGTTCACTCTCAGGTTCTTCCTTCTTTTCCACCCTCCAACACTAGGAGTGCGGATGCTCTACTCCTTCTCACTAATTTCTTTCTCCCCACAATTTGATTGGATAAGGCCTTTAACCACATCCCTTGATCTAAGGGTGATCTCCTTGGCGTGTTCATTCCCTTCGCTCTTCAGATTAGGTACGGTATTACTGGGTATAATAAAGGCTAAGTTGTTTTGTAACAATTGAAAAACTTGGTCTAATTGACCATGGATTTGGAGCATATTGGCTTGCACTACGTGCAAGCCTTCCTCTACCTTACTCACCTTAATCGACAATGTGAGATCGCTACTATAGGCTAATTTTCTCTCTTGATCTTAGGGTACCCTAAAAGGTAATCGAGGTTGATACGAGGTGTTGGGTTTTGGAGGATTAAGGTTTGGATCCCTAGATTTAAAGTTCCTCTTGATTTCCTCCCCACCTAAGGTAAGGATGGTCATGCCATCCCGGTTTATAGGTGTTAGAGTAGGGGTTATATCCTCTATTGCCCACATAGTTAACCTCCATATGATTGCACTTATCATCGTGTCCTGTGTTAAATTGGGTTAGATTTGGCTGGTTTTGGACTTGCACCTTGGCTGAACTAATCTCCAATGGATTAAGCCTTTCGTGTACTTGTTGATACTTATCCTTGTTGCCAACAGTGTTCACCGTCGATTGTTTGGCCCGATATGTGGACCGCTCAATCGGCCACATGTAAGAGTTCATCGCCATGTCCTCGATAAGTTGACAAGCCTCGACGTATTTCTTGTACATGAATGCTCCCGTGAATGCTCCATCGAGACTAGAATGTAAGTTTTCGTCAAGCCCATTGTAGAAGACTTAAAGTTGCAAACAATCTTGTAAACCATGATCTGGACACTTGCGTAGCATTAGCTTAAAGCACTCCCATGCCTCATATAATGGCTCTCCTTTAAATTTCCAAAAATTCATGATATCCATATAAAGTTTCATGGTCTTGCTCGGGTGATACATGCACGAATGGGGTGAAAAGTATTAAATTTCATTCACCAAAGCTGTCAATTTTCAAGTTTATAAAACCATCAGACTTGCGATGACTTTTTGAATGGGATCCAGGAATTTCTAGGCTAAGATGTCTCATGACGTTCGAAGATCTATCTCATAAATTTGAAATACAATTTGAATCACTCGATTTCGTGTTTGGGAACTCAAGTTATGACCATTTTTGTAAAGACTGTGCGAGCAGAATATTTGGACGGTATTATTACGAAAATTACGAGTTTCGGACTTTTAATTCGAGTTTAATTCAGATTGGGTTTGATTTTTAGGCTCAATCTTTATTATATTTGAGCCCGGTATTGTATTTATTAGGTTTTATTATTTATTTATCCCGAATTTTGGATATTGTTTAAGTATTTTAAGTTGTTTAGGAGTTTTATGTTTCTTAGTCAAAAAGAAAATTTAGATTAAAACTAGTTCTTATTTAGATTGATTAGAGTTTCAACATGCTTTAGAGTTTTAATTTGGATGTATTTAGCTATCCTATAAAAAGGCTTCTTCATTGTTCATTAAGGACACAATTTGTTTTCATTAATAAAGTTTTCAACTCTGAGAGTTAGTTTCTTTGTGCAAGACTTCTTTATTGTAATTTTTAGAAGTAGTTTTCTTCTCGATTTTCTTCAAGGAGTCGTGGGAATCCATTCTTCACCCTTCAATTTGCCAAGGGCTATTTCTTGGAGAGTTGATTAGAGTCATTAATTGAGTTTGTTGGGATTTATATCTCAAAGGGTTCAATTAGATGTTTATCCTTTTATCTATCATATCTATCGGTTTACTCGTTCTATCTTCCACTTTTAAATTTTGTCTATTTATTTATTTATTATTTTAAATATTTATTCTTAGTTCCTAAATTTCTTCTCTAGTGTTTTGTTTTCTATAGTTTCTAAATTTTTTTATTTCTTCTTTTAGGTCACATCCAAATCTTTCTTTTTCGAGTCGAACAACTTGAATTTTTTCCTTTTTTGGCTTCCACTGCTTCAATTTCTTATTATTTGATATCAGATTTGGCTGTTTTAGGTGTTCTTTGTATTCTTATAAATTGATTTCCAACAAACAACATCAAAACAATTTTTTTTACCCAGAAAGTTTTTCGGAAAAAAATATTTTTCAGTGGGTAAATGTTTTCCAAATGATCTGAAATTTTACATACTGATTCTTGGCACTCTTTTAGAATATAAAAAAACTATTTTCCACAAAATAAGTGATCGGAAAAGTGCAAAAACAAAAAAAAATACAAATAAAATAAAATTTAAAAAATATTCTGTGGGTTGAATTTTGTGCAGAAATTTTTCAGATCAAATCTACACTATTTGAGGAGACTCCGGTTTAAATTTCATGATTTTTGGAAATCGAGAAAACCTCGAACGGAAAATTACAAGTTGTTTTCTATTGTTTCGGGTTTTCGGTTGGGTAATTTATTTTCTTTGATTCTAGCATTAGGGTTTCTTTTGTTTTAACTTTTCTTATTTTATTACACATTCTAACACATTTTTGTTTCTTGTGTTAATAGGTATGAAAAGACTTACCTCTCCTTTCTCCGCGCAACTTACTTCCTTCGGAGTCAAGTTTTTCTTTGGCTTTTTAGAGCCTTAGGTCAACTTTGATAGCGAGTGATCCCACATCTTTTTGAATATTATTGAGTTTGATTACTCGTTAAAAGTTACAAGCGTGAAAATCTTAACTTTTTTTTGTCTCTTAGAGTTTATTTTTTTTATTGCGAGTGTATAACGGTGAGGTTTAATTTTCATTGGTTAATTTTTTTTAGTGTTTTTTTATTTCAGCCTCTAATAATGGTAAGTACACATAGTAAGGATGAAGAACATGATCCATCCATGGTAACCATGGACCAAGTTATAACACTGTTCGACGAATTTCAAATAGATTTCGAAGAGGTGCAAGAGCGTTTGGAAAATATGTTTGACACTTTGCAAACCCAAGTCCTTCATCACAAGGTGGTTCAACAAAAATTCAGCCAAACTTTGGCTCGAATGGAAACTAACAATGATAAAGTTTGGGCAAAGCATAGATGTCATATTTGTAAAAAAAACCCACACGGACATGTTTCCAATGTCGTTCAACCTTCTATTGTTCATAGACTTGTCAAGAAAGGCATTGGTACAAAAAACATATCATCTTCTGTGAGCTTAAACGACTTATGGTAGAACAAAGAGAATGAGCTAACAAGTGCATATGGTGTAATGCGAATGATCTCAAAACCTCTAAATGTCTGTCGCGTGTGAATATGATATGCAAATTGTGCAAGTATACACGTCATATCAAGTAATAAAGTGATAAGTGAGATCGTCTCCACAAGGATCGAATAAGTATAAAATGGTTAGGTTATTATAGTAAAGTGAGATTAATGCTAAGGCAAAAATAGTAATAATAATGCAGTGGCAATTAGGAGAATAATGTTGTATAAAATGTGCAAAACAAACAAGTAAACAATTAAGGATGTGAAAACAAAGATACTACGGCAAAGGATAAAGGATCTACGATGTTGATTTGTAAGGTTGGGATTACTAAGAATCTACCCTCATTAACCAATAATGCCTCGGCAAAATCAACTTATTCTACTGTGATCTGCTTCGTTCGAGAGTTAGACCTTTAGTTACTTGCCTAATCGATATATGTCTATAGGCCTTTAGCACGGTACCCAGCACTATTTTGTTTTCTTTCCGTATGGAACTCTACTCTATATCTGGAGACTACTACAAGTACTCGGTCGAATACTTGCTCATATCATTCAATTTCGATCTAACTAACCTAACCTTGTCAGTATTAGATTAATTTCATAAACATGTTGCACATTCATCTATGTCTAGAGATTATACGCATGCAATTCATAAATATCATTGAATGAAACAGTAAATTAAAACTAATTTAGATTTTAGTCATTAAAGGAAATAAATGTTTCATCAAGCAATCCCAACCCTATGAGATTAACTTATCGGCTGGCAAATAACATTCAAATTCAGAATAGCATTAAATGTAACACCCCTTACCTGTATCCTATGCCGGAATAAGGTACGAGGCGTTACTTAACTTAATAACATGCATACAAACACTTCCGAGTTATGAAATTTCGTTCAAATTTAAAACTTTTCAAACTTCATCTTAAAGTCCCTAATATGGGCCTGCGAGGCCCAAAACATACTTTGGGAATGGTTCGGTACTAAACCAGGCACTTTAGAAAACTTTGGAAAATTTCACTGAAAATAGGGGCACACGCCCGTGTGGCAAGGGACACACCCGTGTGGGCAGACCATGTGGTCATACACACCCATATCCCTACCCGTGTGGATTTATTTTTCAATTCGAACCTATAAGGGTTTTCACACGGTCTGGCACACGCCCGTGTCCATGGTCCGTGTCCCGCACACGGCCATGACACGCCCGTGTCTCAACCCGTGTGTTAAAACCTTGACATTCTATTTCTAACGTCAGTAACATTTTAGGGTCACACGGCCAAGGCACACGCCCGTGTGCTAGGCCGTGTGGTGAATTTAATTTCACATTTAAGGTGTAGACTTCACACGGCCTGGGCACATGCCCACGTATTATGGTCATGTCATCCACACGGTTGAGACACACGGTCGTGCCTCAGCTCGTGTGGTTACTACTGGGCATTCTATTTTACCAAATTAAGGTGCAGGGGACACACGGCAGGACTACACGCCCACGGGGCAGACCGTGTGTCACACACGGCCTAGACACACACCCGTGTGTCTACCCGTGTGGACAAAAACAAGGCTATTTACCAAGCCCTTTTGCCACCCTTACTTGCACCAACATAAGCCACATCAAGTAACACCAATCCACACATAACCATCTGACCAAATCAGCCACAACCAAGACATACACACATCAAGGCCACTACACTCCATTCACATGCAAAACTTATCACATACTTTATCAATCCAATCATGCGACTTACTCATTCATGCATTAACACACCATTTACATATGTCAATAACAAGTATTAGCCATCATCCATGGCCTTATACAAAATGAATAAATCTTCAAGACAAGCCAACACATTTGGCCAAAACAATATGACACTTGACAAAAGATACCAAATGTTCAGATTGATAGTGTGATCGAGCCTCCGACGTCCTTTGATCCCCGAGCTAGCTTGGCGATACTATAAGAAAATGGAAAGGAAAGGGAGTAAGCACAAAGCTTAGTAAGTTGCGTGTAAATTAGTAAAAACATCAACCATGCCTCTTTAAACACATAGCATATTATAACCCAGCACAACGTTCTTGATTTAACAATGATAGATTTACTACATATTTACACATCACAAGTATAGGCCAAAGATTACAAGATCGTCCTGAAATCATTCTCATAGATAGAACTTACTCAATTTCATCCTTACCATTAAGGCATCATAACTAAGCTCATATCTCATGAGTTTCGAGTAAGAACCTGCACCACTCACAACATGATTATATCCTTTCATATCTTTATCATAAGCTTTAAATAACCCGTGGAACCATCTGGAATACTAAAGGATATTTGATAAGCCTCACACAAGAGGGTAAAATGCCGATGCCATGTCCCAGACATGGTCTTACACTGGCTCACATGTCGAGGCTGATGCCATGTCCCAGACATGGTCTTACACTAGCACACATATCAACACCGATGCTATGTCCCAGACATGGTCTTACACTAGCTCTCATAATGTGGCCGATGCCATGTCCCAGACATGGTCTTACACTAGCACACATATCACCCAAATGTCATGGCATGGATATCCAATCTATTCCTAAGGTTCAACCGGGAGTTTTTACCACATCAATTCTCATCATGCATATTCACAACAATAATCAAACACTTTATGCCATATTAATTGTTCAATACATAATAATAACAATAAATTTGTATTATCTACGTATAACTTACCTCGGTATACAAAATATGTGCGACTAGTTCGATTTAGTCCAATAGCTTGGATTTCCCCCGGTCTAGGTCCGGACTCCGTTTTTCTTGATCTATAATGACAAATTCACTTATTTAATCACTACACTAATCAATACAATCTATATTTCATACCTGGACAAAATTACTATTTTGCCCCTGGACTTTCACATAATTACGATTTTGTCCCTAGGCTCGTAAAATGATTTTAATCAAATTCCCTCCTTTAAAAAGCCTAGCCGAACCTTTATTACTCGTATAGCAACTCAAAATGGTCCTTATAGGTGTTTTCATGAAAACCCCTTTCACAAAAGTTGTTTATTTAACAACGAAGATTCATTTTCTTCCATAAAATTTCAGCAAACAACATAAATACTCTCATGGAAAGACCCTAGACTCTCAACCATTTTGCAAAATAGTCCTCTCATTAGCTAGATTAAGCTATAGGGGTTCCAAAAACACAAAAAATTAACAAAAACAACCACCAAAATCACTTACTTGCAAGAGAAAAGCTTGGCTGAAATTTGAGCTCTCAAAACCCTTAAGTTTGCTGAAAATTTCGGTGGAAGAGGAAGAAGATGGGAAAAGATGATAACTTTTTCTTTGTTTTATTTTATTTTATTCATTTAGTCACCTAATGCCACCAAACTTTGACCAATTTCATGAATTAAAAATTCATGTCCAGCCACCATAATTTCATTGGTCTATTTACTCAATAAAGACCTCTACTTTAGTGTTCCATAGCTATTTAACACCTTTAGCTTGTATAACAAAACTTTCGCACTTTATACGATTTAGTCTTTTTTTCGAAATTAAGCAAGAAATCACTAAAATTAATTCACCAAAATTTTCATGTACTCATATAATTATGCTATAACACATAAAATAATATTAAAAAATAATTTCTCCAGCCTTCGATTAGTGGTTCCGAAACCACTGTTCCGACTAGCCCCAAAATTGGGCTGTTACATTAAACGTCATTCTTCTCAATTCAATTCACAAAACAAAAAATAAAGAAGTAAAAGAAGAACTTCAGGAAGATGGTTTTCGCCTATCCAGCCCCATAGCTTTGGCGTAGCAATCTAATGGTGGCCAAAAGGAACTACCTTCTTCTTTTCCCTTATGATTCTTCTTTGTTCTCAACCGTTGTCCTCTACTCTCGTCAAATGATTTTTTTTTCAATTGTCCTCTGAACTGTCTACCCTCTTTTCAATTTTTCTTTTGGGGTTTTACATCTCCCTTTAGAGTAGGCCTATCATCCCATGATCTTATGATCTCATGATCTTATGATCCCATGACTTTTTCTTCCTTTTCAAGCTAATTTTTGGTACACGTACAATAAGGCTGATAACAGTTAAGTGTTGACTAGGTTGCTTCCTAGAACTCCACGACATTCATGTTGGCAAACTGTCCAACCTTTTGCCATGGAAAACCTTCACTTCTTCACTTCTTTTCTTTATTTTGCACCTGCCACTTAATAAACAAATCATTCCCACAAACAATTAGAAGTAACATGTAATAACATTTAAGCTTAGTCCAAGCATTTTAATGTAATTTCCTAAAATGCAAGTAACTAAGTCTAAAGGCATGAAATATAACTCTTTTCAAGAGTTATCAATGTCCAACATATTCATTTAAGAAAAAATCCTTACAAGCCGAGGAACGTAAGTTTGACACAAAGCCTATTGAGGAGTCTTCATCTACTACTATCATTAACGATGATGATATAAATGAGCAAGAAACTTCAAGTGACACCTTTTGTAAAGACAGTAAGTGTGATTTTGTGCCTATTGTTGAGTCTAGGTTTAACATTGCACCTTGTTTCAAAGGTGATGTCGAAGAAGTTGATAGTAATAGTGCGAACTATGATGATAGTGATAGTCAACTGGAAAAAGTTGATAGTAAGAATTGTTTCCTAGAGTTTATGAATTTGGATGATTTAGACCTTAATTATCCTCCTAAAAAGTTGTATTATGATTAATTTAATTTACAAAATTTTTGTGAGGGGTTAAAGGGAAGTGAGGATGATTCATGTAAAAAGACTAAGAGACAAGAGACATTGAGCCATAAAAGTCAATTGAATGGTCCAATTTGGTGAGTGAAATTTCCTACGAGGTAAAATTAGAGAGTTCAATTTACATTGAAAAAGAGAACGGAAAGAAAGAGAGGAATGATTATGTTTTCACTAACCATAACTTGAATTTGTCTGGTGGACTTGTTCCATTTATTCAAGAATTTGTTGATCCTTTGTGAAGAGCTCTATAAAATCATTCCACCTACGATAAAGATTTTTTATTATTCAACCAAAGACAAGATTCGAGGACGAATGTTTTCGAGGAAAGGGGGAATGATACATTCATGGATGGGGTGAAAATTATTCAATTCCATTCACTAAAGTTGTCAATTTTCAAGTTTGGAAAAACATCAGACTTCCGACAACTTTTTGGATGGGATCCAGGAATTTTCGGGTTGAGATATCTTTATGGTGTTTCAAGATCTATCTCTTAACTTCAAAATGCACTTTGAATGTAGTTGTTTGAAGTCACAACACCGGCCATTGGATGTCTCAATGCCACCCTTTAAATTCGCAATGTTGAACCCCAAGGTTTTGAAATCCATCTAGTATAGTTTGGAAAAATTTATAGTTTGTTCCTCGAATAGGAAAGGTTGTATACTATCTTGGAAGTTGTGACATCAAACTACTAATGTCGTGACATCAACCTGAAACTTATTTAAAATGTTACATTTTTGCTCTCCAAGAGTTCCAGGTTATCAATAGAGCTTCCGTAAGCTCGTATAAACCCCGATTTGAAATATGATATGATGTAATAATTCAATAATAATATATTTAGAATAATTTGGTATGTTTGTAAAAAAAGTATGTATGTTTAGTTAATGTTGCTTAGGCATCAGATGTGGCATCCCGTAGTTCAGATCGGGGAAGGGGTGTTACACAATCACTAGAAAGCTATTCAAAGGATCCTATGTTATCTCAAGGGTACTGTTGGTCATGGTTGGGTATATTGGAGGGCTTCTACTCTTTAGCTCGAATGCTTTGCTGATGCTGATTGGGCTTTTTGTCTTTAAGAAAGGGGATCAACAACTGATTTTTTTATTTTTCTGGGCAATAGTCCAATCACCTGGTGTTCCAAGAAACAAGCAGTGGTCTCTTGATCTACCCTTGAAGTCAAGTATAAAAGTATTACAAATTGTGTATCTGAACTTCTTTAGTTTGAACAGTTGTTAAAAGAACATCAAGTTTCTTATGTTGGCCTTCTAACAGTGTGGTGTGACAATACTTCAGTTGTTCCTATGGCTGCAAATTTGATGCATCATGCCAAAGTAAAGCATGTGGAGATAGATATCCATTTTGTTTGAGAACGTGTATTAGTTGGGAAACTATTAGTCAACTATGTACCTTCTAGTGAACAGGTTGCTGATATACTTACAAAACCTCTAACACAACTGACCTTCTCTTTTCTTCAAGAGAAGATACAGTTGGTTTGTGTTACAAATGCTTCAATACAATATCCTCAAGAAACGAGGAGAATGTGAGAATAGATAATAGACAACTTAGTATGTTAGCTATTAACCAGATGTAGTTAGTCTTTTGCAACTTTATTTAGTTGGTTGAAGCAGTTGAGGTTATTTACAATTGTTAGCTGAGTTTTTATGTATATAAGAACTCTTCTCTTGTTATGATACTCAGACTTAATGAAAAGAATTGTTTAGTTTATTCTTGTTTCTGTAATTCTCTTTAGTTTCTTTATTTTTCGAGTATTGTAATAAGTACGTATTGTATAAAATATATATTAAAAATTAATTTTATGATTAAAATCATTTAAGTTGAAATTGAATTAAGTAAAATAGAAGTGAAAAATTATTACCGAAATCATATCGAAGACAGACAAGATGGATCACTCAACTTAGGAATAGGTCTAGTCTTGATAGTCATGAGAACAAATACATGAATTTTTTAAAGATGACAATATTATTGGTAATCAAAACGGAAAGTAACCGTGTTATACAGATTAATTCGATGTTAACATTACTCTTGAATTTTGATTAACATGAGCTATGAATTAGTACTATGTTAATGATATGCTATAAGCTACATACAATAACAAGTAAAAAAAAAAAAATACTACTCCATTTTAATTTTCCGTTCTTTCAGAATATATGCATACACATATATTATTTTCTTTTTATGAAAATCATTTAAAGAAAAAAGATGCTAAAGGAGTTTATTCTTCTTCTTTTGTCACATGGAAGTTAAATGAGTTGATTGTGGTGATAAACATTCCATAGATAGTGAAAGTGTGGTACTACCCTTTTTCATGGATAGAATACCTGTTGTCCATTTTGTATATGCTTTCAATCTAATTTTCATGTGATCTTTCTTATTCGAAACCAACACGAGAAAAAAGATCTCTCCACCATTCACATGGATCACCATACTCCCGACATGCCCTTCAATCAATTTTTTTTAAATTCTGCCATACAACATTAAGTTGAGTTTAACAAACGTACTTTAATTATGATTGAATTGGCTTAATTAACTTATAATTGAAATAATATTTTTTCTATTAAAAGCAATGACTAGTAATGATTCACACGATAATTATACGAAGAGTCGTAGATACTAGTGAAGAAAATACCTTTATGCAGTGTCTTGTTCTTGTACGTCTATTTTAGTAGGCTCTAAAACAATCGGATGAGGTTCACTTGTAAAGTAAGTAGGGAGCAAGTGTCGTGCGAAGTGAGATATGGTATTTGGGTGAAGTTGCTTGCCGTGATCAGTTTGGAGAGATCTTCTCTAGCCAAAGTAGACAAGGTGTAATCAATTTGGTTTATAAGAGCATGTAATCCCCATTCAACAAATGGGTTGAAATTTCTTTTCTTTTTTTTTAAATGTTTGATATAAAAGAATATTCGAAGTTTTAGCAAAATGTATTGTTAGTCCGAAAAATGGTGAATTTAATTATCAATGTTAACAATTAAGGGGGTTTGGTTCGTTGAATGTAATATTACAGTCTTTAATATTATATTTTGAAATGAGATTATGGTATTTGGATTTCAACATTCGATCATCTCATAACCTTATCCTACGATCATCCTGTAATGTAGGATATAATTTTATTACGGCCTCTTCCTTAAATAATCTAAAATTTTGAAAGGAATCTAAATTTTAGAATAAAATTACCTTCTTTTTCCATTTTAATTTATGGATTTCTTTCTTTAATATTTTCCTTCTTTCATTTTTGGATAAATTGACTTGACTTTTCTTTGAGTTTTTTTTTCTTCACTAGATCTCGTGTTTAAAATGTAGCCTTAATTACAAGTAACTATTCAATGTTGTAAGCTCTTAATTCCATGGGCCTAATATTTATTCTGTGATCTCTAGACTAATATTTCTATCATTTCTAGGTGCATGTCGAATCATGTTTTAGAAATTCACCATTTCCTCATTCTAAAAAACTAAATTTAACTCAGTTGAGTCTTACTTTAATTAATATAGATATTGTTATTAATGTAAGAGGATGTGAGTTTGAGTGCATTAAAATACATTATCTTTCTATTTATGAGTTGGAGAGGGGTTATGGGTAGTTCTAGATATTATGTCAAAAAGAATAAATATGATCAAATCGAAGTAAAGAATTTCAAAGATAAGTTCAGCAAAAGATTGTCTTTTAATTGGTTGATTGGCTTGTTTTCTTTTTCTTTTTTTTTCTTTTGTTTTAATTTTGTTTATATTTTTAGTTGATTTTAAATTCCCATGATAACCTTGAGATTTAAAAAAAAACTACATACTGAACGATTTATTTCTTAACAGACAATGTGAGATAAAAAATTTCGCACATATAATTGAGATATACATTGATTTTTTTTTCTTGGAAAAGAAGAGATACACTAATAAATGCAAGTAGTTAAGGATAAAATTGTGTTTAGTAATGTTTTTTAAAAGTGCTTACCTTTGAAAAGAATGAGAAGTTAAAATTTTTAACTTTTCTTCTCCCAAAAATATTTTTTGTGCTTAATTCCTTTTTTACCCCCTAACAACATGGTGTTTTTTTTCTGGAGCTTAATTACAAATGTGTTAAAATCATTAATTAAAAATAAAAAAAATATTTTTTTAAATAATACTATAACACCCTAACCCGGCCCAGACGTTATAACCAAATCTAGAAGTGTTACGAAGAAAATTTAAAAACAATTTCTTTATTATTTGCAAATAATCGAAACTGTTGTTACTTGGTTTGTTCGATTTGTTTGGAAAACTTATTGATATACTGATTTGATTTAAAATCGTTACTCGTTTACGCCTTTCTATTAAACCAAATGTTTTGCAATGGAGTCTCTTTAAAATGTTATATTTTGGCAAATCAAATTGTTTCTTGAAAACCCTTATTTCGGAAAAGTTGTCATTTTCAGAAAAACCGTTTTATCAGTTGTTACGCTTAGAAAACCAAATTAAAATCCAAAACCAAAAACAGTCCCAAAAAGTCCGGAGTGTCCCAAAATGACAAAACTCTCAAAAACCAGAAAAGTTTAAACTAATTTTAAAAGAATGAAATTTTACGGAAATATGGTCACCACTGAGCTTCCGTCGCATCGATCCGCCTAAATCTGAGGGTTACCTAAACAGAAAAAACAAACAGAGAGTGAGTTTTGAAACTCAGTGTGTAATGCGTATATAAACAAAAATTCAGATTCAACCTCATGCAGAACAGATACAGATGTAAACCTTTTACAGAATCAGAATTATACAGATACAAACATGCAAAACCCTACCCCCATCCTCTACACACCAACTCCGTCCATCCTATCACACCATGTAAAAGCCCGATTTTGGGGCTAGTCGGAACAGTGGTCTCGCGATCACTAATCCGAGGTTGAGGAAAATTATTTTGGTATTATTTTATGTGTTATAAGATGTTTATAATAATGCATGGGAATTTTGGTGCTTTAATTTTAACGATTGAATGCTTAATTGTGAAAAAGGACTAAATCGCATAAAGTACGAAAGTTCTATTTTTAAAGGTAGAGGTGTCTAATAGCCATGGAATATTAAATTGAAAGTCCTTAAAGTGCAATTAGTCCATATAGAGTGTGTTGGTCGGCCATAGGAAGCAAGGGGACAAGAGCATTAATTTTAGTCAAAATTTGGTGACATTAGGTGATAAAAAAAATGAATAAAATAAGATGAATAAAAGAGTTGTCATCTTTTACTATTCACACTTCTTCTCCACTGAAAATTGAAGAGAGAATAGGGGTTTTTGAAGTTCAAATTTTTAGCTACATCTCATCCTTGCAAGTAAGTCATTTTGATGATTATTTTTGATGATTTTTGTACTTTTGGAGTCCCCAAAGCTTAAGCTAGCTAATGAGGGGGCTAATTTGTTAAATAGTTGAAATTTTAGGGACTTGCCATGAGAGTGTGCATGTTGTTTGCTGAGTTTTTATGGAGGAAAATGAATGATAGTGAGTTATGGAACAACTTTTGTGAAAGGTGTTAGCATGAAAACACCTAAATAGGACTTGAATGCAAAGATTGAAATTGTGTAATAAATGCATGAAATAAATGGTTTTGTGGGTTGTTGTAAGAGGAATAAATGTTCAGCTAGGCTTGTTTAATGAGAAAATATGTTGAAAAATGATTTACGAGCCTAGGGGCAAAATCGTAATTTTGCCATAGTACAAGGGCAAAATGGTCATTTTTGCCTAAGTAGAGATTATGATGTATTATGATTTATAAAGTGATTAAATGAGTGAATTTCACTATTATAGATCAAGAAGAGCATGGAATCAACCTTGACCGAGGAAAAGGCAAGGTTACGGAATAGACCGTTGATTAACACATTTTGCACCGAGGTAAGTTTATGTGTAAACGATGCATCTTAAATACATATGTTGGTGTTCATTGGTGCATTGTATGATTGAGAATATTTATGATTCTAAATGGATTGAATTTGGTCGATAATAAATTAAATTTGAAAATGCAAAATATTATCCGTAGTAATTAATGGTGGGTTGTGTGCGACGCCACCTTAATTATTCTTGTTGGTGGGCTATGTGCGATACCACCTTATTACTTATTCATGATGGGTAGTGTGCGATACCATCGTTTGTATGAACATTTGGTGGGCTATGTGCGATACCACCGTACTTATTCTTATTGGTGGGCTATGTGCGATACCACCCTGTTAAAGATTAATGGTGGGCTAAGTGCAAAACCACCGAGTGCTTAGTATTACTAAGAATGGCTTATTGTGAAATTGTGATGTGTTGTTCATGTGATCATGCGGTGATAAGTGTAGGGATGTATATTAAATAATACGAACATTTGGCTTGTGATATGGTTGGATTGTGGTA
The DNA here is from genome assembly GCA_025698515.1 of Gossypium sturtianum. Lineage (NCBI taxonomy): Eukaryota > Viridiplantae > Streptophyta > Magnoliopsida > Malvales > Malvaceae > Gossypium > Gossypium sturtianum. Next base: position 39,332,340 of record CM046950.1, read on the forward strand.
AGAGATGAAACGAGTAAGCATGATCTTGGAATGTGGAATGTTCTTATTTATTATGAAATGCTATTTATTGATTGGCACATATTATGATGTTTATTGTTTACATGTAAACTTACTAAGCTTAAAGCTTACTCCCTTTCTTTTCCCTTGTCTTATAGTGTCAAAGAGCCGGGTCGGGATACGAAGATAATTAGAAGATCATCCATACTATCAGCTCAATCTCGGTATATCTAGACTTAGTATAATGAGTATGGCATGTATAGGGGCTAGACTAGGTGAATTGTTTTGTTGTTTTGGCCAAGTATGTATTGGCTCCTTTAAAGATGAACTCTTTTGTATATTGCCATAGTTGATGGCTCATTATTACTAATTTATGAAAAGAAAAAGTTATTCATAGAAGTGTATGTTGCAAATTTGGGTTATCTAGTGATTTGTTGAATGGGACTATGTTGTGTGAGCTAGGGTGATAAAAAGAGCTTGGCAAATAAACTTGTTCTTGTCCACACGGGTAGGCACACGGGCGTGTGTCTAGGTCGTGTGTGACACATGATCAATTGCATGGGTGTGTGATCAGGCCGTGTGTCCCATTGCATGTTAGAATTGCAAGTTAGTATGCTCAGTAGTAAACACACGGGTAGAGACACGGCCGTGTGTCTCAGTTGTGTGGGAGGCACGGCCACGGACATGGGCGTGTGCCCAGGCCGTGTGAAGTCTGCACCTTGAAGTTGGAATTTAATTCGACACACGGTCTAAGGACGTGGGCGTGTGCCTTGGCTGTGTGACCATAGTGAGATGATGACATCATAAACATAATGCCAAGGTTTTGGCACATGGGCTAAGACACGGGCGTGTCGAGGCCGTGTGAGGCACACGGGCTAAGGACACGGGCATGTGTCCGGCCGTGTGAAATAAGTCAGTGTTGACCACGGGTGGAGAACACGGGTGTGTATTAGGGGTACACGGGCGTGTCCCTTGAGCAGCACGAGCGTGTGACCCCTGTTCAGGCAAAATTTTTCTAAGTGAGTAAAAGTTCTCGGATTGATTTAGAAACCTTCCAAAAGTATGTTTAAGGCCTCGTAGGCCCATTATACGGATGTTAGATATGTGAATGGAAAAGTTTTAATTTGGAATGAAATTTGATATCCAAAAGTTGTTTGACCATGTGAGTTAAGTACGGTAACTCCTCGTACCCGATTCTGGCGTAGAATACGGGTAAGGGGTGTTACATTTAGTGGTATCAGAGCTATGGTTTAGTCGGTTCTCGGACTACCGTAGCGTGTGTAAGAGTCTAGCTATACATGCCATAAGTGTATATTGATAGTGTGGTGACTTCTGACAATTTTAAACTTTGTTTTTTATTTAGTAAATGGATCCCGATCGAGCGGCTGCTGATGATGCAGCTAGTAACGCGCCGGCTCCTGCGCAAGAGACCGCGCCTGTAGAGAGTGGACCCGAGACTAGGGGTCAATGAGAAGAGGCCCGAGAAGTCTTTCTCCAAATGATGAGTAACTGGTACACGGAGTATGTACGAGCAAACCCTAATGCTCAACCTCCTCTACCCCCTCCTATACCTCAGCCAGTTCCAATGGCTCCTCAAGGTATAGATTTAGTGAGAATAACTAAGCCCCCAGTAGATAAGATTCGGAAGCAAAGGGCCGAAGAATTCAGAGCTAATATAGATGATGACCCTGAGAGGGCGGAGTTCTTGCTTGAGAACTCAATGAGGGTATTTGATGAACTCTCCTGCACACCTGAGGAGAGTTTAAAATGCGTCGTGTCTTTGCTGAGGGCCTCGGCATACCATTGGTGGAAAACGTTGACGTCGGTGGTTCCAAGGGAGAGAGTGACGTGGGACTTCTTTTTGGAAGAGTTCCGAAAGAAGTATATAAGCCAAAGATTTGTGGACCAGAAACGGAAAGAATTCCTTGAATTAAAGCAAGGAAAAATGTCTGTGGCGGAATATGAGCGCGAGTTTGTTAAGCTCAGCAAGTATGCACAAGAGTGTGTGTCTACAGAAGCTATCTTTTTCAAGAGGTTTGAAGATGGCCTGAATGAGGATATCAGGCTTCTAGTTGGGATTTTGGAGTTAAAAGAGTTTGTAGTGTTGGTTGATAGGGCATGTAAGGCCGAAGAACTGAATAAGGAGAAGAGTAAAATCGTGAGTGAGGCTAGAGATGCAAGAAAAAGGCCAATGAGAAAATCATACCAAGTTCAATCGAAGAGGTCCAAGGAGTTGAACCCTCGGATGACTGCATCAGTTGGGTATTCACGTCGAGATCGAGGTAATACATACTCGGGCTCGAGTGTTCAAGCCACTTCGATGGCAAGTGTGGGCAATCCAAAGTCCAAACCGGAGTGTCCAAATTGTGGTAGGCAGCACACTGGGGAGTGTTGGGGAAACAACCGGAATTGTTATAAATGTGGTTCCCCCGACCATTTTATCTGAAATTGTCCAGAGAGGGAGGAGAAGGAAAGAAAGCAAGAAGTGAGATTAAGTAATGTATCTTCGAGGGGCAGATCACAAAAGAACCCGGGAGGTGGGACAAGTAGTAGAAGTACGCCTCGAGACTCTGCTGTGAGATCGGAGGGTCAGGCACCTTCAAGGACCTATGTCGTTCGTGCTCGCGAAGAGGCATCATCTCCGGATGTGATAACGGGTACGTTTTCTCTTCATGGCACCTCTTTTATTGCTATGATTGATCCGGGATCTACCCATTCTTACATTTGCATGAAACTGGCATCTAGTATGAGCATGATTATTGAGTCTACGGAATTTGTAGTAAAAGTGTCAAACCCGTTAGGCAAACATGTGCTAGTTGACAAGGTGTGTAGGAATTGTCCTTTGACAATTAGAGGTCATTATTTTCCGGCAAAAAACTTATGTTGTTGTCGTTTGATGAATTTGACTTGATTCTTCGTATGGGTTGGTTGACTGCCCATAATGTTTTAGTGAACTGTGGTAGCAAGTTTATTGAATTGAAATGTGAAAATGGATATGTCATTCGGGTTGAATCAGGTAAATCGGATAGTTTTCCTGTGATAATTTCAACTATGGTAGCCGAAAAATACTTGAGGAAAGGATACGAGTCCTATCTCGCCTATGTGCTGAATACTCAAGAGTCAGAGGTAAAGATTGAATCAGTGCCAGTGGTATGCGAGTATCTAGATGTGTTCCCAGAGGAGTTACTTGGATTGCCTCTAGTTAGAGAGGTCGAATTTGGAATTGAGTTAATTTCGGGTACGGCACCTATTTCGATTGCTCCGTATAGGATGGCACTATTGGAATTGAAAGAATTGAAGGTTCAGTTGCAAGAGTTAACGGACAAGGGTTTCGCGAGACCGAGCTATTCACCGTGTGGTGCTGCGGTACTTTTTGTGAAGAAAAAAGACGGGCCGATGAGATTGTGTATAGACTACAGACAGCTCAATAAGGTGACAGTGAAGAATAAGTATCCTTTACCAAGGATAGATGATCTATTCGACCAATTGAAGGGAGCTACGGTGTTCTCTAAGATAGACTTAAGGTCTGGCTATTACCAGTTGAGAGTTAAGGAGCAAGATGTGCCGAAAACTGCATTTCGAATGAGGTATGGCCACTATGAGTTTCTTGTCATGCCATTTGGCCTAACGAATGCTCCTGCAATTTTTATGGATTTAATGAACCATGTCTTCCGACCGTATTTAGATAAATTTGTGGTTGTTTTTATTAATGACATATTGATTTATTCTCGGAATAAGAGTAATCTTGCAGAGCACCTGAGAATCGTTTTACGGACTTTAAGAGACAAACAGTTGTATGCTAAATTTAGCAAGAGTGAGTTTTGGCTCCGAGAGGTTGGATTTCTAGGACACATTGTGTCGGGTGATGGTATTAGAGTTGATCCGAGTAAGATCTCGGCTATTGTGGAGTGGAAACCGCCAAGGAATGTGTCAGAAGTCAGAAGCTTTTTGGGTTTAGCGGGGTACTACAGATGATTCGTAAAGGGGTTTTCCATGATTGCTACCCCGATGACGAAACTGTTGCATAAAGATGTTAAGTTCGAATGGACTGAGAAATGTCAACAGAGTTTCGAGAGATTGAAAGCATTATTGACTGAGGCACCGATTTTAGTACAACCTGAGTCGGGGAAGGAGTTTGTAGTATACGGTGATGCGTTATTTAATGGTCTTGGCTGTGTGTTAATGCAAGAAGGTAAGGTAGTCGCTTATGCCTCGAGATAGCTAAAACCGCATGAGAAGAATTATCCGACTCATGATTTGGAGTTGGCTGCGATTGTTTTTGCATTAAAGATTTGGCGACATTATTTATATGGTGAGAAGTGCCGAATCTTCACCGATCATAATAGTTTGAAGTACTTGATGGATCAAAAGGATTTGAATTTGCGACAACAACGGTGGCTCGAATTATTGAAGGATTATGAGCTAGTAATTGATTACCATCGGGGGAAGGCGAATGTGGTTGCGGATGCCTTGAGTAGGAAATCCCTATATGCTTTGAGAGCTATGAGTACTAGCTTAGCGTTATCTGAGGATGGTGCTATATTAGCCGAGTTGAAGGCTAGACCATTATTTATTCAAAAAATATGTGAGGCTCAAAAGAATGATAATGAAATGCAAGCTAAGAGAGCTAAGTGTGAATCGAAAAATGATTCTAAATTCCGGGTGAGTTCAGATGGTTGTTTGATGTTTCGTGACAGGATTTGGGTACCTAAAAATGATGAATTGATCCGGAAAATATTAAATGAAGCACATAGTGGTTACTTGTCAGTACATCCCGGTAGCACGAAAATGTATAATGATTTGAAGAAATTTTATTGGTGGCCGGGTATGAAAAGAGACATCTTTGAGTTTGTGACCAGATGTTTGATCTGTCAACAAGTGAAAGCCGAGCATCAAGTCCCTTCGGGATTACTTCAGCCGGTGATGGTTCCCGAGTGGAAGTGGGACCGGATCACCATAGATTTTGTAACGGGGTTGCCTATGACTCCGAGAAATAAAGATGCTGTGTGGGTTGTTGTTGATAGACTAACGAAGTCGGCTCACTTTATACCGGTGTGAATAGATTATTCGCTTGATAAGTCGGGTGAAGCAAAGATATTGCTGAGGTAGTGAGACTTCATGGGGTGCCTATATCTATTATCTCAGATAGAGATCCGAGATTTACCTCGAGATTTTGGAAGAAGTTACAGGAAGCCTTAGGTACAAGGTTGAATTTTAGTACTGCGTTCCATCCTCAAACTAACGGCCAATCTGAAAGAGTAATTCAAGTTCTTGAGGATATGCTCCGATGCTGTGTGTTAGAGTTTGGAGGTAGTTGGGAAAGATATCTACCTTTGGTTGAGTTTGCTTATAACAACGCTTATCACGAGTATACTGGATGGCACCGTGACTTTAAGCTTTATATGGTCGCAAGTGCCGGACTCCTTTGTATTGGACTGAGCTTGGTGAGAAGAAAATTCATGGGGTCGATCTAGTTAAAGAGACCGAGGAGAAAGTGAAAGTGATTCGTGATAGTTTGAAAGCTGCTTCGGACCGAAAAAAGTCGTACGCGAATTTGAAAAGAAAAGAAATTGAGTTTCAAGTGGGCGATAAAGTATTTCTGAAAGTATCCCCGTGGAAGAAAATATTGAGATTTGGTCGAAAGGGCAAATTGAGTCCACGATTCATAAGGCCGTATGAGGTTACCGAAAGGATTGGGCCAGTGGCATATTGGTTGGCTTTGCCGGTAGAGTTAGAGAAAATACATAACGTATTTCATGTGTCAATGTTGCGACGATATCGTTCTGACCCTTCGCACGTGATTCCCCAAACGGAAATTGAGATACGATCGGAACTGACGTATGAAGAGGAGCCAATTAAGATTATGGCTCGAGAAGTGAAACAGTTGAGGAATAAGAGCATAGCTTTAGTAAAGGTGTTATGGCAAAGACACGGTGTAGAAGAAGTTACGTGGGAACCAGAGGAAGCCATGAGAGATCAATATCCAAACCTTTTTACTGGTAAGATTTTCGGGGACGAAAATCTCTAAAGGAGGGGAGAGTTGTAACAGCCCGATTTTGGGTTAGTCAGAACAGTGGTCTCGGGGTCACTAATCCGAGGTTGAGGAAAATTATTTTGGTATTATTTTATGTGTTATAACATGTTTATAATAATGCATGGGAATTTTGGTGCTTTAATTTTAACGATTGAATGCTTAATTGTGAAAAAGGACTAAATCGCATAAAGTGCGAAAGTTCTATTTTTCAAGGTAGAGGTGTCTAATAGCCATGGAATATTAAATTGAAAGTCCTTAAAGTGCAATTAGGCCATATAGAGTGTGTTGGCTGGCCATAGGAAGCAAGGGGACAAGAGCATTAATTTTAGTCAAAATTTGGTAACATTAGGTGATAAAAAAATGAATAAAATAAGATGAATAAAAGAGTTTTAATATTTTACTATTCACACTTCTTCTCCACCGAAAATTGAAGAGAGAATAGGGGTTTTTGAAGTTCAAATTTTCAGCTACATCTCATCCTTGCAAGTAAGTCATTTTGATGATTATTTTTGATGATTTTTGTACTTTTGGAGTCCCCAAAGCTTAAGCTAGCTAATGATGGGACTAATTTGTTAAATGGTTGAAATTTTAGGGACTTTCCATGAGAGTGTTCATGTTGTTTTCTGAGTTTTTATGGAGGAAAATGAATGATAGTGAGTTATGGAACAACTTTTGTGAAAGGTGTTAGCATGAAAACACCTAAATAGGACTTGAATGCAAAGATTGAAATTGTGTAATAAATGCATGAAATAAATGGTTTTGTGGGTTGTTGTAAGAGGAATAAATGTTCAGCTAGGCTTTTTTAATGAGAAAATATGTTGAAAAATGATTTACGAGCCTAGGGGCAAAATCGTAATTTTGCCATTGTACAAGGGCAAAATGGTCATTTTTGCCTAAGTAGAGATTATGATGTATTATGATTTATAAAGTGATTAAATGAGTGAATTTCACTATTACAGATCAAGAAGAGCGTGGAATCAACCTTGACCGAGGAAAAGGCAAGGTTACGGAATACACCGTTGATTAACATATTTTGCACCGAGGTAAGTTTATGTGTAAACGATGCATCTTAAATACATATGTTGTTTTTCATTGGTGCATTTTATGATTGAGAATATTTACGATTCTAAATGGATTGAATTTGGTCGATAATGAATTAAATTTGAAAATGCGGAATATTATCCGTAGTAATTAATGGTGGGCTGTGTGCGACGCCACCTTAATTATTCCTGTTGGTGGGCTATGTGCGATACCACCTTATTACTTATTCACGATTGGCTGTGTACAATACCATCGTTTGTATGAACATTTGGTGGGCTATGTGCGATACCACCGTACTTATTCTTGTTGGTGGGCTATGTGCGATACCACCCTGGTAAAGATTAATGGTGGGCTAAGTGTGAAACCACCAAGTGCTTAGTATTACTAAGAATGGCTTATTGTTGAATTGTGATGTGTTGTTCATGTGATAATGTGGTGATAAGTGTAGGGATGTATGTTAAATAATACGAACATTTGGCTTGTGATATGGTTGGAATGTGGTAAGAGATGAAACGAGTAAGCATGATGTTGGAATGTGGAATGTTCTTATTTATTATGAAATGCTATTTATTGATTGGCACAAATTATGATGTTTATTGTTTACATGTAAACTTACTAAGCTTAAAGCTTACTCCCTTTCTTTTCCCTTGTCTTATAGTGTCAAAGACTCGGGTTGGGATACAAAGATAATTGGAAGATCATCCACACTATCAGCTCAATCTCGGTATATCTAGACTTAGTATAATGAGTATGGCATGTATAGGGGCTAGACTAGGTGAATTGTTTTTTGTTTTGGCCAAGTATGTATTGGCTTTTTTAAAGATGAACTCTTTTGTATATTGCCATAGTTGATGGCTCATTATTACTAATTTATGAAAAGAAGAAGTTATTCATAGAAGTGTATGTTGCAAATTTGGGTTATCTAGTGATTTGTTGAATGGGACTATGTTGTGTGAGCTAGGGTGATAAAAAGAGCTTAGCAAATAGCCTTGTTCTTGTCCACACGTGTAGGCACACGGGCGTGTGTCTAGGCCGTGTGTGACACACGGTCAATTGCATGGGTGTGTGATTAGGCCGTGTGTCCCATTGCATGTTAGAATTGCAAGTTAGTAAGCTCAGTAGTAAACACACGGGCAGAGACACGACCGTGTGTCTCAGCCGTGTGGGAGGCACGGCCACGGACATGGGCGTGTGCCCAGGCCGTGTGAATTTTGCACCTTGAAGTTGGAATTTAATTCGACACACGGTCTAAGGAGACGGGCATGTGCCTTAGCCGTGTGACCATAGTGAGATGATGATGTCATAAACAGAATGCCAAGGTTTTGGCACACGGGCTCAGACACGGGCATGTCGAGGCCGTGTGAGGGACATGGGCTAAGGACACGGGCGTGTGTCCGGCCGTGTGAAATAAGTCAGTGTCGACCACGGATGGTGAACACGGGCGTGTCTTAGGGGTACACGGGCGTGTCCCTTGAGCAGCAGACGGCGTGTGACCCTGTGACAGAAAAAATTTTTCTAAGTGAGTAAAAGTTCCCGGATTGATTTAGAAACCTTCCGAAAGTATGTTTAAGGCCTCGTAGGCCCATTATAAGGATGTTAGATATGTGAATGGAAAAGTTTTAATTTGGAATGAAATTTGATAACCAAAAGTTGTTTGGTCATGTGAGTTAAGTACGGTAACGCCTCGTATCCGGTTCCGGCGTAGAATACAGGCAAGGGGTGTTACACACCACGTGGGGTCTTAAACACCCACCCAGCCCTACACACCGCATAGTGTCTATACGATACTTTTCAGAATAATCGCAGCAGTGTTGCCAGTATAAAAGCGAGATATCACCTCACTCAGAACACTTCCTCCTCATAATACAAATCCCGCCCCAAATCCAGATATAGACAGAATATCAGATAAAACAGATTAACAGATACCAGAGTTAACATATCATGCATGCTCGTATAACAGATGTTACACATGCTCATACATAACAAAATAGATCATACATACCGTATTCTATAATACTCATATAAATGTTATTTACGTTAATTTTAATCTAACAGAGTAGCAGGTTTCATGCTTTAAGGCTTATACCACACATACCGACCCTACGGAAGGCTCACAATAGATCGAGACATGTACGATCCTAGGGAAAAGTTCTGAAATTGGGGCCCACACGCCCGTGTGGCCCACACGCCCAAAATGGTCTTGCCTATGTGGCCCACACAGCTTGGCACAAGGCCCACATGCCCGTGTGGCCCACACCACGGCTTCTCACACGACTGTGTGGCATCGACAGGCCCTATTTTCAGCTTTTGTCGATCACCGTTTTCTCGTGTTTTCGTTACACACCTAGTTCGATTTTGATACGGAAGCAACTACACTGCCACCAGTACCTAAAAATCGATAATAACCGTTCCAATTAGCCATGTTTTCCCCAATTAACCAAATAATCCACTTACCCACAATGAAAGCCCCAAGCGATTCGAACACTTACCCGAACTTCCAAAATAATTTCTAACACCACTAATCCACACGGAGGGAATTTTGATCCTCACGATCCTTTGCTGTCAACAAACCCAAGAACAAAATAAGAGAAAAGAACAAAAGAGAAAAATATAATAGAATCGATTCTACAACGAACCTCAAAATTACCCCTAAAGTCCAACACACTCGAAATTTCAACCTTACCTGTCGAACACTTGCGATCACCACTCCAAAACAAAAATAAAACTTAAAGGCCGAAGGAGTAACACAAATATTCCAGGAACTTAACTCAAGAATAAAAACATTAAATTAAAGATAGAGGTTGAAGAATGAAAGAAGCAAAATCAGTGAACACAAAGGAATGAATTAGCAAACAGGATTTGGTAGAGTGAATAATGGGTTTTTGGAAAATTCACGTGAAATTGTTGGGAAAGAAAAGAAAATTTGAACGTGGATTTTGTTGGGAAAAAGAAGAAAAATCAGATAAACTAAAATTAAAATAAAATAAAATCCCCTAAAAACCCTAACCCTCAACTTGATAACTACCCAGTGTTTGACTTTCAAACCAACTCCACCCATACACCCTTGACCGAAATTGCAAAAACAAAACCCCCTTCTTGCTTACACCAAGACTTGAACCCAAGTCTTCAAACATAGATTTACAACCCCTAACCACTAGAACAGGTATTAATTTATGACATAACTCGTAAAAACAAGATTAAATAAATCAAGGCGTTACAAATACAAATGTATTAATATCTAATTACAAATACTTAATGGTTATAGTTTATATATTCTTATTAAATTTTATAAATAATTAATATTTATTACTTAAAAATATTTAAAATTTATATTTCATATATTAAAATATTAACAACAAGTTATAATAATTTTTTGTTATGAATATCTTATTAAGTTGATGTCCATCAAGATCAAGATAAGTTTTGATGTAATTTAAATTCTAATAGTCATTAGAATTAGATCTCTACTTCATTTATACTTCTTATGCCTATAAATAGAGACTATGAGGAAGTATTGTAATCATCCCATTGAACAATAAAATACATTCTCTATTGCTTCCCATATTTTCTTTGTTCTTTCCTCTCTCTATCTCTTTTTATTTTATAACACGTTATCAGCACGATCTTGCTCAAAGTAATAGTTCTTCTTATCGACAATCAAATTTATTCTCCATTATTTCCAAGATCATAAATGGCAAGATGCAAAGTTTTTGCAGGAAGTTTCTTTTATTTAATGTTTCATATTTGATTATTTTTAGCTAATTCATGATCAATTATAATTATTTTGATTAACTTATTTTATTTTTATATTATTAAGGATGGTGAAGGATTTGATATCGCTATCTATATGAAATTGTGAAATAAGATCCATTCTCAAAGTTTGCTATTGATAAATTTTGATTGGATTCAAAGTCTACTATTAGAGTTTAAATTTGATTACTTATTGATAAAATCATCAAGACTTCGTTGAACAAGAAAGGTACATCAACTTAATTAGATCTCTATCTTTACACTTTTTCTCAATAATAGCATCTTTAGATATTAAATTAATTTGATATATGATTTAAATATTTGAGATGATTTTAATTTAAGTTTTAGTTCCATGGGTTACTTATGGTTTCAAACATTTTATTTGTTCATGAAAATGAATATTGATTGACTTCTTTATGTTTCTATAGTAGGTTTTATAATTAAATAATGTATTTGGCTAAAAACATGTTAGTATGTAAATTTGTGTTGATAAACTTATGAAATTTATGACTGTTCAGATTTGATTTAGTTCAAATATAAATTACGTTCCATTAATGTCTCTTATTATTTTAGTTATTCAATTTGAAATTTTTCAATACTCATACATGCTAGTTTTAAAGATAATTTTTTGAGGAATGTCTAAATTGATTTTTGGGTTGGTTCTAATATTGAATTTCAAGTTTAATTGTTGTCATTTTTAATTCTTGAATTCTTTTGGTTGAAAATATTTTCATAAATTTAAAAATGAGAATTACTATATTAATTTGTCCATTTGCATTTCTATGAATTTTGTTTGTATTAATCAATTGTTGTTTGATAAGAAGCATTAAAAAAACTCGTGTTGTTTGATTTTGTAAATTCCTTATATTTTCTTACTATACAACCCTGGGTGTAACACCCCTTACCCGTATTCGACACCGGAACCAGGTACGAGGCATTACCTAACTTAACGGACCTCATCATACAATATCGAGTCATAAATATTTGTTCAAACTTAAAACCTTTCATTCATATTCATAACGTCCCTATTATAGGCCTGTAAGACCCAAAACATACACACGAGGTGGTTCGGGACCCAACCGGAAACATACAAAAACTTAGAAAATTTTTCATCAAAACAGGGGTCACACATCCGTGTGGCTTGGGACACGCCCATGTGGGTAGGCCGTGTGGTCACACACGCCCATGTCCTTAGCCTGTGTGACCCTTTGTTTATGACGTCATCAACAAAATTGGGTCACACGGCCAAGTCACACGCCCGTGTGCTTAGGCCGTGTGGTGAATTAAATTCTGAAAAGTAAATGCAGACTTCACGTGCCCTGGGCACACGCCCATGTCCCGGGGTCGTGTTCTCCACACGGCTGAGATACACGGCCATGTCTCTGCCCGTGTGGCCAAGAAAATGGCTATTTTACAGACCATTTGGCACCCTCATTTGCACATACTTAAACACAACTTCAATCCATCCATCCCAAACACATATAACCACATCACATAAAACTTTAGTATAAGCACACACGTATAAATAGGAATTACAACTCATTAACCAATATGAACCAACACATTTGTCCAAATCAAATGACACATACACAATTGACTACGTCCTTATACATGCCATAGACTCAAAAGGTTTTGCATTCACTTATACCCAACATGATAGCTTGATAGTGTGATAGCATCTCTGGCGATCTCCAACCCGAGCTAGTAAAAAACCCTACATGATATGAGAAAGGAAGGGGAGTAAGCTATAAAGCTTAGTAAGTATGTATGTAAATAATAAACAATTTATTACCATGCTATTAACAATCCTTATTTTGAGTTCTCAAGATAATGCCATCATTATTGCATAAAATTTCTCAATTCACTTATGTTCATCTTGAGCTATCTACTCGAGTTACAGTCACTAAATTATTTTTATCCGGAGCTACGGAACTCCAAATTAAGATACACTAATTTTAATTGAAACTAGAATCACATATATTCTTACCATAAAATTTCCAAAATTTTTGGTTCAGCCAATCAGTACAATTTATTCTTTAAATTTTCCCCTGTTTCACTATCCGACAGTTCTGACCTCTTTTCACTAAAAAATTATTTTCTCATTGCAAAGAGCTCGAAAGACGTTCTAGTTTATTTCCCTTGAAAATAGACTCATTAATAAATTCAATCATATAAATTTTATACCTTTATTTTTCTTTAAAAAGTTTTAATGAATTTCTAAAGTCAGAACAGGAGATTCCGAAATCATTCTGACCCTGTCTTATAAAAATTAAAATATCTCATAATCTGAATTTTTTTTGCTTACACCGTCTCTTTTATACAAAAATAGACTCAATAAGATTTAATTTCATATCTTATCCAACTTCTAATTCAATTTCCACCATTTTTGGTGAATTTTCAAAGTGATTCAACTGCTGCTGTCCAAACTGTTTTATTGCTAATTTTACTCTATCATGTTTTCTTTGTATTAATTCTCATTTACACACTTATAATACTAAAGCATATCCATAGTTAGCCATGCCAATAGCTAGTCATCATCAAATATTTACAAGCCATTCATTGGGCAATTTAGCTTACACATCAACAACAAAAACTTGAACATTTCATTTCTCAATTTAATTTGGCTTAAAAGCCTCACACATGATCACAATCCACATTTCCCACATATTCTTACATCATAAGCATGGACTTAGCTCTTTGTGATTGATTCATAAACTTAGCTCTTTGTCATTGATGCATAAACTTAGCTCTTTGTAATCTTTACATAAACTTAGCTCTTTGTCATCTTTACATAAACTGAGCTCTTTGTCATCTTTACATAAACTTAGCTCTTTGCCCGTTGAACTACTCGGAATATCGAAGGATACTCAATCTCATCATACATGTATCACGATGCCAATGCCATATCCCAGATATGGTCTTATACGAGATCGTTCATAGATGTCGATGCCATGTCCCAGACAAGGTCTTACACGAGATCTTCCTTTGGTGCCGAGGCCATGTCTCAGACATGGTCTTATATGGGACCTCCTTTATTCGGTGCCGATTCCATGTCCTAGACATGGTCTTATACGGGACCTACATTCGGTGCCGATGCCATGTCCCAGACATGGTCTTATACGAGACCTTCCTTATTCGGTGCCGATGCCATGTCCCAGACATGGTCTTATACGGGACCTTCCTTATCTCATGTTGTGACATAGTATCCTTGTTATTTCGAAATGTTCAACTGGGACTTCAACTTAACATATTCTCATCATATTCTCATCGATGCATCATTAGTCTATTTTCATAGAAATAATATTCATTTCACATAACATCAGGCAATTAAAATATAAAGACATTATGTAGCTTTAATTTCACACAAACTTACCTCGATACCAAAATGGCAAGAAGAGACCTAACAATGCGATTACTCGTCCCTCCCCGCGTTCTAAGTCTGAACCTCGTTTTCTTTTATTATTGAGCTTGAAAGCTTGAAAACCCTAGCCATGGCTTCCCCCATGCTAAATTCGGCCAAGGAAGAAGATGGACAAAGGTTTTTGGCTTTTATTTTGTCTTTTAGTCCATTTAATTACCAAATTACCAAAATGCCCTTAACTTAAAAATATCCTATTTCACTTATCTAATGTTCATTTTTGTCCAACAATTTAACCAATGGTCTAATTGCCATTTAAGGATCTCCAATTTAAAATTTCATAGAAATTTGACACTTCTAACATGTGGAACTCAACTTTTGCACTTTTTACAATTTAGTCTTTTTGACTAAATTGAGTGCCCAAACGTCGAAATTTTTGAACAAAATTTTCACGGAATCTTTCCGTGAAATCGTAGACCATAAAAATATAATAAAAATAAGATTTTTCCTCATCGGATTTGTGGCCCCAAAACCACTGTTTCGACTAAGCCCAAAATCGGGCTGTTACACTGGGAAACTTGTTACTTTTGTAAAGTTGTTAAAGGTAGTTCATACACTTTATATTTGTTAATTATTTAGAGAAATTATATGAGCAATTATAAATGCAAAAATTTTTAGTGAACACGAGATATATGATTTTGAAGTAAATTTCATATATGTCTGCAATGGTTTATGAATTTTTTGTTGGCACTAGCATTATATCAGGTTTGATGTTTTAAATGTCAGTTTTATTTGGACATTTGATTTGCAAACTCCATGCATGACTTGGTTATTTCTTTCTAGTTAACTGTTGATGAAAAACTCTTGTGAAAAGGGATTTAAAAGTATTTTGGATTGATCTAATGCCTTCTTAAGGCCAAACAAAAAAATGAATTATTTGTTTTACTGATTCTACTCCATTCTTCAAAGTGAATGTAGTAATACATAACAATTATAAAATGGAACCTCTTGTCATTGTTGACAAATAGATGAAAAAAATATGGATGATTTGAAATATTGCTAATTGTTCATTCTTAGAACAAAATGACCAATGATTCATACTAATTAATTATTCCTTGAAGCGAATGATATCTGTATAATCTTATTGATAAGGAATATGATATATACTTATATTATTCTTCGATGTTTTTTTTTTGCACATTCCTTAAACTGAATGTTTGCATTAAATATAACAAATTGTATAATCACTTTTTATTATTAATGTCAATTTGAACATTTGAAGATTTTAACATATTCCCTGAAGTGAATATTGCAAATAATTATTTGCAAAGTATATTTTTTTTATTGAGTTAATAACATTATGGACTTCACATTGATGTAGACATTTCCAAAAGTAAATGTCACAATATTACTTATATGTGGATACAAAATAAAAAGAATAACGATAAAATTATCAATTGTCAAATTTTATATTGACATTATTAGTACAATTGAAAAACAAGTTAAAGTAAACCAGAAGTTTACTGATACGAATACATTTATAATTTGGCGTGACCAGTTAGACCATCCTAGATTATATATGATGTGAAAATTAATTGAGAATTACTAAAGAACCAAAAGAATCTTCAATTTAAAGAATTCTAATGTGTTGCTTGTTCTCAATGATAATTGATTATTACAAACTCACTAGCTAAAGTTGAGATTTAATGTCTTACATTTCTAAAATGAATATGGGCTCATTCATCCACCATGTAGATGATTTTGATATTATATGATTTTGGTAGATGCATCTACAAAATAATCACATGCGTTATCAACTCGCAACCTGTCGTTTGCGAGATTACTTGTTTAAATGATTAATTTTAGATTATGTAATTAAAACAATTCATCTTTCTAATGTTGGTGAGTTTATATCCCAAGCTTTCAATAATTATTGTAACAGCCTGTTTTTGAGTCAAATCAAAACAGTGGTTTCGGGACCACAAATCTGAGATTAAAATATTATTTTATTATTTTATTAAAGTTTACAGCATGATAGAATTATTATGTGAAAGTTTCGTAAAGAAATTTTACTGTTTGAATGCTTAATTCGGTAAAAAAAGACTAAATCGCGTAAATCTAAAACTTGTATGCTACTAGTTTAATGTGCCTAATAGTTATGGTTTATTAAATTAGAAGTCCTTAAGTTTTAATTGGATCATTGGTTGTTTAAATGGACAATTATGGACATTATTATGCTTGTTTTTATGGTTTTATTATAAGGTTAATTTTGTAATATGTTTAATAAGGTTATATTAAATAAAACCAAAATCATTTTATTCATCATCCTTCATCTTTGTTGTCAAAATTGAGAAAGAAAATAAGCTACTCTTTAGGTTTTCATTCGGTTACTTTGGAAGCAAGATTAAGGTATGGTTTTAGCTCGGTTTTTAATGAATTCTACGTTTTTGAAATCGTTGCTTCATATTCTAGCTAGCCCGTACCCTAAATTTTGAAATTGTTAAAGATTTATCATGTTTCCATTGTTGAATGCTTGAGTAATTTGATAGTTGATGGTAGATTATGAAGGTTTATTGATAGTTAAACTAGTTTTGTAAAGTGATTTTTGACAAAAATGTCAATAAGGGATTAAATTGTGAAAATGTAAAATGTGGTGGTTAAAAGTGTGAATAAATTGAAAATATGGGCTGCTAGTAATATGTAGTAAATTTGGCTAGGCATGGGTTGGTACTAAATTGCATGAATTTGCAATTTTATGTGATAAGGACTAATTTGTAAATGATATGAAAGTATAGGGGCAAATGTGTAAATTTGCCAAAATATAAATTGTGGACTAAATTGAATAGATTGAATGATGAATGTATTGAATTTGATAATATATAGATCAAGAAAAGCTGAGATCAAGTTTAGATCGGGGAAAAGAGAAGATTGACGAATAGCCGATAGTTTTTATCCGAGCAATACGAGGTAAGTTCGTATAATTAGAATCAAACTTTAAATACTTGTGTTTATTTGAAATGTATGTATATGATTGAGTATTTCATATACTTGGAATACAAATGCTTAATTGATAAAGATTGATTATTATCAAGCCTCGTTTGAACCGTATGAATTCGTAGGATAAGAGTGACATGTCACAAGGGTTACCGTTTTGGTCGAGCTCCTGCATTTGTTGCGGACTCACAACAGCTCGTATGAGCTTACCGATATATCAGCTCGTAAGAGCTTACTATTTTCACTCGTCAGAGCTTACCATTTCAACTCAATAGAGCTTACTGTCCATCAGCTGAGGAGGAGCTTACTGTTCATAGCTCGAAAGAGCAGTAAATGATAAGGAATTGACAGATTACTGATGTATATCACCCGAGTATCCTTTGAAGTTCTAATAGGTTCAACGGGCATAAATTTTGTTTATACGGATGAATACTGTTACTGAATGAATTATTGATTATATGATTGAGAATGAAATGTTGAATACCATATTTATTAAGTATTGAATTGTGATAATGGAGGATTTCATGTATTAATATGACTAACCTATGGATGAATGTTTGTGTTAGGCATTTGGAAATTGTATGAAGTTTACCTTAATTATTTGTATTGATTTGGTATAAATGGTAAGTTTAATTCTAAATTATACGGGCTTACTAAGCTATAAAGCTTACTCTGTTACCTTTTCTATGTTTTATAGAGGTTCGTTAGCTCGCTCGTTTCGGACAAGTCGGAGTTATACATCACACTATCCAATTGTCGATTGGTACTTTTGAACTTGTGGATAATTGTAAATATGGCATGTATAGGCTAGTTTTAAAGTTGATAAATATGGTTACTTGAGATCATGGTTTTAGTACATTTTGTGTAAGGTTAAGCCATGTGATTTGGCTAAACTTGATAGTATGTTTTGGTATGTTTTGTTAAATGTTGATGGAATGGAAATTATGCAAATGATGTCTTGTTATTTGAAAGGTATATGAATGGAAGATGTATGATATTAGTTAAGCTTTTGAATGGTAGGAAAAAATGGTATTATATGTGTATGAATTGTTATGGAATGGCTGCCAATTGGGTTGTAAAATTGTTACCATTATGATTGTGTATGCATATGATAATAGGGTGGCAAAATGGCTTTGCAAATTGCCTATTTTTGTCCACACGGGTAGGGACACGGGCATGTGTCTCAGCCGTGTGTGACACATGGCCATGTTACACGGCCGTGTGTCCCCTGGTGTTGAATTAGAATTAAAGTCAGTATGCTCCACACGGTCTTACACACGGGCGTGTGACTGGCTATGTGGCACAAGTCAGTATACCCTCCTAAATAGCACACGGCCTAGCACACGGGCATGTAACTTGGCCGTGTTGCATAAGTCAGTATACCCTACATTTTTGACACGGCCTGGTACATAGTCGTGTGTGGCCATTTCGAAGAGCACACGGGCTAGACACACGGGCGTGTGGTTGGCCGTGTGACCCAAGTCAGTATAGTCTCCAGTTTTCACATGGCCTGGCACACGGGCGTGTCCTCAGCCGTGTGATGCAAGTCAGTATGTATGCCCTTTTTTCACACGGTCTGAGACACGGGTGTGTCTGGAGCCGTGTGAGGCACACGGTCTGTTCACACGGGTGTGTGATACTTGAAATGTTAAAATTTTTCTAAGTTTCCAAAATTTTCATATGTTATCGGTTTAGTCCCGAACTACTTCTAAAGAATGTTTAAGGCCTCGTATGGCCCTTATAAGGGACATTATGATTTTATTGAATGGAATTTCTATATGAATGCATAAATGTTTGAGTTATGTATGATAAATGTTGTGTATTGATCGGTAATATCTCGTAACCCTATTTTGATGACAAATACGGGTTAGGGGTATTACATCTATTGGTATCAGAGACAAGGTTTAGTTGATTCTAAGACTAACGTAGCGTTTGTGAGTCTAGCTATACATGCCATATATATAAACTGTGATAGTGTGATGACTCCTGACGTTTTTAAATGTGTTTTATATAGTAAATGGATCCTGATTGAGCCGTAGTTGATGAGGTCGAGAATAATGCGCCTGCTCCTGCGCAAGGGACAACGCCATCTGACTCTAGACCCGTAACGGGTAGCCAGGGAGGAGAGGCTAAAGAAGCCTTCTTTCAAATGATGAATGAATGGTTCACACAATACATTAGTGCGAACTCGGTTGCTCAACAACCTCCACCCCCACCTATTCCCCAACCGATCCCTGTAGTTCTTCAAGGTATGGATCCTTTACAAATGAATAAGCCATCTATTGATAAGATACGGAAACACGGGGCTGAGGACTTCAGAGCTACTATTAGCGATGATCTTGAGAGAGCCGAGTTTTGGCTTGAGAACACGATTTGAGTATTTGATGAACAGTCATGCACACCTGAAGAATGTTTAAAATGTGCTGTATCATTGTTGAGAGACACCGCGTATCAGTGGTGGAATACTTTGATATCCGTAGTTCCTCGAGAAAGTGTTACTTGGGAATTCTTTCAAGTTGAATTTAAAAAAAAATATCAGCCAAAGGTTCATTGATCAGAAAAGAAAGGAATTTCTTAAATTGAAACAGGGCCGTATGTCGATAACGGAATACGAAAGAGAGTTTGTACGACTCAGCAAATATGCTCGTGAATATGTTTCTTTTGAGGCTATAATGTGTAAAAGATTCGAAGATGGGTTAAATGAAAAAATCAGACTATTAGTGGGGATTCTTGAGTTGAAAGAGTTCGTTGTTCTATTTGACAGAGCCTGCAAAGCCGAAGAGCTTAGCAAAGAGAAAAGAAAAGCCGATTCTGAGGCTAGAGACTTTAGAAAAAGATTTACGGGTAAATCACATCAGTCAGCATCAAAGAAATCTAAAGAATATCATCCTTGTTCTACTACTTCTGCGGGGATTTCAATCAGAGAAAGAGATGCAAGAAATTTCGACTCTAAACCTCAGACGACATCTGTTGCCAGTGCGGGTAGTGTTAGAAATGTTGCACCTGAATGTAAGCTTTGCAACAAGCGACATTACGGTGAATGCATAATAGTGAGCGGAGCTTGTTTTAGATGCGGGTCTCTTGATCATTATCTCCGGGATTGTCCAGAAAAGTCTATAGCTGAAAGAGATCAACCAGCGAAAGTGAGTAATACAGCTACTAGAGGGAGACCACCCTAAAACACTGGAAATACGAGTGGTAATCGAGGTGCTACGAGAGATTCTGCTGTGAGATTTGAAGCACGAGCACCTGTCCAAGCTTATGCTATCCGTGCACAGGAGGAGGCATCATCGCCAAATGTTATTAAAGGTACTTTTTCTCTTTTTAATACTGATATAGTTGCGTTGATAGATCCTAGATCAACCCATTCTTATATCTGTATGAATTTAGTATTTAAAAAGAGTTTACATGTCGAGTCTACAGAGTTTGTAATTAAAGTATCGAACCCCTTAGGCAAGTCTATTTTAGTTGATCAAATTTGTAAGAATTGTCCTTTGATGGCTCAGGGTTATTGTTTTCGGGCTGACTTGATGCTTCTATCGTTTGATGAGTTTGATGTGATTCTGGGTATGGATTGGCTGACCATGCATGATGCAGTTGTGAATTGTAGACGAAAGACTATCGAATTGAAATGTCAAAACGGTGAAATTCTTTGGATTGAGTCTGATGATTCGAGTGAATTGCCTACTGTGATATTGTCTATGTTAGCTCAGAAATGTATGAAAAAGGGCTGTGATGCATATCTTGCATATGTATTGGATACTAAGGTATTTGAATCAAAGATTGAATCTATACCTGTTGTTTGTGAGTTTTCGGATGTATTTCCAGAAGAATTATCGGGGTTGCCACCGATCAGAGAAGTCGAATTTGGTATTGAATTAGTACCGGGAACAACACCGATATTGATAGCTCCGTACAGAATTAAAAGAGTTGAAAGCTCAGTTGCAAGAATTGACAGACAAAGATTTTGCACGACCGAGTTATTCTCCCTGGGGTGCACCGTATTGTTCGTGAAAAAGAAAGATGGCACGATGAGAATGTGTATCGATTACAGACAACTGAACAAAGTGACTATAAAGAACAAATACCCTCTACCGTGGATTGATGATTTATTTGATCAGTTGAAAGGGGCTACAGTATTTTCAAAGATTGATTTGAGATCAGGTTATTATCAGTTACGAGTTAAAGAATCGGATGTGCTGAAAATCGCGTTCAGAATGAGGTATGGACATTATGGATTCCTTGTTATGCCTTTCGGATTAACTAACACTCCTGCAGTTTTCATGGATTTGATGAACCGGATATTCAAACCGTATTTAGACAGATTTGTTGTTGTATTCATTGACGACATTCTGATCTATTCGTGAGATGAATCTGAACATACCGAGCACTTGAAAGTTGTGTTAGAAACTCTATGTGACAAGAAATTATTTGCAAAATTCAGCAGATGCGAGTTTTGGCTCCGAGAGGTTGGATTCCTGGGGCATATTGTTTCAGCCGATGGTATTAGAGTTGACCCGAGTAAGATTTCTGCTATTGTTGATTGGAAACCTTCAAGGAATGTGTCTGAAGTCCGTAGTTATTTGGGTTTAGCGGGCTATTACTGAAGATTCATGAAAGGATTCTCGATGATTGCGACACCTATGACACGAATGCTTCAAAAAGATGTGAAGTTTGAATGGTCGGAAAAATGTCAGCAGAGTTTCAAACAGTTGAAAGTACTGTTAACTGAAGCACCAGTTTTGGTACAACCAGAATCGGGGAAAGAATATGTGATTTATAGCGACGCGTCATTAAACAGTCTGGGATGTGTTCTGATGCAAGAAGGAAAAGTTATAGCTTATGCTTCTCAACAATTGAAACCACATGAAAAGAACTATCCGACACATGACTTAGAGTTGGATGCAATTGTGTTTGCATTGAAAATTTGGCGACACTACTTATACAGTGAAAAATGTCACATTTATACGGATCACAAAAGCTTAAAATATCTGATGTCACAGAAGGATTTGAATTTGCAACAACGAAGATGGCTTGAGTTATTGAAAGATTATGAATTTGTGATTGACTATCACCCGGGAAAAGCTAATGTTGTTGTTGATGCCTTGAGCCGAAAATCTTTGTTTGCATTACTAGCAATGAATACCCAGTTGATGATTTGTGATGATGGGTCTATTTTAGCTGAATTAAAAGCTAAACGGGTATTTCTTCAACAAATCTGTGAAGTTGAGAAAGATGACCGTGAATTGCAAGTTAAACGGATTCAATGTGAGAACATCCCTGATTCAGAGTTTTAGATTGGGACCGATGATTGTTTAAGGTTCCAGAATAGAATTTGCATACCAAGAAATTTAGAACTCATTCAGAACATTTTGCACGAAGTGCACCATAACTACTTATCTGTTCATCCGGGAAGTACCAAAATGCATAACGATTTGAAACAGTTTTATTGGTGGCAAGACATGAAACGAGATATCTCAGAGTTTATTTCTAAATGTTTGATTTGTCAGCAAGTCAAAGCTGAACATCAAGTACCATCTAGGTTACTATAGCCTGTAATGATTCCTGAGTGGAAGTGGGATAGAGTTACAATAGATTTTGTGTCGGGATCGCACCTAACTCCGAAAAAGAAAGATGCTATCTGGGTTGTCGTCGATCGACTAACAAAATCTACTCATTTCATATCGGTACGTACAGATTTCTCACTTGACAGATTAGCTGAATTATATATTTCTTAGATTGTTTGATTGCATGGGGTGCCATTATCTATTATTTCTGATAGAGATCTGAGATTTACGTCGCGATTCTGGAAGAAACTGCAAGAAGCT
Source organism: Gossypium sturtianum (assembly GCA_025698515.1). Taxonomy (NCBI): domain Eukaryota; kingdom Viridiplantae; phylum Streptophyta; class Magnoliopsida; order Malvales; family Malvaceae; genus Gossypium; species Gossypium sturtianum. Next base: position 39,355,342 of record CM046950.1, read on the forward strand.
TTAGGTACAAAGTTGAATTTTAGTACAACTTTTCATCCTCAGACTGACGGTCAAACCGAAAGAGTTATTCAGATTCTTGAAGACATGTTGAGATGTTGTATTTTAGAGTTTGAAGACAGTTGGGAAAAATACTTACCGCTGATTGAGTTCGCGTATAATAATAGTTTTCAGACGAGTATTAAGATGGCACCGTACGAAGCTTTATATGGTCGCAAATGTCGAACTCCGCTATACTGGACTGAACTAAGTGCGAAAAAGATTCACGGGGTTGAATTGATCAGAGAAACTAAAGAAAAAGTGAAAACGATTCGTGACAGTTTAAAAGCAGCATCAGATCGATAGAAATCCTACGCGGATTTTAAACATAGAGAGATTGAGTTTCAAGTCGGAGACCGAGTGTTTTTAAAGGTGTCACCGTGGAAAAAGGTTCTTCGATTCGGTCGTAAAGGGAAGTTAAGTCCGCAATTTATCGGTCCTTACGAGATCATTGAAAGAATAGGGCCGATATCATATCGACTAGCTTTACCATAAAAACTTGAAAAGATCATAATGTTTTTCATGTTTCTATGTTACGTCGATATAGTTCCAATCCGTCACATGTGATTTCTCTGGTAGATGTTGAGATACTGGCAGATTTGACGTATAGCGAAGAACCAATAAGGATTTTAGCTCATGAAATCAAAGAATTGAGAAATAAGCGCATAGCTCTAGTAAAGGTTCTTTGGCATAAACACAGGATCGAGGAAGCTACGTGGAAACCCAAGGAAGCTATACGAAAATAGTACCCTAACCTATTCATCAATAAATGTAACACCCCTAACCCGTATCCGTCTTCGGAATAGGGTTACGAGATATTAATGATCAATACAAAATATTTATCATACATAACTCAAACATTTATGCATTCATATACAAATTCCATTCAATACAATCATAGTGTCCCTTATAAGGACCATACGATGCCTTAAACATGCTTTAGAAGTGGTTCGAGACTAAACCGATAACATATGAAAATTTTGGAAACTTAGAAAAATTTCAACATTTCAAGTATAACACATCCGTGTGAACAAACTGTGTGCCTCACATGGCTCCAGACACGCCCGTGTCTCAGACCGTGTGAAAATAGGGCATACATACTGACTTGCATCACACGGTCGAGGACACGCCCGTGTACCAGGCCATGTGAAAACTGGAGAGTATACTGACTTGGGTCACACGACCAACCACACGCCCTTGTGTCTAGCCCGTGTGCCCTTCAAAATGGCCACACACGACCGTGTACCAGGTCGTGTCAAAACTGTAGGGTATACTGACTTATACAACACGGCCAAGTCACACGCCCGTGTGCTAGGCCGTGTGCCATTTGAGGCGGTATACTGACTTGTGCCACATGGCCAGTCACACGCCCGTGTGTGAGACCGTGTGGAGCATACTGACTTCAATTCCAATTCAACACCATAGGACACACGACCGTGTAACATGGCCATGTGTCACACACGGATAAGACACACACCCGTTTCCCTACCCGTGTGGACAAAAATAGGCTATTTGCAAAGCCATTTTGCCACCCTATTATCATATGCATACACAATCATAATGGTAACAATTTTACAACCCAATTGGCAGCCATTCCATAACAATTCATACACATATAATACCATTTCTTCCTACCATTCAAAAGCTTAACTAATATCATACATCTTCCATTCATATACCTTTCAAATAATAAGACATCATTTGCATAATTTCCATTCCATCAACATTTGACAAAACATACCAAAGCATACTATCAAGTTTAGCCAAATCACATGGCTTAACCTTACACAAAATGTACTAAAACCATGATCTCAAGTAACCATATTTATCAACTTTAAAACTAGCCTATACATGCCATATTTACAATTATCCACAAGTTCAAAAGTACCAATCGGAAATTGGATAGTGTGATGTACAACTCTAACTTGTCCGAAACGAGCGAGCTAACGAACCTCTATAAAACATAGAAAAGGTAATAGAGTAAGCTTTATAGCTTAGTATGCCCGTATAATTTAGAATTAAACTTACCATTTATACCAAATCAATACAAATAATTAAGGTAAACTCCATACAATTTCCAAGTGTCTAACACAAACATTCATCCATAGGTTAGTCATATTAATACGTGAAATCATCCATTATCAAAATTCAATACTCAATATATATGGTATTCAACATTTCATTCTCAATCATATAATAAATAATTCATTCAGTAACAGTATTCATCCGTATATATAGAATTTATGCCCGTTGAACCTATTAGAACTTCAAAGGATACTCGGGTGATATACATCAGTAATCCGCCAATTCCTTATCATTTACCGCTCTTTCGAGCTATGAATAGTAAGCTCCTACTGAGCTGATGGACAGTAAGCTCTATTGAGCTAAAACGGTAAGCTCTGATGAGTGAAAACAGTAAGCTCTTACAAGCTGATATATCGGTAAGCTCATAGGAGCTGTGGTGAGTCCGCAACAAATGTAGGAGCTCGACCAAAACGGTAACCCTAGTGACATGTTACTCGTATCCTACGAATTCATACGGTTCAAACGGGGCTCAATAATAATCAATCTTTATTAATTAAGCATTTGTATTCCAAGTATATCAAATACTCAATCATATACATACATTTCAAATAAACACAAGTATTTAAAGTTCGATTCTAATTATACGAACTTACCTCGTATTGCTCGGATAAAAACTATCGGCTATTCGTCAATCTTCCCTTTTCTCTGATCTAAACTTGATCTCGACTTTTCTTGATCTATATATTATCAAATTTAATACATTCAGCATTCAATCTATTCAATTTAGTCTACAATTCATATTTTGGCAAATTTACACATTTGCCCCTATACTTTCATATCATTTACAAATTAGTCCTTATCACATAAAATTGCAAATTCATGCAATTTAGTACCAACCCATGCCTAGCCGAATTTACTACATATTACTAGCAACCCATATTTTCAATTTATTCACACTTTTAACCACCACATTTTACATTTTCACAATTTAATCCCTTTTTGACTTTTTTGTCAAAAATCACTTTACAAAACTAGTTTAACTATCAATAAACCTTCATAATCTACCATCAACTATCAAATTACTCAAGCATTCAACAATGGAAACATGATAAATCTTTAAAAATTTCAAAATTTAGGGTACGGGCTAGCTAGAATACGAAGCAACGATCTCAAAAACGTAGAAATCATTAAAAATCGAGCTAAAACCATACCTTAATCTTGCTTCCAAAGTAACCGAATGAAAACCTAAAGAATATCTTATTTTATTTCTCAATTTCGGCAACAAAGATGAAGGATGATGAATAAAATGATTTTGGTTTTATTTAATATAACCTTATTAAACATATTACTAAATTAACCTTATAATAAAACCATTAAAACAAGCATAATAATGTCCATAATTTTCCATTTAAACAACCAATGGTCCAACTACAACTTAAGGACTTCTAATTTAATAAACCATAACTATTAGGCACATTAAACAGTAGCATACAAGTTTTACGCTTTACGCGATTTAGTCATTTTTACCGAATTAAGCATTCAAACAGTAAAATTTATTTACGAAAATTTCACATAATAATTCTATCATGCTGTAAACTTTAATAAAATAATATTTTAATCTCATATTTGTGGTCCCGAAACCACTGTTTCTATTTGACTCAAAAACGGGCTGTTACAATTATTGTATGTCAATCGGGATAAAAGTTGAACATCCTGTAGCTCATATTCACACATAAAATGATTTAGCTCAATCGTTTATCAAATGCCTCCAACTAATAGCTAAACCATTACTTATGAGAACAACACTTCCCGTTTCAGCATGAGATTGTATTGATTTACATGATGTACACATCAAGCCAATAAATTATAAATACTCCCCATTACAATTGATTTTTGGTCAAGAGCCAAATATTTCCCATCTTATAAATTTTGGATGTGCGGTATGGTCCAACTGCTCCACCACAACGCACAAAGATGGGTCATCATAAGAGATTGAGAATGTATATTTATATAAGTCTCCTTATATTATTAAATATTTTTAAGCTATTAATTCGAGATTTAGTTATGACATGAGTTGTCAGTTTTCCCAACATTAGGGGGAGAGAATAAAAACTTGGATTAATAACGTACTTGAAATGAATTGTCAACGTCTAAGATCCTCATACAAAACAATGTGAATCAGAAGTTCAATAGATAATTCATTTTACAAATCAACTGTCAGAGTCATTAAATATCACATACCAGTTGAAAATGCTCCACAACGAATTGATGTCCTAATAGGGCAAACTGTTAGTGCAAAAGAAAGTAATACACGTCTGAAGCGTGGAAGATTGATTGGTTGCAAAGATAAAAATCCTTGTAAAAGAAAATGGGTAAACATTCAAGATGGTCATATAGTGGAGGCGGGGGTTCCTGAAGAGACTCATGACATAACTAATTATAAAACTCAAGAAGAGATTTAGGTACCTAAAAGTGAAAATGAAATAAAGAGATCTCGATAAGTTATGTCAATGCGAGAAAAAGATGGAACCGAAAAAAAATATAATTGTCGACAACAATTTTGCTTATAATATTGCCATTGAAATAACAAAAGAAAATGAGGATCCTAACCCTAAATATATTGAGGAATGTAAAAATAGAAAAGAATGGACAAAATGGAAAGATGCAATTCGAGCAAAATTGAATTCACTTTCTAAACGTGAGGTTTTTGGACATGTAGTCCAAGCACCTAAAGATGTAAAGTTAGTATGTTATAAATGGTTATTTTATGCGAAAACGAAATGAAATTGATGAATTCGTAAGATATAAAGCTCAACTTGTAGCACAAGGATTTTTCCAAAGGCCCGACATTGTTTACAAAGAGACAAATTCTTCTATGGAGGATGCAATCACGTTTAGATGCCTTATTAGTCTGGCACTACGTGAAAAACTTGACATGCGTCTAATGGATGTTGTTACATACTATTTTTATGGTACACTTGATAGTGAAATTTATATGAAAATCTCTAAAGGATTTAAAATTTAGAAAGATATAGAGTTTCCTGGGAAATTGCTCGATTAGACTAAAAAAAATTTTATGGATTAAAACAATCTGGACGTATGTGGTACAATCGTCTTAGTGAATATTTATTGAAAGAATGTTATAAAAATGATCCAATTTGTCCATGTGTTTGTATAAAAAGGTCTGGATCAGATTTTGTGATAATTATTGTTTATGTTGATGATCTAAATATTATTGGAACTTCCGAAAGGCTTCAAAATGCAGTAAATTATTTAAGAAAGAATTTGAGATGAAAGATCTTGGAAAAATAATGTATTATCTTGGCCTGCAAATCGAGCATTTAAAAGATGGAATTCATGTCGATCAGTCAATATATACAGAAAAGATCTTAAAGAAATTTTACATGGATAAAGTGCATTCATTGAGTACCCCAATGGTTGTATGATCGTTAGATTGAATTTTTTCCTTGTGAGAATAATGAAGATTTTCTTGGTCCTGAAGTACCATATCTAAATGGCATTGATGTATCTTGCAAACAACTCAAGACCAGATATAACTTTCGTTGTAAACTTGTTAGCAAGATTTAGTTCTTCTCCAACATGTAAACATTGGAATGGAATTAAACATGTATTCGGATATCTCAGAAGGACCATTGATGTGAGATTATTTTATTCAAATAATTCAAAATCTCTATTAGTTGGCTATGTTGATGTTGGTTATTTATCGGATCCACATAAAGGTTGATCTCAAACGGGATATTTATTTACATGTGGGGGTACTGCCATATCATGGCGTTCAACAAAGGAAACATTAGCTGTCGCTTCTTCAAATCATGCAGAAATAATTGTAATGCATGAGGCAAGTCGAGAATGTGTTTGGCTAATATTATTGACCCAACATATCCAGAAGATATGTAATTTGCCTTTACAGGAAAATATGCCAATTGTCTTATACGAAGATAATGCACCATGTATAGTTCAATTGAAGGGTGGTTATATCAAAGGTGACAGAACGAAACATATTTCACCAAAATTATTCTTCACCCATGATCTTGAGAAAAGAGGTGATATAAATGTTCAACAAATTCGTTCTAGTGATAATTTAGCAGATCTTTTTACTAAGGCATTGTCAACTTTAACATTTGAAAGACTACTACACAAAACTGGAATGCGTCGACTCAAAGATGTAACGTAATGTTGCTATTAGGGGGCCTAAAAATAAGTTGTACGCTTTTCCTTTAACCAAGGTTTTGTCCTATTGGCTTTTCCTGGTAAAGGTTTTTAAAGAGGCAGCTTGTAATAGAAGATTGTGTACTCTTTTTCCTTCATTAGGTTTTTATCCCACAGGGTTTTTCCTAATAAGGTTTTAACGAGGCACATTATCTACCAATGGACATCCAATGGGAGTGTCATGAATATCTTATTAAGTGGATGTCCATCAAGATCAAGATAAGTTTTGATGTACTTTAAATTCTAATGGTAATTAGAATTAGATCTCTACTTCATTTATACTTCTTATGCCAATAAATAGAGACTTTGAAGAAGCATTGTAATCATCCCATTTATCAATAAAATACATTCTCTATTGCTTCCCATATTTTCTTTGTTCTTTACTCTCTCTATCTCTCTTTATTTTATAACAATTTTTTATATTCTTACTAAAATATAATAATATTAACTAATTTGAACATTATTTAAGTGCATATTTGTTATTTTATAATACCATGTTTAAAATAAACATTTTATTTCTCAAAAGTACTTTTTGACAGCAATACTAAATACGCAAATTTTAAACTAACCTTTTGAGAAGTATTTCTCAAAAGTACATTTTCACATCACTTTTTAAAAGCACTTTTCAAAAATAATGCTAAACTAGCCCTTACATATTTTAAGTTATAGATAATTATGCAATTGTAAGTGAGTTAAGAATAATGTATAACGAATCATTGTTCGATTAATTTTTTTTAGGTAATCTTATAAAATTTTATATCAAAGATAATATAGTAAAAATTGCTTTTAGATAATTTTACATGGTATTAACCCAACACCTAAATCTATTTTTCAGTCAAATGAGATAATATTAAATTACACTTCTAACTTTACATAATTCTATTATGAAACGTAATTTAAGATTTAACGAACTAAACGCCCCTTTAACCATTATATTATTAAAATTTCGAGTAAATTGAAAAAGTAATACTTAAGACTTGCCAATCGTCATTTGCCAATTATTCGCCAACATTTGGTGACTTTTTATTTGTTGTGTTTGTGCAACTATATCACACTTATTAGTTTTTTAATGGCATTAAAGGCAGTTAGTGTTTTTTAGTTCAAAATAACTAAACTGCCCAAGGTAGTTCTTTCGATAGATAAAACAAAAGAAGGCTGGGACTCGTATCTCTCACTCTCGTAAAGAAGAAAACACTAAAAGGCTCGACAAGAAAAATTAAACATAATAATTCTTAATTATTGTCTCTTTAAAATGGGAAGATAATACAAAGATGATTTTTAAGTGTAATTTTGTTTGTATCAATATATCGAATCCAACCACGATCAAATATGATTTCTTTTTTTTTATTTTACAATAATTTTAAGTAGTGTTTGGTGCTGTCTCATGTTATGATTTTAAAGAAATATGATTCTTTAAAATGTGACTATAGAAAATGTAATTATTGAGAATGTTACTTTATAATATTTGATATACACAAGGGCGTACCTAGGGGGTTGGCAGGGGCCTCGACCCCCTAAAATAAAATTTTTACCATTTAAGCCTTTTTAAATTTTTAAATTTTTAAATTAATAAAGGTAAAATTACACTTTGCCCCCTAAAAATGATAAAAATTTGATTTAATCCTTTAAAATTATAAAGATATAGGCTATTAAAATGGTGAAATTGTATTTTTACTATCGTAAAAATTATCTTAATTTTGCCCTCCTAAAAAACATTTCTAGCTTCACCCTTGGATATACATCGAAAGATATTGATTAAAATCACAAGAAAGTTACATTATCACATTTGGTTCACTAAGTACTTCCCAAAGAATGTAACAATAATTTATGAATTTACCTTTATTAAATAAAAGATAATATTCATATATTTAATTTTTATAATAAACTTTATTCTTGACAAATATTTGGATAAAATATTTATAATAAAATTTAATTGATAGTTTTTAAATTATTTTAATTTATAATTTTAATTGAAAGTAAAATTATTTCAAATTTATCTGAATAATTATGAATATATAAAATTAAATATATATATATATATATATATATATATATATATATATATAAACTTGTTTTGGAATAAATTTAAAAAAATACTTGAAACCACATTTTATTTTAGTTAAAAGGCTAACCTATAAGAATATATAAAAAAAATTGATTCCTTGTAATGCTCTGAGCAAAACTACTAATAATTTAAAGGTAAATCATGCAAAAAGTTATGATTAAATAAGTGAGCTAAACCTAAACCTTAATTTTTTCCTTTTGCTCAGTAAATATTTATAAATATTCATAAAATTGAATTTTCAATTAATATACCCAAAAAAAAGAGAAAAATAATAGAATATGTAAATAATATGTAAATTAGGAAAAAAATTACTTGCGAAAAATTCGTTAGAGTAATAGAAAAAAAAAATCAAATAAGAGGAAAGCGACAATAGCTTTTTTGTGTATGTGTGTTTATTAATAGACATTACCCTAAACCAATATAAAATATGGTTAATTTTGTCTTAAAATATTTTTAACTTTTCCACTTTTTATCATAAGAATCACATTGTCATGTTTATGGGAAAATAACTCTTATAAGAAAGTTAGATTTCAAGGAAAGTAAATAAAATTTAACATACCAAATATTTGAATCACTTTCCAACTTATTAAAATTCCAGAAAAGTGATTAATTTCTATCATACCAAATCTGTAGCTTATATACTAATTACAGTCAGTAAAAAACTTCACTATTTATTTCCATGGATTTTTAACTTAATGTTAGGGAGTTCTTAGCAAAAATTGGCCAAGCTAATGAAAGAAATTTTCTTTCTCGGAAGGAGTCACAAAATTTTAGATTTAAATCTAAATTATTGAATTTTTTATTTATTTCTTAATTAATTTTTAACCTCAAAGATCTTAACAATTGTATTCTTTCACTTAAATTTAAGGGTGAAATTAAAAAAAAAAAATTAAAGGTCGAGATTAAATTATTTATCTTTATGACTTTTAAAAAGACTAAATTAAATAATATTTTTTGAGAAAATGAACTATAATTTTACTATATATTAACTTACAATATTATAAAATTTGGAGTTTAAAGCTTAAGTTCACTCTTTAGAACTTTAGTCTCATAATCCATGCGGTTTCAAGCGATTTTTTAGGTTCAAATCCGTCTAAGTCAGTCTAACTCTCGTAAAGTAAGAATTCTTGATAAAAATTATCTAAGGTACCTGTCGAAACCATTTTTTTGTAAAAGGGGTTCGACTTTGATTTTGAAAACGAAAGAAAACAGGAGTCGCCACCAATCCTTTTTTATGAGGTGTGATCGGGTCACCTAGTAATTCAATCATTTTAATAAATTTTAAATTGACTAAAACGACGATTTTTGGTCTACGAAATCCAGAAAACGGGTTCGGGAGTCGGTTACGTACGAGGAAGGATTAGCACCCTCGATACGCCCAAAATTGGTACCTAATTGATTAATTGATGTCTTTGTGTCGAAAATTGAAAACTCAGAAAGAATTTAAAATACGATCCCTTTTTGCATTAATGTATATTTTGTCTTGGAATGTTTAAATAAGTCGAAAAAGTATATTAAATAAGGAAATAATGAATAAGCAGTTAAGTGAAGAAATTAATTAAAATGAGGGACTAAATCAAAACTAAAATGAGATAAAAGGGATAAATTAAGTAAAAATGATAAAAGGACCGAAATATAATGCGTTAAAACTAGCAAGGACTAGATGGGAAAATATTGCTGATCATTATGCGTTGCGTTTCAACTAGTAAGGTCACGGACTAAATTAAAAACGAAATAAAATAAAAGGGGTAAATTTAAAAAGGATTAGGACCGAACTAAAAGGCGCGTAAAGAAACGAGGACTAAATGGGAAATTATCCCTGTCCTTCAAAATACACCGCTTTAACAAGGACTAAAATGAAGTGAAAGACAAATTACCGGGCCAAATTAAAAAGGAAAGAAGACAAAAAAGGGTCCAATTGAAACAGCTAGGAAAAGCGGAAGGACTAAGGGCACAAATAGACCCTTAGTCTAAAAACACACGGATCCTCAGCCCTCGGGTCGGGTCGCGCGCGGGTCAACTCTATACGGTGTCGTTTTGAGGCCACTGACACAGGCCCTAAACGACGCCGTTTTGGGCTCTTTATAAAAGCAATTTTTTCTCTCTTTTTTTTCATTACTGCTATTGTTTTTTAAAAAAAAACAAAGGGCCTTCTCTTTTTTCCTCTGCTAGGGTTTTAGACCCTCTTGCGCCGTCGTCGGTCCTAAAAGAACCCTTTTTCGGCCGATTTCCTTCCCCTTTTTAAACCTAGGTCAGACTTTAAAGCCTAATGCCTTAAATCTCCATATTTCTAGTTTCTAGTTTCTTCGCACCCTTTTTGACGAAGTTCAAATGGAATCTCGAAGGACTCGCTGAATTTCGCGGATGGAGGGGGCCTCCGAAAGGGCACGAAGCGGATAACCAGGTGATTTCGACGCTTTTTTTATTTTCGTTTTTATTTTAAATATAAAAAAAACTAAAGCAGAAAAGAAAGAAGAAAACTCAGATAAATGAAATGAAGTGTAACCTTTTTTCTGTTGAATCTTTTTTGTATTTGATATTTGTTATCCCCCCCTTTTTTTTACAAGTATTTCGGCCCTTTTTATAGCCGGAAACATTACAATATTATTACTTTTGTTTCTGCTGCTGTTTTTTCTTTTCTTTTTTATTTTACTCTATTTTGCAGGCTTGTGGAGGGTCAACGGAGGCGGAGGAAAGGTAATTTTGCCATTTCCGTGCAAGGCGACAGAGGGCGCGTCAGGGGGCCTTGGGACAAGATGCTTCGGGACGAGGCGCGGGCACGGCGCTCAAGGGGACAATGCACATGGGCAGCGGCGCCAAAAACCTTAGGGTTTCTGGCTTCCAAAAAATTTGAACATTTGGGCCTGTTGAACCGTGTGGCTTTGTTGGGCTGATGGACTGTTTAATTAATTGGAATTTATTTTATTTTTTGGTTTTGTTTGGTTTTGGCACTGGGCCCGGGTAATTTTAGGCTATTACAGCTGCCCATCTTTGCTCGTTGTCGTGTAACGAGAATGGAGCAAAGACTTCAAAAAGGACCAAGTTTGCTTGGTCTTGCCGAATCTTGACTTATTGATGCTTCTTTTCTTCAAGTACCCTCTTTTCTTTCCTCTGTATCTTCAGGGGTGTAGGAATTGGTGCTTCGATCCGCTCAAATGTAATTTTAGGGAGAAGAGATTTGTAGCTTCGATCTACTCCGCTAGAACTTCAAAGAGATAAGAATTGGTAATTTCAACCTGTTCCACTACAACTTCAGGGAGATAAGGTCAGTAGCTTCGATCTGCTCCACTGCAACTTTAGGAAGATAAGATTCACTTTAATCTGTAGCTTTAATCTGTTTTACTACAACGCCAGGGAAATAAGATTCGTTGTTTTCAGTCTGCTCCGTTGCAACTTCAAGTAGATAAGACTGGTGGCTTCAATCTGCTCCACTGCAACTTCAAGAAGATAAGATCCGCCAATTTGTAGCTTCAATCTGTTCCACTGCATCTTCAGGGAAATAAGATCTGCTTGTCTTGATCGCTCATTTGCAACCTCGGGAGATAAGGTGGTGGCTTCAATCTGCTCCACTCGCAACCGGGAAGATAAGATCCGCCAATTTGTAGCTTCAATCTGTCACATCGCATATTCGGGAAATAAGATCTGCTGTCTTGATCTGCTCACTGCAACCGGGAGATAAGGCTAGTGGCTTCAATCTGCTCCATCAGAACCGGGGAAGATAAGATCCGCCAATTTGTAGCTTTAATCATTCCACTCTTCATCTTGAAATAAGATTCGCCGTGTCTTGATCTGCTCCATTGCAACTTCGTGGAGATAAGGTTGGTGGCTTCAATCTGCTACTTCAGAACCGGGAAGATAAGATCGCCAATTTGTAGCTTCAATCTGTTCCACTCAGATATTCAGGAAATAAAATCCACTGTCTTCAGTCTGCTCCGCTGCAACTTTAGGGAGATAAGGCTAGTGGCTTCAATCTGTTCCACTGCAACTTCAGGAAGATAAGATCCACCAATTTGTAGCTTTAATCTGTTCCACTGCATCTTCAGGGAAATAAGATTCGCTGTCTTCATTCTGCTCCGCTGTAACTTCAAGGAGATAAGGCTGGTGGATTCAATCTGCTCCACTGCAACTTCAGAAAGATGAGATCCGCCAATTTGTAGCTTCAATGCATTCTCATCGCATCTTGGGGAAATAAGATTCATTGTCTTGATGCACTCACTGCAACTTTAGGGAGATAAGGCTGGTGGCTTCAATCTGCTCCACTGTAACTTCAGGAAGATAAGATCCGCCATTTTCGATCCACTCCACTGCAACTTCAAGGAGATAAGATCTACAACTTCAATCTGCTCCACTGCTACTTCAGGGAGATGAGATTTGTGGATTCACCGGTCTTGCTACACTGTCCTCTGGGGGACATGACGTGTAGAATCGATTTCATGGGCCTATGCTTATGCCAAATGATTAGGATGTCATGATTAGAATGAATCAAATGCTCCTAACTAAATGTGTATGAATGATATTTGCATGAATGCATGAGAATGCTCCCTTTTTGATGTTTGGGTTGTCATTGCTCGTTGTTCATCAAGGTTGTATCACTGAGGTATTATCATGCCCTCTTTGCTCAGCTGGTGTCTTTGACAGAAAATTCGAAGAAGTAGTCACAATTTAGACTCTTCTTTCTCAAATATTTCCAACCCTTAGGTTTGGTGAGTTCTAAACAATATTCCTGCTTCAGGTTTATGTACTATTTTGAAACTTCCAGAATAATATGCAGAACTCCTTTTGTGAAAGTATTATTGGTCCATTAATCGTTATTTCAATGCAAAATGCTTGGAAAAGATTATAATGATGGTCAAAACTGAAATTTATCAGGAACAAAATTTGGAAAGAATAGATTCATCCAAGAAAGCAAACATTGCTGAAATACAAAATAAGTGAGAAGAAAGTAGGTGCTCCAGATATCGCAGTATAAGCTTCTCTGCACGAACTTCTTGAGAGCATTTTTTGAGCTCAATATGTGTTTAGGGGATCTAGAGTACTCTGTTGATGCCCCAAGACGTAACATCTCTCCTTCTTGTTAATTCGGAGAAAGTGAGACTACCACATGCCCCATTTTTTATTAAAAATTGAATTGCCCTTTACGGGTTTTCAATTCAAAACCCCTTTGGTCTCAAGACACCCTTTGCGGGTTTTCGCCTTGGCCTCTCCTTTTCCTTTTCTTTTCTTTCTTTTCTTTTCTTTTATTTTCTTTTATTTATTTTCTTTTTCTTTTTCTTTTTTTTTTTACTTCTTATTTTTACTTTTTCTTTTTTTTTTCTTTCTTTTAATGAAATATTTCTTGATTTGAACTCATAGGATTAGGCAAGTCCTCATTATCCCTCTAGGTCAAAATCAACGCTTTTCCAGATAAGGCCTTCTTTATCACATAAGGTCCTTCCCAGTTTGGCATGCACTTTCCTCAGAAGTCCTTTTGTATGGCATCCACTTTCCTAGGGTTTTTGGCTTCCAAAAATTTTGAACATTTGGGCCTGTTGGGCCGTGTGGCTTTGTTGGGCTGATAGACTATTTAATTATTTGGACTTTATTTTATTTTTTTGGTTTTGTTTGGTTTTGGCACTGGGCCCGGGTAAAATTGGGCTATTACAGTACCGAAAATAATAAGAAAGCAAAAACACACCAAGTGTTTGAGTAAATGCTCTCAATAGTATTTAATTAATATGAAAGATTACAACTGAATATTCTAGGATGATTACAAATGAGGGAAATGCCTTTATTTATAGTTGAGCTCCCCAAAACCAAAGGTACAGATTGGATTACATCGAAGGTCGAGATTAAAGATTATCTACAATTGATATTCTTAAAGGATTGACACAAAATCAAATCTTATCAAATTACATATCTTCTAATATTAGTTACCCTAATTACCATAGTAACCCTAAATTTCCTTAAGTGCTTCACTTGGGTACCAAAGCATTAAGTAGATGAGCTTCTCCACATGTTCACCAATCAGGTTAGTTCAAGTGGATCGAATGACCTCTATAAAACATTTTTTATACATTTGTCACGAATTTTAATCAACGACCCGTCAAATTTCTCCTACTTAAATTCACTATCTCTACCATATTAAACGTCGAATCAATTATTCATTGTCTTTACTATCAACAATTAATGTAACGTCGTCTAGAAGTTTGGGATGTTGCAATACTATTTGTACCATGGAAACAAGACTGGAGGTAGGTTTTTGGATGTGATGAAACAATACCGATGACTGTCTCTGCCAAATAATTTGACCAATCATTGAACATTGTCATGTGAATTAAAGCATTAATTTGCTCACTTTCGTGTACTTTTGCATTCTTATCGAGACACCTGGATGAGTTGAAAGCCAGCCATAGAACTAGCTGGGTTCACTCATCGCAAACCAGAAAGTTGTACGAAAAATGAAAGGTTCAAAAGTTTAAAAAAAAAAAAATCAAATAGGGGTGGAGGAAAAAACAGAACCAACCATACAGTGGGCCACTTGTCTGGTTAGTACAAATTCTTAACCTACAAGCTTTACACAAGTCAAAGGTGGCGACCAAGGAATGTATGCTTTCTGGGTCTTGTTGCTGCCCTAAAAGCAGATAAAACTCCCACAGTCGATGCTTTGGGTTGTTTGTTTAAAGCAATCCCATTCAAACATAGCCACTATGTGGCCTGGTGGGTCACCTTCTAATAGTTTTTTAGGTCGTATCGATGAATCATTTGCACCTAATCGTTTTACTTCACTTGTCTATATCACTTTAATGTTCATGGTTGTAAACCGATCATAGAAAAGAATACCTTATTTCCCAGCAGCATTGACTTTATATATAACTATATCTGTCTGAGAAGAAAAGAAATTTAGCCATTTTCTCTGGCTGTGAACACACATTCTCATATTCATTATTGGTGATGAAATGGCACAATCCTGTCTGCCCTTCCTTTAATTTCTTTTTTTCCATAAAAGTTTTGCTTTATTATTATAGGGTGGCCATTACAGCTATGAGAGTTATAGAGGACCAGAAATTCCAGAGAGCTTGCACTGTCACCTGATAGCATATATCTGTGAGCTAACACCACATGCACATGTTCTCCAAAACCCACTTTAGAATTTGGTCATAGGGCAGTTCTGGTGGATCAAATAATCTTCCCATTGGCTCATTTTTTTAGTTAAGAAAATTGAGTAGGGGCACACAAAATAATCTCCCTAAGCCATTAATGACACTGTAATTCCGTATTTCTCGTATCATGGTTCAACTCATCAACCAGTCCAGAATAACAAATACTAGAATTATGGGGATTGAGCCTATGTATAATATTTAATAACAATAGAATTATGGGGAACCCTCTCCATCCCCTAATAGAATTTTCTTCCATTGATGAATCATGAAGAAATAGCAATAATTGTTGGGTTTTTTTTACCTAAATAATATAAAAAATAATAAATTATAAAAAGGTATGGAAAACATATTAATTACAAAAATAGGTATTTGTTATAGTGTTCTGACGGTGCTGCCTGACATATTAGCGACACCAAACTAAAATGTGATGACTTAAAATATTCAGGGACCTGATATATAAAATTACCGTTTTAATTGCCTCATAAATCCCCCTTATTTTTTATTTTTTATTCCTTTTAACATAAAAAATAGAGAGGCCTCTTACCAATTAGTCCAAAAAAAAAATTGTTACCAAAAAATATTTTTATAAAAAAGTCGATTTTAATTGGAAATAAAATTTATTTATTTTTCGAAAAATAATTATAATTTTATCATCAATTTGATTTACGGACACGAGATAAAATTATAATTATAAAAGCTATAGAAAAATCTTATTATTTATAAATTATAATTATTAGTTAAATTTATAGTTTCCAAATATAATGTGAGTGAAAGAAAACTACTATGAATACCGTTAGTTGTTATGTCAGACATTATTTGAACAAAAAAAAATATTTTTCAAAAAATAAAATTTATTTCCAGTTGGAATCAACTTTTTTACAAAAATACTTTTTGTTAGAAAAACCTTTTTGGACTAATTGATAAGAGGCTCTTTATTTTTGATGTTAAAAGGGGAATCAAAGAAAATAATAAACAAGGGGGTTTATGAAGCAATTTACTCTTTCTAATGTTTAGTGTCGCCACACTGTCAGGCGGCACCTTAAAGTCTTTTTTTGCAGTTGCCAATTAAAACAGTAAAATTACAAATCAAGTCCTTAAATATTTTAGATCATCACATTTCAGTCTAGTGCCATCAATATATCAGGCGGCACCATCAGAACACTATAGCAAATGCCTATTTTCATAATTAATATATTTTTCATACATTTTTCGTAATTAATTATTATTTTTATTATTTGAATAAAAAATATATAATTATTAGTTGTTTGTAATTCAAACTCAATTATTTTGGAAAGGCAAACACCCTACCAATAAATCATAATTCATTGTTAGTTTTCTCATAAGTAATAATTACCCTTTTCTTATATTTGGTAAAAAACCACTTTACTTCCTCTCAATTTCAAAATTAAGTAAATTGATTTCTTTCATAAAAATTGGAACAACTTAATCTCTGTCAATTTCAAAAGTGAGCAACTAAAGATAATTAATTATGAAGCTAATATCTACATAATTTTAATTGGTATAATAACAAATTTAGCCTCAACATTTACAAATTTACAAATGTTACGGGAAAAAATTGTTCAATCATAATCGAATTGACAAAACGTGTAAATATTTAAAAGTAAATTTGTTATTATATCAATCAAAATTATATAGAATTGACGAAAAATATTAATGTAATAATTAATTATCTTTAATTACTCACTTTTAAAATTAAAAAAAATAAAATTTTTTAAATTTTTTTTTTGAATTAGATGATACTTTTATTGATATGGAGAAGCAATAAGTGTGTTACAGGCCTTAAAAGGATAAAAAAACCTGTCAAAAGATAATTGGTCACCAAAACGGTGCCTTGAAAGTGCAAAAGGAAACATAATTAAAAACTGTTCAACATTGAATACAAAGAAAAATGAAACGGCAAAAAGAAAACACAGCCTTTGTAACACTTCTTTTCCTGCGTTTGAAAGCTAAACCATCTCGTATCAACCATTGAAGAGACCGATTTTCTCCCAAAATCGAACATTTCTAGATCCACTGTCTCTTGTCAAGATCATGAGTTCTTCGGGCATCCAAATCACTTATCCCGGACTCTATTTTTCCATTTAACTTCCATCAACACCGCTTCTTCTCTCTTGAATCACCAGAACCTCCACCGCGTGCGGCGCCTCCTCAATCCAATATCGGGGAAGTTCGTATCTAGCACCTTCTTTTGCCATCGCGTGAGCCACTTTGTTGGCTTCCCTTGGTACATGCTTGAAACTCACTCTTCTAAAATTGGTAACTCTCCCCTTTATTTCTTTAATCAAACTGCTAATATACGATCTATCCTCTTCTGCAGACTTCAGTTTTCGTATAATAGTTAGGGCATCTCCTTCAATGCAAATGTCCTGGAAGCCCATCTCTTCTGCCATAATCGTAGCTTGCAGGCATGCCATAGCCTCAGCCGTATCTGGATCTGATATATTTTCCCATGGAAAGGTATATGCAGCCATTGTCAGACCTTCATTGTTTCTTGCAATGATTCCCGAAATGGAACGTCTTGTGTTTCTATTAAAAGAGGCATCAAAATTAATTTTTATGATATCATTGTCCGGCGGTTTCTAGCCTAAACATGTAGATACATTTGTATTCTTTAATCTCTCCCCAATACTAGAAATTTCTGTATAGTAGGCTTTGATGAACCCAACAACATCATTCACATGTTCTCGTACTCCTTCTTGATAGAGTTTGTTGCGATTATACCAGATAGCCCAGTAGGTGATAGATCTGATTTTGCATGCTTCAATATTCTGATTTTCAAATTCTGATGCTAACCAATTTTTCCAACTGGCTTCTCTGTTGTCTGTTGATAATGGCATTCCTACTCTCCGCAACACCTGATGTGTGAAGGGACACTCCCTAAAAAGATGCTCTATCGATTCTTCCTCAGTTTGACATACCGGGCATAAAGGGTTCACTGCCAGTTGGCGTCTTTTAAGATTATGTAGCGTGGGTAAATATTTGTTCTCAATTTTCCACATGAGAATACAAATTTTACTTGGCACCTGAAGTTCCCATAATTTTGTAAAGAATTTAGTAGGAATTTCACTATGTATTCTAGAATCCTCCACTGTAATAAGCCATTTGTATCCGCTCTTTGCTGTATATATCCCTGTATTATCCCCTCGCCACACAAGTTTGTCTCGTGGTCTACTGCTTGCCAATGGGATTGTGAGAATGCGTTTCAACTGCTCCTCTCCGAGTAGCGATCGAATAGTATCCTGCTTCCAGGTATTAGTTTCCTTATCTATTAAATCTGATACCTGAGTATACCGAATATTCATATTCTGACATGTTACTCTGCCACTGCCAGGTCTCGGGAGCCAACTATCGTTCCATATATTGACTGAGTCACCATTACCAATTCGCCACCCCATCCCCTCCTCGAGAAGTTGTCTTGCTCCACAAATACTTTGCCAGGTATACGAAGGGTAAGATCCTAAATTAGCACTCATAAAATCCCCTGTTGGGAAGTACTTAGCTTTCATAACACGCGCAAACAAACAACCTGGCTGCATGATAATTTTCCATCCCTGCTTCGCTAGTAGGGCCAAATTGAATTTTGCCAAATCTTTAAAACCTAACCCTCCCTTCGCTTTGGGGATACACATTTAACTCCATTTACACCAATGAATACCCTTATTTGTTTTAGAATTTTGCCACTAGAATTTGCTCATTAAACTCTCGAGTTCTTGACAAAACGAAATCGGTAACTTAAAGCATTGTATTGCATAGATCGGGATTGCTTTTAAAATAGATTTCAAAAATACCTCTTTTCCCCCAGTTGATAAAAACCGCATGCTCCAATTACTCAGTAACTTAACACAGCGTTCTTTGATATCCACAAAGGCGTGCTTTTTTCGACGGCCTACCATCGTTGGCAACCCCAAGTATTTTTCTGGATTGTTAGATATTCTCACCCCCAAAATTCTTCCCACATGTGCTTGTGTTTCCAAATCAACATTGCCACTGAAGTAGATAAGCGACTTGTCGAAGTTGACCAATTGTCCCGAGATCTTTTCATACTCTTGAATCACACATTTCATATTATATGCCCCTTCCCCTGAAGCCTCACCAAATAACACACTATCGTCCGCAAAAAATAAATGTGATACCGAGACATCTCCTCTTCCCACTCTTGTCCCAGAAAGCATCCCTTCTTCCTTGGCAAGTGCTATTAATCTTGAGAAACCTTCTGCACAAATAAGGAACAAGTACGGACTTAATGGGTCACCTTGTCGTAATCCTCGCTGAGGCTTGAATTCTTCTCCATGCTTCCCATTGATCACCACTGTATACACTACACTAGTGATACATCTCATAATAAGTGAAATCCAGCCCTCACAGAAGCCCATACCACGCAACATTCTTTCTAAAAAACTCCATTCAATTCTGTCATATGCTTTACTCATATCAAGTTTTAAAGCAAAGCTTTTCTTTGATGATCCTCTTCTTTTTTTAAACGAATGCAAGATCTCGTAAGCCACGAAAATGTTAGCCGTGATTTGCCTTCCTGCTACAAATGCCCCTTGTGTATCTTCAATACATAAATCAAGAACCTGTCGAAAACGTTGAACAATTACCTTTAAAATAATTTTATAGATCACATTGCAAAGGCTAATTGGGTGGAACTTGTTCATTGTCCTTGGTGACTTCTATTTGGGAATAAGAATGATGCTTGTTTTGTTTATCTCTTCTATATTTCCACGGCCATTGAGAATATCTAAACAATATCTAGTAACATCCTCCCCTACAATGTGCCAGTATTTTTTATAAAATATTACCGGGAAACCGTCCTTCCCTGATGCCTTAAGGGGTGCTATGGATTTTATCGCCTCAACAACTTCTTCTCTAAAGGCTGCCATTAACATGCTGTTGTGTTCGTCCGTGATGCATGGCAAATAGGACTCTATCAATCTATCACAATTGCTTACTTCTTTAGATGAGAACAACTCTTTGAAATACTCTGTAGCCAAATTATGAATTGCGTCCGTGTCAGTAACCAAGTTCCCACCTTCGTTTTCCAGTCCCTTGATCATATTTTTCCTTTTGCGTTGTGTTGCACTCTTATGAAAGAAAGCTATATTTCTGTCTCCCATACGAAGCCAATTAACTCTTTCCCTTTGTTCCCAGAAAAGCTCCTCCTTATCTGCTTCGAAATTCAACTCTAATTTAATATTTGTAATTTCCTCCAAAATTGCATTATTGATTTCTTCAGTTCCTAATTCAAGCAATCTGCCATTTAAATCTTTCGTTCTGCGATCTTTTAATCTTCTCTCTTCTTTAGCCCAATTAGTCAAATTCAATCCCAATTTCCTTAGCTTCTCCACTACATTCGAATTATTTGAGTTCCACTCCCATTTTATCCATTCTTCAACTCCTGAATTCAGAATCTAGTCTGCGTTGAATTGAAAATGCGACTGTTGCACCCCTCCTCGCAATTCTTCCACCCCACATGTATCCACGACAATCGGACAATGATCCGAGAAACTGTGTTGTATATGACTGACTTTATAGCCTGGGAAAAGGTTCCACCATTCTGTGTTTGCAACTCCTCTATCCAGCCTCTCTCTAATATTGTTTTCAACTAGACGACCTCTTTCCCAAGTGTACTACTGTCCAGAGAACCCCAAATCGTATATCTCGCAATATTTAAGTGTCTCCCTGAACGCAACCATCTGTCTTTCCTCACGGATTCTTCCCCCTTTCTTTTCAAAGGAGAAAAGAATTTCATTAAAGTCTCCTGTAATCAGCCAAGGCTTGTTATTCTCGCGTTTTAAAGCCCTTAATAACTTTCATGACTCTTTTCTTTCATTCTCCACTGGCGCTCCAAAGAATCCTGTAAACCTCCATGTATCTAATTCATCTTTATTTTCCACCTCAACATCAATATGAGAATTGGAAAAACTTTTCAAAGTTAAATTCAGCCCTTCCCTCCATCCTAATGACAATCCTCCTCTCGTACCCACTGCTGCTACGTCAATACCATTCAAAAAACCACATTGCCTTCTTATTGATTCCATTCGTTTACTTGTAACCTTTGTTTCCATGAGAAACAAAATTTGGGGCCGAATACGTCTCAACTTGTTTTTGAGATGACGAACTGTTCGCGGTTGCCCCAACCCACGAACATTCCAACTAAGGATTTTCATTGCGCCCGGTCAGCCACCTCATTAGTGGCTGCCGATATATTATCCTCCAAACCCCTCTCCAGTATACCCCTAATATCCCCATGAGACCCTGCTTGCAATTAAACCTCTGCCTTTTTTACCATCCACAAATTCCATTGGCATGTCTTCCGATTCATCTTCAACTTCCTTTATCTCCCATTGTTTTGAAGTTGCCTGATCTATTGTTTTCTGAATCAGTCGTGTAAAACGTCCCAATGAACCTACTCCCATACGCACCTCACTATTATCTGTATCCTCTACCCCAATTTTTCGTGCACCTCTTTCCCCGTCTATCTCCATCTCCTTCCACCTATTCGTTTCCGATTCCTCCCTTAGCCATTTGCTCACAACCTGTCCTCCCCTTCTTGGCGCAGCTCTTAGTGACAAATTCCACCCAAACTCCACTTGCTGATTTCCTAATGTTAATCTGACCTCACAATAACTTTCCCCATGTCCAAGCCGTCCACAAATAAAACAAAAAAGTGGCAACCTTTCATATTGGAAATTGACATATATAAATCTGTTCCGGCCAATACCAATACGTTTCTTTCTTTTGAGTGGTAGACTGATATCAATAAAAACCCTGATTCGTATGAAATTACTACCCCCTCTTGTCACCACCGATGTGTCATATTCCACAAAATTACCAACAAAATTCCCAAGCTGACGTGCTGTTTCTTCTGATGTGAATCCAGTTGGCAAATTGTGAACCTGAACCCAAAAAATCGTTTGCCAAAGAGGAACTGAATTAGGGTCTTCACCCCCTACCAGTTTATGAATAACAATTAGATGGCGATTAAAAAACCATGGCAGCCGATCCAGTACTTGTTTTAAATCTATCTCGCTGTAGAATCTAAAAAGAATCCTTTTATCATCCAACTCTGTGATAGTCACCCCTCTCAGCGGATGCCATAAATCGGTCAAAGTATTTTTCAAGAACAGAAAATTCACTACGCTGTCAGTAAGAACTCTCCCTACTAAACACAGGTCATAAGGCTGTGCCCCGGCAGTATCTTCTCCCACAATCATCATGGGATTTTCCTCTTCATCCATAATATTCAGATTGGCTAAATCCGTATCTACCATATCAATATTAGCCATAACTTGCTTTCGCTTCCTAACGATCAAATCTCCTTCAGACGACAGCAGAACCCTCAAAACCCTAAAATTAGATGATAATCGTGCTACTAGGCAGACTAAGAAAATCCTAACTCGTGCTACTAGGCAGACTTTTTTTATAAATTATTTTAAATTTTTTGAAAGAGGTAAATTTACTTGAAATCACCTCTATATTTTCATAAAATTCTTTTTTATTTGATACGTAAAGTTGATAATAGAAAATATGGTAAAATCTAATTATATGATTAGCAATGTTTGTTATCTTTTAATAATAGGAGATATGCATGTGTTTTATCCAAATAATGTCTGCATCCGCACTTTTTTTTAATCAGCTCCAGTACGTTCTATTTTCATGGGAAAAAGACTCCAAGTTTTCACACCTAAAACTAGTAATTGATGAACAGGTTAATATAGGTAAACTTCGAAATGTAGACATATTTCAACCAACAAATATTTATATTCAATTGGATGAGCAATATTTAAATAAGTTGTGGCGTTGAGATAAAAGGGGGCTAGTCGAAACCCAAACTTGAATAACAATTAGTATGATTCCAATGCTTCGCCTTGGGTTGTCATTTTATTGTGAAAATTAGGGAGTACAAATTTAAAAATTAAAATATACTCTAATCCTACTTTTATTTTCATAAAATTAAACTATCTACATTTTGGATTTAAAAAATTTAAGTCTAGTTGTGATCACTATTAAAATTCTTCTATTAAATTCGTTGTTGTGGCATTTTGAAATTAATAAAAAAAAATCACTTGCTAGTCATGTAACAATAAAAATAACATTGAAAATATATATAGATTTTTTTTTTTAAAATGCATTCGAACTAAAATTTTTTTTTTTTGCTGGAATAGTATTCCTATTTATAAAAGTAGAAGGAGCATATTATGTCAAAATAGGGTATATAGATTAAATCTCAAGTTTCAGCAGTATAAGGGTTAAAAAGTTTGATTATTTCTTTATATATATATATATATATATATATATAGCAAGGCAAACTTAAAAGAAACAAAAAGCTATGTGTTCATTTCTAAGACTTTTGGGGCATTCAAATTATATATAATCACATAATATTTTAAGTGAAAATTTAATGATATTAACTATTTGGACTAATTAATAATATTATAAAATTGCAAGGACCAAATTACATTATATATTAAAGTGTAGCAGTTAAATATCAAATTTAAGAATAATAGAAGGACCAAAACTAAAATTTAACTATTTTTCTAAAACTACCAAAAATAAAAGAAAAAGGTAAGCAGCACGTAAACCTAAAAGAAATGAGAAGCAATGTGTTAGTCTTTAAGACTCTCAAGATAAAAATTATACATAACTACATAATGTTTTAATAATAAAAAGTTATTGATATTAATTATTTGGACTAATTAATAACATTATAAAAATAATTGGACCAAATTATGTGAAAAATTAAAGTATACAAATTAAATCTCAAATTAAGCATATTAAAAGCACCAAAGATGAAATTTAACCATTTTTGTAAAATCACCACAAAATAAAAAGAAAGAGATCATGGATAGGGAGCAAACGATATATATAGGTATTAGTATAGATTCTATCACGCTTCACGATGGGTTAATTATTAATTACTTTTTGGATCAAATTGTGGACTAAATATTTGAATATTAAAATATACTTCAAGGTTTATACTATTTGTATATCTGAAATTTAGTATTTGTATTTTTATTTTTAGAAATTATCTCTCTATTTTTTAAATTTAAAAATTTAGATTTAATTGTTAACACTATTAAATTATTTTGTTAAATTTACTGGTGTAACATTTTGAAATTAAAAAAATTACTCACTTAGTAGCCATGTAACAAAAAAAAATGACATTGCAAGGAACTTATTAACAAAGAATTTTAATAGTATTGGTAAGTCTTAAAAATTACATCAACATTTTAATCAAAGCAAAGTATTTAAGTTAATCAATGACATTGTGAAAAATTGAGGTAACAAATTATGTTAAAAAATTGAAGTAAAAAAATTGAATCTTAAATTTGAGTGTAACATAGTGATTAAAATTGAAATTTGACACTTATTATATAATCTAAAATTTGAGTATAGCATAAGGACTAAAATTGTAATTTTACATTTTTCTATAAATGCTAAAAGAAAATGAAGGTCCTTATATAGTTATATAGATATTTGGGCTCAGCCATGACAGCTGGTGCTGAAATTTTCAAGCAAGATACTCTAGGCCCAAAGAAACAGCCTAATGTAAACTATTTCTGAAATTAATTGGTGAATTATTTGGAATTAGTTGTATTTTTCTCCTTGATTACATTGGTCGAAGTTTAGCATTCCTACTAATAATTTTCAATGCTAAAAGGCCCGACCATGGAATTTCTTCATTTAGGCACCACAAATAAAGTGACATCCAAGAATTCGAAATCTATGTGCCCTTAGCCATCATTCAGCGAAATGCCATTCCTTGGGCTTGTCTATCGTTTATTGAACAACTACAGTCTTTTGCACTTTCTCCACAGGAATCTTGAGTTAAAGTTTAAACTCAGCTTGAGCTTTCAATTGCAGAGTTAGAAGAGTTAAAAGAGAAGGTGTTGGAGCAGTTGGAGATTGTATGGAAGGTTTGTTGGGGATCAACCCGTATAAATAATGATTAAGAAAAGTAGAGAAGATCAAACACACAAATATTTATGTGGAAAAATCTTTCGAAGAGGATAAAAACCATGTGCAAACAAAATTCACTAAAATGACAAAAACCGAAAAGTATAAGATGGAGAAAATAATCCTAAAGAGCAGAATCCAAAACCCGAATACAAAGCTCTCTTAAAAAATCTCCCTAAAACTCTTAATCAAATTTCACGTAAGAGATATTATGTTAACTCTATAAATAGGGTTACAGAGACCCTTTAAATAGGCTAATATTAAAGTCCTAATAAAACTAAAATATTCTTACACTAATTAGAGTTTAATTGGGAGAAGATAACAGAGTTTAACTGGGAGAAGAAACCTGATATTTGTGGAAATACATCACCATGTCGCGACATCATCTCTGCTTCGCCGCTTCAATGTTGTCGCGTCGTCCCGACATCCCAACGCTCCTCATCGTGACGTCGGTTCTGTTTTGTCTCTGGTTTGCTCGAAAATGCGAGGCACACCCCACAAATTTCCACCTTGACTTGTATTTCCGAAACGCCTTCTTTGTCGAGCTTCGTCAGAGGCTTAACTTGATTTTGTAGGATATTTAACCGAGTCCAAGCTGTACTTGGACTTTGAAACTGGAAGACTTTTCTGAATTGCCAAATCAAAGTTGACTCGTTTTTGCTTCCCAAACGTAGTGCTCTATCTTTCTAACTCCTGCACCCGGAAGAGAACCTTTCTTATTCAAAATAGTCATACATTTTTCGCTTGTATGACTAAGTTGCTTGTGCTTCAAACGAGTCGACTCTGACTCCTTAACATGTAAGGAAATTACTACTTTACCGGTCATCGTTGAACCCTGCAGAACATAAAGACTGTAGATCTTTCGACCTCTAATCAGAACGAGAGCTCTACGAGATACCTTAATGTCGCTTGACTTTATGACTATCTTACAACCCTTCGAGTCTAAACTTCCTAAGGAGATGAGATTCTTCTTTAAATTAGGCACATGCCTAATATCTGAAAGTGTCACTACACCAAAACAGACTTTTAGCGGCGTTTTTAGTGGCGTTATAATGAAAAACGCCACAAATATTATGCATTAGCGGCGTTTAGAAGAAAACGCCGCAAAAAGTTGAGCAATAGCGGCGTTTATTTCTAAAACGCCGCTAAAAAGGATAAATAGCGGCGTTTTTTACCAAACGCCGCTATAGATCTGAGAATTAACGGCGCCTTTCAAAAACGCCGCTAAAGATTAGAGCATTAGCGGCGCTTTTGCAAAAACGCCGCTAAAGATCAGAGCATTAGCGGCGCTTTTACAAAAACGCCGCTAAAGATCAGAGCATTAGCGGCGCTTTTGTAAAAACGCCGCTAAATGAAGAATATTAGTGGCGCTTAGCCTAAAACGCCGCAAAGATGTTAACCAATACGACGGTGTTTTGTAGTTGAGCTATAGTTGCTAGATCTAGTGGCGTTTTTTTCTGTAAACGCCGCAAAAATCATGTAAATAGCTGCGTTTTTTCAAAAAACGCCGCAAAAATAAATAATTTAAGGGTTATGGTTTTAGGGGTTGGCTATTAGGCTTTAGGGGTTAGTGTTATTAATAAAAATTTAATTTATTTTAGGGTCTATGTAAGGATTAACATTCTATTTTAATTACTTTTGTCCCTTATAAAATTTATATTTAGGGTTTACCCACTACAAGAAAATAGACATTATATATATATATTATAGTTTAAATTATTTAATTTCTTATATATATATATATTAAAATTATAATTATAGTTTAAATTATTTTAGAGATAATAGATAAGCTTTATATTTATTAAAATTAAAAAAAATTGGTAACCCATGCATCTGTAGAGAAACAAAATTAATTAGTAAATTGAAATTGTTATTTAAATTTCCTAAAATATTGAAAGAATATATAATATTCAAAATTTATCTAAATAATTTAGGGTTTAAGGTTATAATTAATGGTTTAGTGGTTTGTATGGGCTGACTAGGGTTTCGAGTTCAGTATGTCAAGATTTAGTGTTTATCCCTAACAAAATTGGTAACCCATGCATCTGTAGATTGCATTTTTTATTTACAAAATAATTTCAGACCCTAACAAAATCTGATTGTCCATCTGTTTATCCCTAAACCCTAAACCCTAAATCTTAAATGGTCTAAACCCTAAACTCTAAACTATAGATTTAGATTCTAAACCCTAAATCATAACTCTAAACACTCGACCATAAACCCCTAAACTACAAGCACTAAACCATTAACCATTAAACCCTAACATTAAATGCCGCTAAATATATATACGAGTTGCGGTTTAGGGTTGAGAGAGTGTGTTTATGGTTTAAGGTTTATACTATTAAAAATTAAAGTGTTTATGGTTTGAGGTTTAAGATATATATACTATTGATCAAGCAATATTTGGAATTTACTAAGATTCAAATTTATTTAATTTGTACTATACCCATATTAATTATTTAATATATAAGTATATAAAATATATATTTTGTTTATATTAAAAATTAAAATATAGTAAGTGGTTTAATTTTATTGGCGTTTTAATGAAAATGCCGCAAAAGAATGCAAAACGTCATCGTTTGATGTGTACATTTAGTGGCGTTTTTGCTTATAAACGCCGCAAATAAGGTTCAGGTATAAAAACGATGACGTTTTCAGCTTTGTTTTAGTGACGTTTTTAAAAAAAACACCGCAAAATATTATGAACAGTGAGACGGTGCCGTTTTTAATTGTGCGGAGTTAGTGGCGTTTTCACAAAAACGCCGCAAATTGTAATGAATTACCGGCGTTTTTCAGAAAAATGCCGCAAATTTGTAAACTAATATGGTAAACGTTTCTGTTTTATCTTTGTTATTCGTGGCGTTTTATCATAAACGCCGCAATATGTTTATACATTACCGGCGTTTTTAGCTTAAACACCACAAAAATTGATAACTGTTCGCAATACGGTGTCGTTTTATTCTTTGTTTTTACATTTCATTTTCCCTCTTTCCTCCAGTTCAGAAATCCCGATTTTTTCCCCCTAATTTCCTAACATTCGAAATCCCCAATTCCAAAATCCCCAATTTCTTCCCCAATCTCCCAAATTTGAGTACCTTCTTCCTCAATCTCTACAAATTATCAAAACTATTAAACTTCCTAAATCCCCAATTACGCTCGTGTCCGGAACTGCTCAATCATCTCTTCGCCAGCTTCAAAAGGAAGTTCTTCGCCTCTGCTCTCCGTCGGTGCATCTTCTTCTCTCTCCACCACCGCCGCTGGATATTCGGGTCGTGGAGGTATTTCCTTGGTTCATACTTGGTTCGTACGGTTAAGTTTTGCTCTTGTTATGACACTTGACCGATTGATCGCTATTTCCTTATAAGTTGCTAACCTTCCGCTTTTAAACTCATTATGCGGTTTGAAGCTTAACATCTTAATTCCATTTGCGCCTCCTTGGGCTCTGGTGGTTCCAAGTTCACTCAAACCCCGTCCCGCCATCCGGGTAATTCTTTTAGTTCCGTTCTTAATCAAACTCTCTTTGATTATATATTACTGTTAATTTTTTCCCCATTTCTTTGTATGGGTATCTTTATTAGAACTTAATAAAATTTTATGTTGTTTATTTTTTCCTTGTTTGGGATCTGTGCATGTTCGGTGGGTACCCTTCAAATTGCTCTTTTAGGGACAAATGGTAGTGACAGGATGATCAGGTTACTAGGAAGTAGAGGTAATTGGGAAAGAATAGTACCAATTAGAAAATGATGGTCTATATTTCTGGTCAATTCATATATTTCTAATTATTGTGTACATACATAGGCTTTCTAGTTTTGGTATGCTTGGTTTTTCTTGGGAATTTTTTAATCACAAATGTGCTCTTTTGGGTTGATGCTAATGGATACATTTCTTTTTCCCTTTTTACAGGGAGAACTATATAATTGGAAGAAGCATAGGGTCAATTTGCAATTAACATATAGTCTGGATGATAAGGTTTTTATGGGTTTTGATTGTATAAGGTATTTTTTTTTCTACTTTTATATTTCCATGGCTTATTTGATAATGTTATACACAATTTATATATATTAATGTAATGATATCTATGTTGCTTTAATATATAAACGTGAAATCTATTTATATCCTCTCTTTCTCTCATCAACCAACCATTTTTGCTTAGTTAAACAATATCTATAGAATTTACCCAAATGTTTAGAAAAGAAAAAAAAAGGTGTTTATATCGAAAGACAAGGCATTGGAAGTGAAGCAAGGTCAGTTTATTAAGGTATATTATAGATATAATATAGTAAAAAACCTTTGTGTATTTTATCGCAAAAAGGACAAAACCTAGATTCATCTTTTCTCATATTAGTGAATGACGACATCTGAAAAATACACCCATACATGCTATAAATATTAATTATATTATTATTAACAAGTATTGGTGCATGCATTTGAATTTATTCATTTTTTATATATATTTACAGAAATATATTTTTATGTTAGTCACAAAGTATGAAACACAAAATCTAATGGACTGTAACTATAAAGAAGTCATATTTGTATGTATTTGAGTAATGAGTTCCAATAAACCATTTTCATGGGTTTTTTTTTTATTTTAAGAAAATAGTCCTCGAAATGAACATATAGAATCCTTACTGCACTGCACCGACCAAGAAAACTAGCTAATTTCAACCTATATATATAAAACTGCTTCATATATGCATACATACGTGGATGTCCCAACATGAGTAGTCATATACATTGCCGAGTTTCAGTGCAGCACAGAACTCGACAGTGCCTTTACAGAAACTGTGTCGGGGTCATACAAGAATTTCCTTTGCATTTTTGTTTTATGAAGCTACCTTTAAATTTGACTGCTTTTGCAGATCTTATATACAATAACCCAAAGTTTAAATTATATACAAGAAAGAGTAATGCATGATTCAAGTCGCTTTTGCATTGAATTACACATTTAAGAATATCAATGAAAGTGTGTGTGTGTGTGTGTATTTTGACTCAGCCTTGAATATTGCAGCAATGGGCTAGATCTTATGAATATATGTGTAATACATATACATATATTTGTATAATACATATACATATATTTATATAAAATTTCATACTAGTGTTTAATAATGTATGTGAATAGACTTTTTGTTTTAATAAATTTCATATGTATTTGTTACAGATTGTAGTGAGAAAGGTATCCGTACTTTGAAAGTGAGTAGAATTGAAGAGGAATTAAATCGGCTACTGAATTGACTAATTTTCTTTCAGTCAAATAATGTGAGTATTAGTTTTTAGTAAATAAAAATTTGTAATTAATCAATAGCAATTGTTAATTCATATGTTGTTTGTATTTCAGTTACTGCTTCCTACTGCTCCTGCAACTGTCGGATTGGATTTGCTGGTAATAACTTAACAGGTATGAAATCAGTATTATTCTTATTCATATTCATTTTGCTGATTTATATTCATTTGATAGAAAAACATTAGATATCCAATTGTTAGTCAAGATTATTAATCTTTTGTATTTCTGACTGCAGGCCCTGTTTCTTGGTTAGAGTGGAGTAGACCATCTTCTTGAAATTATTAAGGTACGTTTTAGTTCATAATTCAGATCAGTAACAGTTATATCATGATGAATTTGTCCAAATTGCTATCCAAATTGCGGTTTATTATCCTGCTTGGTTGGTATATATGCTGTTTGTTCTATTACTGTCCAAAAAAAAAAAAAGATTCAAAGTATATAGGCTGGAAACCTAACGGGTTGCCTTTTATCTCACTGTAAGATATAACGGGTCCTCCCCAGGTGTAACAATGCCACGTATGATGAATCTTAAAGAATTTCTGTCTAAATTTTTTATATTTTAAATTTAATTCTTATACTTTTTTTTGTTTAATTTATTGTTGTTAAATTTAAAATTTTAAAAATTACTTAACTTTAATTTAACAAATAATAATAATAATAATAATGAGACCTGAATTTTAAAATTTGTAAAATAAAATGA
Source organism: Gossypium sturtianum (assembly GCA_025698515.1). Taxonomy (NCBI): domain Eukaryota; kingdom Viridiplantae; phylum Streptophyta; class Magnoliopsida; order Malvales; family Malvaceae; genus Gossypium; species Gossypium sturtianum. The sequence continues at coordinate 39,386,805 of CM046950.1, forward strand.
CTAAAATCATCACAGCAAATTTCCATTATAAAAAAACATATAATAACATTTTCCAGCCTACCTCAAACGTAAAACCTAAAACAAATTAATATTTAAAAAACTACAATGTAATGCATGCCATATATGTTCACACCTCAACTAATTCTCGATTTGAAATTTTAATTTAACTTACATAATACATAATACATAACTTACATAAAATTATTTAACTTACATAATACATAACTTACATAACTTACATAGCTTTCATCAAATTATTTAACTTACATAATACATAACTTACATAACTTACATAATACTTGTATAGATAAAAAAAGATTCAAAGTATATAGGTTTTGAAACTTGTGGTTTGCCTTATATCTCATCATAGATATAATGGATCCTCCCTAGGTGTAACAATGCCACGTATGATGAATCTTAAAGAATATATAACTTACTTAATTTTAAGATCAAATTTCATAACTTACATAATTTTAAGATCAAAATTCATAACTTACATAATTTTAAGGTCAAACTTCATAACTTACATAATTTACATAACTTACATAGTACTCAGTTATATATATGAAATTATCATTACTTACATAAATTATAAATTAACAATTTAGCCGTGTAATTTATTGTCAACTTTAGACTTCAACAACTACGAAATGGATAGGATTTGGATGAATTTGTCAAGGGTAAGCAACGACTATCGAAATGGAGTAGAAACTTTTCTGAATTTCGCGTTTCAAAATGCAAGCCAAGAGAATATGATTCTTTGCCTGTGTAAGAAGTGTTGCAATATCAATTGGCATTATCGTGAAGTTGTTTACGAACATCTAGTTGTTGATGGCTTTGTCCGGGGGTACAAAAAATAGATTTTTCACGGAGAGTGTACATCTAGTGGAGCATCTTCATCGATGAATCTGGGTTATCCTCATAGTGCTTACAATCAGAATGTTAGAGATGATAACATGGAAGGCATGTTGCGGGATGCTTTTAATATGCGCAGTGATGGTTTAGGGTCATTGCCACCTGACTTAGGTGCAACCGATGATTATAATTTTGGTGGAAATACTTTCACCGAAGGGGGAAGAAGTGTACCTGATGAACAACCAAATGAAGAAGCGGCGAGGTTCTACACGTTACTTGGTGAAATGAATGAAAAACTGTATGAGGGATCAAAATTTTCCAAACTGTCTTTCTGTATTCGCCTTTTTCACTTGAAATGTTTGGGAGGATAGATCGGAAACTCGTTGACAATGCAGTTAGAGTTTCTGCAAGAAATGTTCCCGTTTGCGAAAATCCCGCAATCTTCCAAAGACATGAAGAAACTGATAAAGGATTTGGGCCTTGGCTACAACAAAATTCATAGTTGCCCAAATGACTGCATGTTGTATTGGGGCGACCGGATAAACCAACAGTGCTGTCATGTATGCGGTAAATCCCGTTGGATTAATAGAAATACAGAGGATAGTAACGGCGATGAACACGATACACAGCCAAGGAAGCAGCCAGTTAAGATTCTGCGGTATTTTCCGCTAATACCAAGCCTTTAAAGGCTTTTCATGTCATCGAAGACAGCCGAGTCAATGACGTGGCACCATGATAGACGAACCGATGATGGATTATTAAGGCATCCTGCAGATTCTTTAGCTTGGAAATCATTTGACTCCAAATTTCCAAGCTTTGCAAGCGATCCCCGGAGTGTAAGGCTGGGACTAGCATCTGATGGATTTAACCCTTACAAAATAATGAGCACTTCGTACAGTACTTGGCCTGTGGTACTTGTTCCTTACAATTTGCCTCCATGGGTTTGCATGAAATAATCATCCTTTATCTTGTCTATGATTATCCCTGGAGAGAAAGGGCCCGGGAATGATATTGACATATATTTGCAGCCACTTATTGAAGAGTTAAAATAATTATGGGCTGGTGTTGAGACATACGATGTACTAAGAAAGGAGAACTTTAATTTACGTGCGGCTTTGATGTGGACTATTAATGACTTCCCGGTCTATGCCAATTTATCTAGTTGGAGCACCAAGGGACGTTATGCTTGCCCTTGTTGTGTTGCGCAAACATGTTCGCAATGGTTATATAATGGGAATAAGTTCTCTTACATGGGGCATCGTCAGTGGTTACCGGAAAATCATAGATTTAGATTTCAGAGTGCTCACTTTGACGGTACTGAAGAGTTCGGAGAAGCTCCTTCGCAGACCAGTGGATCCGAAATATTGTTCATGTTAAAAGATATGAATTTCATTTATGGGAAGATGAATCAACCCGCCAACACGCAAAGAAATAGAAGATCAAGGGATGTATCTGATGATGAATCTGATGAAGAGGATGATCCTAATGAGGCGGATTTGTGGAAAAAAAGAAGTATTTTTTTTGAGTTGCCTTATTGGGAGCATCAGATTTTACGCTATAATCTTGATGTCAAGCACATTGAGAAAAATGTCTGCGAGAACATTATTGGGACTATTTTGAATGTCGATGGAAAATCTAAAGACAATCTTTAGAGTCGACTTGATTTAGTCCACATGGGAATTCGGCGTGAGCTTCATCCCCAAGCACTTCCGAATATAAAGTATCGGTTGCCGCCTCCTATTTATTCAATGTCGAAGACGAAGAAAGAAGTGTTCTGTATGGTGTTGAAGGATATAAAGGTCCCGGATGCGTATGCATCAAATATATCTCGATGTGTGAGTATTAAAGATCGAAGACTATATGGCTTAAAATTGCATGACTATCACATCTTGATGCAAGGCTTACTGCCAGTTACTATGCGGTGTTGTATGTCAAAAAAGGTGACATCTTGTGTAATTGAACTGTCCAATATAATGAAAGGAATTTGTGGCAAAGTTTTGGATGTTCAAGAACTTGAGACACTACAAGATCGAGCCGCACTGACTTTATGCAATCTGGAGAAGATCTTCCCGCCTTCCTTCTTCACAATTATGGTGCACTTGTTAATTCATCTCCCTCGTGAAGCAATACTTGGTGGACCCGTTTTCTATCGATGGATGTATCCCATAGAAATGTCTTACTTTATTTGCAAATTATTCCTTCATTCACCTAAATGCCTTTGGTTGCAACTTTTGATAATGTTCTATACCGTGTTTAGGTTCCTATCCAAATTGAAGTCTTACTGCCGCAATAAGCGTTATCCGGAAGGATCAATTGCCGAAGGCTACTTGGCAGAGGAATGTATGACTTTCTATTCGAGTTATTTGGAAGATGTCGAAACAAGAATGAACAGACCAAGTAGAAATGCTGGGCTAACAGATCATAACTTGGCCGAAACTTATTTATTTCAGAGTTTCAGAGAACCGATCAGCAAAGTTGAAATTGCAGAATTAGACGATAGATCGTGGGTCCAAGCACATCGATACGTTCTTTTTCATCACGATTCAATGGAACCATTACGCAAGTAAGTTGTAGAATTTGATAAATACTCATCAATTATAACTTGTCTGTCTTCTAACAAAGTAACCCTTTTTTAACATAGTGAGTACAAACAAATATTGAGAGCTCGTTCACGGTCTCGAAGATTACATTGACGAGAAATTAATAAGTTGTTCACGGAATCATTTCATGAATGGTTAAGCCAAACGGTATGCAATTGAAGTTTTCATTGACAAGTAATAATGTTTTCTCCTAACATTTATAATTACTCAATTTACTTTCGATTAAATAGGTTTGGAGTCGAAATGAAGTAAATGACGAAGTTAAATGGCTTTCACAAGGTCCAAATAGATAGTGAAAAGATATAGTGCCTTCCTCATCAACGGATACAGATTTCATACAAGGTATCGCGAGAGATTGAGGAGAACCCAAAATTGTTGAATTGTTGTTAATTCTTCAATTACAAGTTATGCTAGTGCTAGGGACAGTAATCCTGTCGAGGGGAATGTGGAGTATTACGGACTTCTTACTGACATCATTGAGTTGGATTATTATGGCAAATGGAAAGTTGTCTTATTTCGAGGAGATTGGGCTGATGTGAATACGGCTCGCAGAATTAAAAACTATTAATATGGTTTTACAATGGTGAATTTCCCTCGATTGATTCACACTGGAGAACAATTGATGGACGAGCCGTATGTGTTTTCTTCTCAAGTGAAACAAGTTTTTTAATCGAAAGATCCAACTAATGAGGGTTGGTACGTTGTACTTCGGAACACCCCTAGAGACTTGTTCGACATGGGCAATGGAAGTAGAGATGACATAGTCGAAAGATCAGAAACTTTGCCTTTTCCAGAACAAAACTTGAATGAAAATATCCCTAGTACTAGTCAACAATTTCAATGGGTTCGTCAGGATGTGGACGAAGATATTTATGAAATATGATGTAGTAAGATTTTACGATTTTTTATTTATATGTAATATTAACCCTTTTAATATTGGTCATGTTATATAATTTAACTATTTTAAATGTACTATTATTATTGTTATTTGTTACTAAAATTTTGCACTCCTTTATGTGTATTGCAGGAAAAATGCCTAGAAGACGATTACGAGATTTAAGTATTGTCCAGAATACTCCAAATTCAGAAGAAGCAAATAGTGAACAACAAACAGTTGTTGGATCTTCTAGTGTGCCGGACATAGATGACGAGCCTGCAGAAGTTGAAAGTAATGTTAATTTATTTTACATACATGTTGAATTTTATTATTGATTCATTTTTAAATTTTAATATAATAATATATCATTTTCCAGCTGAAGGTGGTGGGACGCGAAGAGGTCGGGGATGTACACTCCTTAAAGATTTGTACGACCTAGATCCTGTCGAAATGGTTAAAGTGCGAGAAAAAATCATGGCCACTGTTGGATCTCAAGCTCGATCATTAGCGAGTTATTTGGGCATTCTAGCACGAAATGCCAATATGTTGCCCATTAACTACGAATCATGGCATCACATGCCTGATGCCAAAAAAAATTCAGCTCTCGATAATATTAAGGTAACAAAACGTGAATGTAATTTATAATACTTTGGTTTAACTTTCATTTATATTTACTTTTTAAACTTATGTTTTTTCAGAGAGAGATTTGCTTTAGAGGTCTCTCATGACTATATTAAGAAGATATTGGGTAAAAATGGAGAGACCATAAAAGCACGTTGAAAAAACAATATTTTAAGAAAGAAATAAGCCTCGACGAAAAATTAAGAAATGTCCCACGAGAATGTTAAGGTACCAATGGGAAGATCAAGTTAGATTCGGAATTCAAAGAAAGGAGAGGTATTACGTGCTTTAAAGTCTTATAAATTTTTTGGTTTATGGTATTTATTATATACATAATTCAAATTTCATTATGTAGGACCGTGAGCGAGTTGGAACAAGCAGCAGACAGAAACAAAAATTCACGCACACAAAGAAAGTTCCGTAAGTTTTGCTTGTGTAGTCGAGGCGAGTATTATAATTTATTAATTATGTCAAATATTAATGACTTTATATTATTAAATTATATTTTTATTGCTACAATGTAGGAAGCCTCGTCTGGTCAAAAGTTGGACGCCTTGACTTTTTTTGACATTACGCATAGGAAGAAGGATGGATCTCAGAAGACATCCAAGTCTGCAGAAATTTTGGTATATTTACTTAATAAAATTTGATTTATTATAAATATTTATAATGTTTAATTATAATATTTTAATTCATCGTTTACAGATTTAAATTTATAATGTTAAGTTATGTTGCATTCCTTCTTATTATATATTTCGTTTCTAACTCTTTCATTGATTTATTAGGATAAACTAAAGGAGAAGAAGGGGGAATATGAAGCGTACACTTGATCGATAGTTCTGTTAATCTTGAGAGATTGATAATGAGAATTATTACCGATGTTTTGGGTCTCGAAAGGTACGATCGCTTGATCGATAGTTCTCGTTAATCTTTAGTATATTTATAATGTAAATATCACTAATGTTTTGGGTCTTAAAAGGTATGGTCGGGTTCGATGTCAAGGATCTAGTGTTACCCCGACCCAATATTTTGGATCCGGCTCCCAGCAATACATGCCTTCCGGGAGTCAATCTCATGCTGAAGTTCATAGACTAAAAGACCAGATAGCTCAGATGCAGCGAGCACGGTTGAGCAAATTTCTCAACTTAGAGCGGAGGCGGAATGAGGGAGGCAGAGGCAGCAGCGAGGGAGGCAGAGCATATTTCTCAACTTAGAGCAGAGGCAGCAACGAGGGAGGCAGAGGCAGCAGCGAGGGAGGGAGAGCAGAACAGAAAGTATGAAGAACTCCAGCTGCAGCTTCAGACTATGATGAAGATGTTGCAGCAGTCGCAGAGGCCGCCATCTTAGACATTTGTTTTCTTGTTGTAAGATGATTTTTAACATTGTTACATTTAACATTATTGTAAGAATATCATTTAGAATTAATGCATTTGGTGTGATTTTTATGCTAAATTTGCTGTTTTGGGTTGCGATTATATATTATATTTACTGTTATTGGTTGGTTTTTTAGTGCATGAGGGGTATGATATTGAACAAATTGTATATTGTAAATCTGTAAAAATTAGCGGCATTTTTTCAAAAACGCCGCTAAAGGTCACGACTTTTAGCGGCGTTTGTGGGAAAAACGCCGCTAAAATGTCGTGGCCTTTAGCGGCGTTTGTGGGAAAAACGCCGCTAAAAGTCGTGGTCTTTAGCGGCATTTGTTGGAAAACGCCGCTAAAATTCGTGGCCTTTAGCGGCGTTTGTTGGAAAAACGCCGCTAAAGGTAATGACTTTTAGCGACGTTTGTGTGAAAAGCGCCGCTAAAAGTCGTGACCTTTAGTGACATTTTTTCTCATAAACGCCGCTAAAGTTTACGACGTTTGATTTAGCGGCGTTTTTTGCGGCACTTTTAAAAGCGCCGCAATTACTTTTAGTGGCGCATAAAAACGCCGCTAATGGCCAAAAAAAACGCCGCTAAAAGTCTGTTTTGCTGTAGTGACTTACAACCCTTCGAGTCTAAACTTCCTAAGGAGATGAGATTCTTCTTTAAATTAGGCACATGCCTAATATCTAAAAGTGTCCTGATAATTCTGTCGTGCATATTGATCTGAACGGTACCAATATCAATTACTTTACAGGGTGAACTATTCCCCATGAGCACAACTCCACTTTCAACTGAACTGTATGTAGAGAACAAGTCCTTATTTGGACACATATGGAGAAAAACCCCAAATCCAGAATCCACTTGGATGTAGGCTTAGACCTTTCAGTCGTAGACACTAGCAACCAATCATCACCATTATCCTTGGCTACACTAGCATCGACTATCTCAGCCTTCTGTTCCTCGTTACTCTCAGCAGCCCTCCTATTTTTGTTTTTCAACCTATAACATTCTACCTTTATGTGGTTCAACTTCTTGTGGTAGTGACATGTCTTGTCACGATTCTTCAACTTCGATCTTGACCTAGATTTGTTCTGACCTGAAGCCTTAAACTGTTGTCTGCCTCTAGCAACCAAAAGCGAGGCTTGACTACCAAACTTGCTACCCGAACCTAACTCATTATCAAGTTTTTCCTTGCTCAACAAGTTACCCTTCACATATTCAAATTAGATTTTATTTCTACCATAAATCAGGGCCTCATTGAAAGTTTTTTTATGAATAGGGAAAAGAACAAAGCAATAACATAGCCCGATCTTCATCAACTATGTTAACCTCGACATTCTTCAAGTTATTCAAGAGAGTAACAAATTGACTGATATGACCCCTAAGGTTCTCACCTTCGTCCATACGGTACGTGTATAATCGTTGTTTCAATACCAAGCGATTTGCGAGAGACCTTGTCATATAAAGGGCTTCTAATTTTCTCCACAAGGTTGCTGCCATTTTCTCCGAAAGTACCTTCTGCAATTCATTGTTAGTGAGGCACAAGTGAGTTGTTGATAGTGTCTTCTCATCAAGTTCCCCCCACTCTGTCTGATTCGCATCCGTGGGATTTTTCCCTATAACGACCTTTTGCAGATCGTTCTGAACTAGAATTGTCATCATCCGAACTTGCCACAAACTGAAATTTGTGATCCCGTTAAACTTCTAGATGTCAAATCTCATTGTTATCACCCTAAACGAGTCGATTTGTGGAAGCTGAACATCGGCTCTGATACTAGTTTGTTGGTGATCGATCTGTATAAACAACGAAATAGAAAAGTATAGAAGATCGAACACACAAATATTTATGTGAAAAACTCCTTCGAAAAAGATAAAATACGCGGGCAAAAAAAACTTCACTAAAACTGAAAAAAACTGAAGAGTGCAAGATCGAGAAAATAATCCTAAAGAGCAAAACTCAAAACCCGAATACAAAGCTCTCCCCAAAACTCTTCATCAAATCTCACGTAAGAGATATTCTATTAATTCTATAAACTAGGTTACAAAGACCCTTTAAATAAGTTAATATTAAAGTTCTAATATAACTAAAATATTCCTAAACTAATTAGAGTTCAATTGGGAAAAGATAGCAGAGTTTAACTAGGAGAAGAAACCCGATATTTGTGAAAATACGTTATCACGTTGTGACATCGTCTCTGCTTTGGCGCTTCAATGTTGTCGCATCGTCCCGACATCTCGACGCTCCTCGTTGTGACGTCGGTTCTGTTTTGTCTCTGGTTTGCCTGGAAATGCTAGGCACACCCCCACAAGGTTTTTGGGTTGGGGAAGTTGTCATTGATGTTGTAGCGTCCACAGGTGGTGGAGGCTGAGCCTGTAGCTGTACTGGCGGCCTGAATGCAGGTAAAACAGTGACTGTAAGTCATTGGAGAGCTGGTGCTGTGGGTTCAAGGGTTGGAGTAAGTGTTTGGGATGCTGGCCTTGCAATGGATTCTAGACGAAATCATTGACGAGTTGACGCCTATTGATTTGACATAGTGCGGAGAAGTTTCAAAAGATATAACTATAAGTGAAGAAAACAATTTGAGGCCATGGCCCCTTTCTATAGACCATATTCGACATAGAAGGAAAGTAGGAAAGAAAGAAAAGCATGCCAAGAAATAGTTAACATCTCTCGGTAGGTGAAATTTACAAGATTTTTCTTTTTGTTTCATAGCAAGGATTTGATAGTTGTGTGGGAGGGCAAATATTTATTGAAAACGTCAGCAGAATCCTCAAAATGACGCCTTGTTAATCCAACCCGGTAATCTTAATTCCATTCTTTGCATGAATGAGCTGGTTGTCATGTGTGTGTATATATATATGTTGTTAACTTGTTCAACGATTCTTCATAGCTATGACAGGTTATTGCAGGACAAAAATGATGCTGTTGCTGCCTGTTTCTTTCCTGTGACAAAAATGATTGAATTTCCTGTCCCAGTAATTTAAATTTTATTTTACAAATTATAATCTTTTTCATTGAGTCTCGATTCATGATATAACTATGAGTGATAACCAAATCAATTTTTTAGCATCGGAATTTTTATAGCTCTATCCACTGTTGTTTCATTAATGTTCTTTTATATATTCATAAGTTTTTCCTTAAAAGGTATCCGTATTTACAACTATTGCAAACGACGACTTCCACATTCTCTATGTCACAATATATTTCAAAATAAAGTAGATCCAACCTAAAAAAACTTAAGTTAAATCCCAAAAGCAGAAGCAAAGCTAAAACAGCCAAACGAAGTAGGAAAGTCCAGCTTGCAAAGTAAAATTGAGGTTGACATTTCACAATTAGATGGAGAATATATGTATTTAAAATTGTAGTGAAGACGTGCCGTGGGCATAAGGAATTGTGAGATTCAAGCTTGAAGTGGACAATCAAATTGCTTAGTGCTTCACCTTTTTGATTTAATCATGTTACCCACAAAAGTTACAACTTTATTTAAAGTCACCCTTCTGCAACAAAAGTGCATTCCCTCTCAATACATAAATATATTTTTATGCTTTTGTGCATAAAATTAAAATCAACCAAAATATCAATTTATTAAATTGATTTATTTCTATCATTTTGTTTGGCTGTAGTTTTTTTTATTAGTATTATAGTTGGGTTTTAACATGTTTATTTAAATGATTTGTAACAAATTCATAAACTCTGTTGTAATATTGTTACATACCATTAATCAAGTAATAAATTAAATAATTGATTTAATACTTAAATTAATCCTAATTAAGGGTGTAAGGCTCAAATTTTGCCCGGGCTCGAATAAAACCAAATAAACCAAAAACCCAAATAATAAAGTCCATTTTACAAACTAGCCCAAATCCTAAAGCCCAAACCTAGACTTAGCCCACTAAGCCCAAAACAGGAAACAAACAGAAACCCTAGCCCCTCTTCAGCGCCGCTTCCCCACATGCGCCGCAACCACCAACCCTCTCCACATGCGCCACCACGTCGACTCCTCCGACGATTTCGCCTGCAAACAAGGCACACAAAGCAGCGAGCAAAAGGAGGAACGGAATAACAAATTGACAGTTGTAAAAAATAGATTTTTTTTTCTATTTTTTTTAGGCTATAAAAGCCAAATCGAAACCTGTAAAAAGGGGATTTTATTTAGAGATACGAGAGAATACACTATAATCTTTACAAAAATACAGACAATCTTTCATGAATACAAAATCAAAAAGGTAGATCACGGAGGTTGATTTTTACTTTCTTTCTTTCTTTACATTTTTTTTTTTGCACTTTTCGAAACTATTATTTTTTTTATTTTTTACATCTATACAAATTTTCTTATTATATATATAAGTATCAAAATATATAAAAAAGCTTACTTTTTTGGAATTCCGGCCACCGTGTACGGTGGTCGGCGGCGGCAGAGGCGGTGGAGGCACGGCGGTGATCGGCTGGAGGCCCTACCGGAGCCCTCGCCGGAAATTGCTCAGCAGGGGAGCCACAAAGAGAAGCTTTGGTTTTTTTTGACGGAAAAAAGAAAATTGAATTTTTTTTAAAAAAATCTAATTTATATAGTACCCAGGAAGCGACGTCGTTTCACATAGGTGCTTTTGCGCCAAAACGGCACCGTACCGGGCTGACCCGTCTAACCCGACCGGCTCCATTAAGGATCCGCGTGTTTTCTTGTGAAAGGGCTATTTACAACCCTGGTCCTTCCGCTTTTTCAATCTGTTTCAATCTAGTCCATTTGCTACCTTTTATGGTTTTTTAATTTGGCCACAGCATTTATTGGGGCGTTTCGATTTGGTCCCTGCTGCGCCAATCTTCTGGGGAAAGGACGCGTGTCCAAGGAAAGGATTTTTTTTCCCTTTTGGCCCTCGGCTTGTGCGCTTCTTTTGATTTTAATCCTTTTAGTTATTTATTTATTATAGTTTAGCCCCACAATTTTGCTTTAATCCCAATTTGATCCCCATTGTTTTTAATTTGTTTATATTTATTATTTTTTGTGTTATTTTATTCAATCTTTTTATTTCGTACATATTTTATTACTATTGGCAATTATTATTATTATTATTATTATTATTATTATTATTATTATTAGTATTAGTATCATTATTATTTAATATCTATATTATTATCTTTGTTACCATTATTATTATTATATTTACTACTATTTTTAATTTTATAATTATTATTATATTCATTAGTATTATTATCATTATTTTTATTTTTATCACTATTATATATATATATATATATATATATATTATTACTATAATTATATTTATTTTTATTTTTATTATCAACATTATTACTGCTATTTTCATTATTATTTTTTTTATATTATTATTTTTTTACTATTATTTGTTTATTAATATATTCTATTATTATTATTGCATTTTTGGTTACTATCATTATTATTCTATGGTTTTTTTACTATTGTATATAGCTTCCATTTTTGCTACTATTCTCGTTTATTTTATTTCATTTGTTTATCTTGCTTTTACTTTATTGTATTTTATTTCTACATTTATTATTGTTATTATATTTTATCATCATCATGTTGTTATACAAGCTAGCATTGTTAATCGTTTTACATTTTATTTTAAATTCATTTTCCATTTTATTACGATCGCATTACATTTTATCCGATTTTCAAAATAAGCAAATACTCCGCGTTCTAAGGTTCGAAAGAAATTGTACCCTAACTTACTGGGTTTCGATCTTTCTCTTCGAGTCTAAAGAACCTATTACTTCCTTTTCAAAAGTTAAATAAAAACTTATTCTCGAGAATTCAAAATTGTCGTGTCCTAACTCACTGGACGTGACGTTTTGTTATCTCGGGATAAAGATTTAAAAAAAAAAACAAAGGCAATATTCTGTATTTGGTATTTTGGGAAATCGAACCCTAACTTACTGGGTTTCGATTTTTCATTAGACCCAAATAACCGAATATCCTTCTTAGATTTAAACACATTAATTTTGAAAGTCAAAGGACAAGCTCAGTTTCGGGAATTTGAAATGTCGTACCCTAACTCACTGGGCGTGACATTTTACTTCTTCAAAATAAGAGGGTCTTATCACTCATATTTTATTCAAGTTTTCTTGTAAAATAAAGAGAATCGTATTTTGAAATCTCTTCAAATTTTCAACATTAGGACATTAAATATTCAATTAGGTACCAATTTTGGGCATCACGAGGGTGCTAATCCTTCCTCGTGCGTAATCTCTCCCGAACCCCTTTTTCTAAATTTCGTAGACCAAAACTATTGTTTTAATAAATCAAAATGTTTTAACGATAAATCTCAAGGTGACCCGATCACACCTCAAAAAAGGATTGGTGGCGACTCCATTTTTCATTTCCAAAGTCGGACCCGTTTTCCAAACAAAAAAATGGTTTCGACAGCTTGGCGACTCCACTGGGGAGGTCATCAGAAAGTCAAGCCATAAATTGATTAATTTCTGTCCTTTTGACGAAAGTTGAAAATCAGATTTGAAAATTACGATTCTTTTATCGCATTTGTTTGGGTCATTTAGTCGGTTGTGATTTGAGTTTCTAGGGTACTCTTGCATCATATTACATGACCATTGTGGTCACACCTTTTAAGTGGGAGTGGGAAACTATGCATTCGTGAGGTTTTCACCTTCGCATGGGCTAGTGGACTGCTTCTGGGATACATCTGTACCTATGTTTTCTTGAGGTTTTCACCTCCGCATAGCCATAGGGAAATGTATTCCCCTGAACTGAACTCGATCCATACGAGCCTATAATGGGTGAGGATTGAGGAATCTGCTGGTTCAGGTACCCTTTTCCTTTAGAACTAAGCCATATATAGTGATCCTTAGGAGCCCACTTTAGGTAGAACTATGTTGAACCCTAACAGTCACCTGGATAGGTGTTTGATTTTTATCGTCTGTATGTGATACTAACACGTTTTCTTTTGTTTATGACTACATTTCATTTCATCATCATAGAAAGGAGGTGTTGATTCATATTTGATTTCTAAATAGAAGAGTTTGTCATAGGAAAATGGATTTCTTGATAAAGTGAGTTATAATATGCTCGTCCAAATATAGTCCAAGTGAACACAACGAGAAAAGATTGATAGTATATGACATTGCCTCGTTGCCCGGGGATTCAAGCCAACCAGGATTATTCGAGAGTCATCACGTCTCAATTTTCTTAAAGAAGCTTATGAGCATCGCGGAGGATAAGTGAGTGAAGAGTCACGGCCTGGATCAAGCAACAAGGAGCTAGAAGAGGCATCTATTGAGAAAGTTCATGGGACACGACCATAATATCCGGATACGAAGAAAAAGATTGGTGTCTTCACCTGGACTATGAGGACAAAGCCACATATGTAATCCGTTTTATGTAAAGAAATTTATTTTCTAGAAAAGTTCTTCTAATGGAATTGAATTCAGAATCAACGCCTCTCTTTCTTTTTGCATTCATTCATTTGCATTACATTTCATGCATTTGTATTACATTGCATCATATGCATTAAATGTCATAAAAGAACCCTATTAACTAGAGATCATATTATAGTTACCCTGGAACATCACTACTACACACGAAGAAAAACTAAAGTTATGGATCAAAGGTTAGAAAAACGGGAAGAAATGCAGAAGGAAATGTAGGATCGGCTGCAAGCTCAGATGCAAGAGCAACTGACCAAGATTCAGCAGGACATGAAAGATCAGATGTTAGAATCGCAAAAGAGCATGATGAATCAGTTAACATAGTTACTGCTTGGAGGGCCAGAAAAAGGAAAGAGCCCTATGGTCAACCCCGGGGATGACAGTGAAGACCCTGTCTATCCACCGGGTTTCGCCCCGACAAATACCCTAGCGCAGCCCAATGCATACCCACCTAGGGTGTCCGTCAATATCAGTCCTCAGTATCAAGCCGGCGTTTTAGTGTTAACACACTTCCCGATAGGCTCAGGCACTGGAGACAATCCAGCAAATCCTGGTGTCCATGATCCGGATGACATGGCGGAGACAGAAAAGGCAAAAGGGGAACTCCTAAAGCAACTAAAAGACCGATACAAATGGCTGGAGGAGAAATTCAAGGCGCTGGAAAGCGCTGATTATCAGTGTAGAATGGATGCTAAGGAGTTAAGTTTGGTTCCGGATCTAGTGCTCCCTCTAAAGTTCAAAGTGCCAAAATTTGAAAAATACAACGGAACCAGCTGCCCTGAGGCCCACATCACGATGTTTTGTCGGAGGATGACTGGTCATGTCAATAATGATCAGTTGTTAATTCATTGTTTCCAGGACAGTTTGACCGGGGCTGCGGCCAAATAGTACAATCAGCTGAGTCGCACCCAAGTCAAATCATGGAAAGACTTAGCACAGGCCTTCATAAAGTAATATAGCCATGTGAATGACATAGCGCCTGACAGGATCACATTACAGAACATGGAGAAAAAGTCGAATGAAAGTTTCAGGCAATATGCTCAGAGGTGGAGGGAAGTCGCTACGCAAGTCCAACCCCCACTGTTGGAAAAAGAAACCACCATGCTTTTCATTAATACTTTGAAGGCACCTTTTATTAATCACATGCTGGGAAGTGCAACTAAGAGTTTTGCGGACATAGTGATGTCCGGGGAAATGATAGAGAATGTAATAAGGTGCGGGAAAATAGAGGCTGGGGAAAGTACCAGGAGGTCAGCCCCGAATAAGAGAGAAAACGAGGTTGGCAATGTGAGCGGGGGTTATGTGAAACCAATCATGGTAAATCAACCGAGAGCGGTGGCCACGGGCCAGCAAGCTTTAACAAAACAAGAGCCTAATACAAAGTAAAACGCGGAGAAGCTCCAGTTTACTCTTATTCCAATGACGTACCGGGAGCTATTCAAAAGTCTATTTGATGCGCACGTTGTATCCCCTGTCTACTTAAAACTGTTGCAACCCCCATACCCCAAATGGTACGACGTAAGTACTCAATGTGAATACCATGCGGGGATAATGGGGCACTCGATAGAGAATTGCTTCTCTTTCAAAAAGCTAGTCGAAAGGCTCATCAAAATGGGCATTGTGAAGTTTGATGACGCGCCTGGTATAGGAAATCCGTTACCCAATCACACTGATAATGGGGTGAACGCGATAATCAAAAATGCGGGGAAAAACATCAAGTTGAATGTTGCAGAAGTAAGAACTTCGTTGAGAGAGGTCTGGAGAAGAATGGTGGAAAGAGGTTTAATCATGCAAGATGCAGGGAGCAAACCTCGAGAAGCGAGGAACTATTGTGAGTTCCACACAGAAGAAGGCCATGAAGTCCAGGAGTGTGCCGAATTCAAAGCTTTGGTGCAAAGTCTAATGGATAACAAAGAGTTAGTTGTCATTGAAGAGATCAAAGGCCCAGTGGGAACGTTGGGGAATCTAAACATTAACGACAAATCGAAGAGGGAACCGGGGAATAGACTTTTCCAAGCTTCTGCCTTTACGTACTTGGGGGTGTTTTGAACAATGGGATTGTGGAAGATATCCCTGTATTTTTAGAGTTAATCTAAAGTAATATTCAAAACACGCTTGTTGCTTTAAGCCTAGAGGCAATAAGAGTCCTTTGGTGAAATAGGCTTGTGTCCAGAATTTTTTATTTCAATAAAATGCGTCTTTTTGGGCAAATATTTTTCATTCTTTCCATTTCATACTATACATTCTTTTGTTCTTTGGAATATTATTTCATTCTTCATTCATGATCATACCATATAAATAATCATCCTTAGAACCATTTATTCTTTGGAATTGGCCTTCGTACCTACAATAGGTACCCAGATATCAAGACATGAGCAACGCTGTTACTGACTCCCTTTTGAGTGAGATAGGGGTCTAAAAGGATCTAAGGATTTTGAAGATGACAGAGATTGTAACTTATCCTTTGATTTGTTAAGGATGGTAGAACAAGATGAAAATAGACTCTACCATACAAAAGGTCAGTGGACATTACGAGTCTAGGAAAGGAGTGAAGATCGAAGCCTAGCTCACCACAGAAACAAAGCGAGATGTCATTGAGTTATTCCAAGAATTCAAATATGTCTTTGCATGATCGCATCAAGATATGCCTAGGCGTGAGGATGCTGTAGAGTGCTTGAAAAGGCACATGCTAATAGTTTTACGATAGCCAGGTCGATTATGAGGTTCGAGTACTGCTGGTCTACCATGAAAGGAAGATTGCATCAGTTATGCCGTAAATGCCAAATTGAGGAAGACAAGACTTATATGCTTCCTCCATTTTTTTCCTTATATATGGGGCATAGGTGTTATGGGGACGATCTCGTCAAAAGCATCTAGTCGACACCAGTTCATCTTCGTGATTGTCAATTACTTCACTAAGAGGGTGAAGGTCATTTCATATGCCAAAGTCAACAGGCATCAAATTCAAATTCAAATTCAAGTTCAAATTCGAATTCAAAAAAAAAACTCATCCAAAAAAATTTTGAAAGATGATTGAGACTTGTAAAGATTGGCATAGAGAAGTTATCATTTACCCTCTATGCTTCTCGAATGTTGGCCAGGACCTTCGTCGGAGCAACACCTTTCTCATTGGTTTATGGAAGGGAAGCAACTTTTGGAAATTGATATTCTTTTTCTCCGAGCTTGGATTGAATTATAAATGGGATGAAGCAGAACGTCTCCAGTAAGCCTGATTGAAAGTCAGATGCACCAAAAACGGATGATACAAGTTTATGACAAAAAGGTTCGCCCAAGAGAATCTCATGATGGTAAAAAAGGATCATTCTCATGCAAAAAGGAATTTAGAGGAAAGTGGATGCCAAATTGGGAAAGACCTTATGTAGTAAAGAAGACCTGTTCTGAAGGAGCATTGATATGGACGAAGATATGCTCAATCCGGTGAATTCAGATTCAGTCAAAAAAGGAGAGGCTAAGGCGAAAACCCGCAAAGGGCGCTTTGAGACCTTCTCTAAAAAAAATGAAAAACGAAAAACGGAGAGGCCAAGGTGAAAACCCGCAAAGGGCGCCTTGAGACCAAAGGGGATTTGAGTTAAAAACCCGAAAAGGGCGGCTCAAATTTGATCGAAAGTGGGGCATACAGTAGTTTTGCTATGCATGAATTAACAATGAGGAAGTATGTTACGTCTTGGGGCATCGACAAAGTACTCCGGATCCCCTAAACACATATTGAGCTTAAAATGGTCCTCAAGAAGTTTGAACAGAGAAGCTCAGGCTGCGATATCTGGGGCACCTAGTTTCCACCTTACCCATTCTGAATTCGCTCATTTCAAAATACACTCCCAATAAATTTCCTTCTTAATTGCATTTGTTATCTTTGCTTAATTTATTTGTTTCGAGCTATGCTCCTAATTAATTTCTTTCTTGTCCATTGTTATGATCTTTTTCAAGCATTTTTGCATTGAAATAATGATTAGTGGACTAATAATACTTTCATAAAAGAAGTTTCGCATATTACTCTAGAAGCTTCTAAATAATAAAAGAACTTGAAACAGGACTATTGTTTAAAACTCACCAAGTTTAAGGGATTGACATATTGGTGGAGGAAGAGTCTAAACTGAGACTATCTCTCCGGATTTTTGTCAAAAATGGTGATTGAACAAAATGACAAGATATTGCGTCAGTGATACAATCTGGGCGAAAAATGGGCAATGTTAACCCTAGTGTAAAAGGGGAATCATTCTCGAAAAAAAATGATATTCTACATCCATGCAAATATCATGCATACACACTTGGTTAGGTCATCCGGGGAATGATCAGTTGATTGAAGTTTATACAGATCCTATAGCCATGAATCGCAGTGGGATGGTTAGGGATGGTACAAATCTTATGTCCCCAAGGTACAGTGGAAGGGGCGCTGAAGTTACAGTGGGGCAAACCAGTTGAGCAAAATACAATTGTTTCTTCGGGTTTTCGGTCAAAATACCCCCAAGCAAAAAGACAGTGTAATACGTCAGTGATAAAGATGAACAACGAGCAATGACACCTTAAATATTAAAAAGGATCATTCTCATGAAATTTTGCATTCATCATTCATAACACACTCAGTTAGAAGCATTTGATTCATTCTGATCATAGTATCCTAATCATTTGGCATAAACATAAGCATATGAAATCGAGTCTACAGGACATGTCCCCCAGAGGACGGTGTAGTAACATCGGTGAAATCATAGATCTTATCTCCCTAAGTAGTAGTGGAGCAGATCGAAGATGGCGAATCTTATCTTTTTGAGGTTGCAGGGAAGCAGATTTTAGCCACTAGCCTTATCTCTCTGATGTAGCAAGAGAGCAGGTAGAAGTTTATAGTTTTATCTTCCTGATGTAGCAAGGGAGCAGAATAAAAATTGTAGATCTTGTCTCCTCGAGATAGCAGTGGGACAGATTGAAGACGACGAATATTATCTTCCCGAGGTAGCAGGGGAGCAGATTTTAGCCACTTGCCTTATCTCTCTGATGTAGCAAGGGAGCAGGCAAAAGTTTATAGTCTTATCTTCCGGATGTAGCAAGGGAGAAGACTAAAAATTGTAGATCTTGTCTCCTCGAGATAGCAGTGGGGCAGATCGAAGACGGCGAATCTTATCTTCCCGAGGTAGCAGGGGAGCAGATTTTAGCCACTGGCCTTATCTCTCTGATGTAGCAAGGGAGCAGGCAGAAGTTTATAGTCTTATCATCCGGATGTAGCAAGGGAGCAGACTAAAAATTGTAGATCTTGTCTCCTCGAGATAACAGTGGGGCAGATCGAAGACGACGAATCTTATCTTCCCGAGGTAGCAGGGGAGCAGATTTTAGCCACTGGCCTTATCTCCATGTATCGACAATGGAGCAGACTGAAGATTGTAGATCTTGTCTCCTAATGGGGCAGGTCGAAGATAGCAAGCCTTATCTCCCTAAGCAGTAGTGGAACAGGCTAAAGATTGTAGATCTTGTCACCCTAAGCAGTAGTGGAGCAGATCGAAGACGGCGAATCTTACATCCATATAGCAATGGAGCAGATTTAAGCCACCAGCCTTGTCACCCTAAGTAGTAGTGGAACAGGCTGAAAATTACAAGTATTATCTCCATGTATCGGCAATGGAGCAGACTGAAGATTGTAGATCTTGTCACCCTAAGCAAATCAAAGAAGGCATATCTTACATCCATATAGCAATGGAGCAGATTCAAGCCACCAGCCTTGTCACCCTAAGCAGTAGTGGAACAGGCTAAAAATTACAAGTCTTATCTTCATGTATCGGCAATGGAGCAGACTTAAGATTGTAGATCTTGTCACCCTAAGCAGTAGTGGAGCAGATCGAAGATGGCGAATCTTACATCCATATAGAAACAGAGCAGATTCAAGCCACCAGACTTATCCCCCTAAGCAGTAGTGGAACAGGCTGAAGATTGGAGATCTTATCTCCCTAAGCAGTAGTGGAGCAGATTGAAGACGGTGAATCTTACATCCATATAGCAATGGAGCAGATTCAAGCCACCAGCCTTGTCACCCTAAGCGATGAGTGGAACAGTTGAAAATTACAAGTCTTATCTCCATGTATCGGCAATGGAGCAGACTGAAGATTGTAGATCTTGTCACCCTAAGCAGTAGTGGAGCAGATCGAAGACGGCGAATCTTACATCCATATAGCAATGGAGCAGATTCAAGCCACCAGTCTTGTCACCCTAAGTAGTAGTGTAACAGGCTAAAAATTACAAGTCTTATCTCCATGTATCGGCAATGGAGCAGACTGAAGATTGTAGATCTTGTCACCCTAAGCAGTAGTGGAGCAGATCGAAGACGGCAAATCTTACATCCATATAGCAATGGAGCAGATTCAAGCCACCAGCCTTATCCCCTTAAGCAGTAGTGGAACAGGCTGAAGATTACAAATCTTATCACCCTAAGCAGTAGTGGAGCAGATCGAAGACGCTGAGCCTTATCTCCCCGACGGCGAAGTGGAGCAGTGAAGATCTCGATCATATCTCCCTAGCGATGAGTGGAAGCGAGATTGAAACGAAAATTCCTATACCCCTAAAGATGCAGTGGATTAGAGCGAGGCTACTTGAAGAAGAGGAAAAGAAGCATCGAGACTCAGCAAGACCGGGCAAAATTGGTCCTCTTAAATTCTTTGCTCCATTCTCGTTACACGACAACGAGCAAAAAGGGGCAGCTGTAAGGCCCAAATTTTGCCCGAGCCAGGATAAAACCAAATAAACCAAAAACCCAAATAATAAAGTCCATTTTACAAACTAGCCCAAATCCTAAAGCCCAAACCTAGACCTAGCCCACTAAGCCCAAAACAGAAAACAAACAGAAACCCTAGCCTCTCTTCAGCGCCGCTTCCCCACATGCACCGCAACCACCAACCCTCTCCACGTTCACCACCATGTCGACTCCTCCGACGATTTCGCCTGCAAACAAGGCACACAAAGCAGCGAGCAAAAAGAGGAACGAAATAACAAATTGACAGTTGTAAAAAATAGATTTTTTTTTCTATTTTTATTTTTAGGCTATAAAAGCCAAATCGAAACCTATAAAAAGGGTATTTTTTTTAGAGATACGAGAGAATACACTATAATCTTTACAAAAATACAAAAACTCTTTCACGAATACAAAATCAAAAAGGCAGATAACAGAGGTTGATTTTTACTTTCTTTCTTTCTTTACATTTTTTTTTGCACTTTTCGAAACTATTATTTTTTTTATTTTTTACATCTATACAGATTTTCTTATTATATATATAAGTATCAAAATATATAAAAAAGGGGAAAAAGCTTACTTTTTTGGAATTTCAGCCACCTTGTACGGTGGTCGGCGGCGGAGGCACGGCGGCAATCGGCCGGAGGCCCTGCCGGAGCCCTCGCCGAAAATTGCTCAGCAGGGGAGCCACAGAGAGAAGCTTTGGTTTTTTTTGAAGGAAAAAAGAAAACTGAAATTTTTTTAAAAAAATCTGATTTATATAGTACCCAAGAAGCGACATCGTTTCACCTGGGTGCTTTTGCGCCAAAATGGCGCTGTACCGGGCTGACCCGTCTGACCCGACCTGCTCCATTAAGGATCCGCGTGTTTTCTTGCGAAAGGGCTTTTACAACCCTGGTCCTTCCGCTTTTTCAATCTGTTTCAATCTAGTCCATTTGCTACCTTTTATGGTTTTTTAATTCGGCCACAACATTTATTGGGGCGTTTCGATTTGGTCCCTGCTGCGCCAATCCTCTGGGGAAAGGACGCGTGTCCAAGGAAAGGATTTTTTTTCCCTTTTGGCCCTCGGCTTGTGCGCTTCTTTTGATTTTAATCCTTTTAGTTATTTATTTATTATAGTTTAGCCCCACAATTTTGCTTTAATCCCAATTTGATCCCCATTGTTTTTAATTCGTTTATATTTATTATTTTTTTGTGTTATTTTATTCAATCTTTTTATTTCGTACATATTTTATTACTATTGGCAATTATTATTATTTTTAGTATCATTATTATTTAATATCTATATTATTATCTTTGTTACCAGTATTATTATTATATTTACTACCATTTTTAAATTTTATAATTATTATTATATTCATTAGTATTAGTATTATTATCATTATTTTTATTATTATCACTATTTTATATATATATATATTATTACTATAATTATTTTTATTTTTATTATCAACATTATTACTGCTATTTTCATTATTATTATTATTTTTATATTATTATTATTTTTTACTATTATTTGTTTATTAATATATTCTATTATTATTATTGCATTTTTGGTTACTATCATTATTATTCTATGGTTTTTTTACTATTGTATATAGCTTCCATTTTTGTTACTATTCTCTTTTATTTTATTTCATTTGTTTATCTTGCTTTTACTTTATTATATTTTATTTCAACCTTTATTATTGTTATTATATTTTATCATCATCATGTTGTTATACAAGCTAGTATTGTAAATCGTTTTACATTTTATTTTAAATTTATTTTCCATTTTATTACGATCGCATTACATTTTATCCGATTTTCAAAATAAGCAAATACTCCGCGTTCTAAGGTTCGAAAGAAATCGTACTCTAACTTACTGGGTTTCGATCTTTCTCTTCGAGTCGAAAGAACCTACTACTTCCTTTTCAAAAGTTAAATAAAAACTTATTCTTGAGAATTCAAAATTGTCGTGTCCTAACTCACTGGATGTGACGTTTTGTTATCTCGGGATAAAGATTTTAAAAAAAACAAAGGCAATATTCTTTATTTGGTATTTTGGGAAATCGGACCCTAACTTACTGGGTTCCGATTTTTCATTAGACCCAAATAACCGAATATCCTTCTTAGATTTAAACACATTAATTTTGAAAGTCAAAGGACAAGCTCAGTTTCAGGAATTTGAAATATCGTACCCTAACTCACTGGGCGTGACATTTTACTTCTTCAAAATAAGAGGGTCTTATCACTCATATTTTATTCAAGTTTTCCTGTAAAATAAAGAGAATCGTATTTTGAAATCTCTTCAAATTTTCAACATTAGGACATTAAATAGTCAATTAGGTACCAATTTTGGGCGTCACGAGGGTGCTAATCCTTCCTCGTGCGTAATCGACTCCCGAACCCGTTTTTCTAAATTTTGTAGACCAAAACTATCGTTTTAATAAATCAAAATGTTTTAACGATAAATCTCAAGGTGACCCGATCACACCTCAAAAAAGGATTGGTGACGACTCCATTTTTCATTTCCAAAGTCGGTCCCATTTTCCAAACAAAAAAAATGGTTTCGACAAAGGGTGTTGGATAAATTATAAAAAAATTTCTTTTCGTTCATCATTTAATTATTTAAATTTATTTGATAATCATTTTAATTTTTCACTTAATATAAAATTTTCAAAAGAAAGTGTTGAATAAAGTCAATAGAGAGTAGCTCTACTTATCACTTAATATAGGAAAAATTAAGTTGATTTTATTTTATTAAAAAATTAAAATAAACTATTCTTTAAAAATGATATATTCAAATTACCATATTTATCTTTTATCCAAAATAGTAAAAAATATTATATTAATAAGATTAAATTAAAAATAAATGATTTTTTAAAATTCTATATTTATTTTTATCAAACAATATTATTATATTCAGTATCTATATTTACTAATTTACCAAATAATTTTTTAATATAAATTCAGCACCTATAAAATTAAGTAATAAAAATTCAATATTTAATTTTTTAATACATAAATTTTCAATTTATAAAACACACCTTAACTACTTAGAATAAATCTGAAATCAAAAAACCATGTAAACCTAAAAAATATTAAAAAGATAAATTATTATTCCATGTAAGTAAAAAAAAAAATTGGTTGATAAAGTTTGATCATGTAGACGTAATCATGGACGCATTTAAAAACGGTTGAACGACAATGTTTATTTTATCGTACTTTTTTTTATTTTAATTGATTGGCCCCTTCATGTTTTTATAGAATTTTGTTATTATTTAACTCATTTTACCAAAGATCAATTGAATAAATTTATAAAATTTGATGTATAATTGTGTTAATATATATATATATATATATATATATATATATTGTAACATTTAGATTGTACAAGATACTGAATGGTAGAATAAATGCGGTTCGCATCAAACAAAATGTAAGAGATGCTAATATAAGGGTGTTTCATGAGTGGTACAGATAGCTGCTAAACTGATAATTTGAAAGATTTTGGGGTTGAGTTTTAGAGTATAGACTGTGTCAATGGCCTCACCCTTACACCCAATGTTGAGGAGGTAATTTCCAAAATAAGGGTGGTTGGCGATGGGTCCCAACCATTGAATTCCTTACTTTTAAGTGTCCTGGTAGGGTGGCAAGTGTCAGCATAGGCTATTATTGGAGTCAACTTGAAAGGACTAGATAAGATACTCATTAGGTCTGGATGCGATAGATTGAAGGATGTTGTCAAGAACTCAATCCCTATATATCTTCTAAGGATTGTGTAAGGCTCATTCAATGTGATAAGATGTTTAGGCAAAGAGTATCGATTTCCTAGCGAGACCAAGAGGTCGAGCTTCGCCATGTACAAGGTCGCACTTTGTCAAGTTTCTGTAGTTGTTTAATGATCTAGCAAAGTGATTTAAGGCAAGGGTATAAAAATTGCCCTTAGATGAAAGGCATGTAATAAAGTAGCCTAACTTGAGCCAACTTGTTCGTGAGGCTTATCGGGGAATCTTGACGTGCCTTGTAGAGGGTTTTTGAAACATTATCATTATAGTCCCTGTCGAAACCATTTTTTAAAGATTTTGGTAAAAACGGGGATCGACTTTAAAAAACGGAAATGGAGTCGCCACCAATCCTTTTTTACGTACTTAGGTCTAATTGGATCACCTTATAAGATGTTTTATTTCAAAACATTGATTTTTGGTCCACAAAATACCAAAAAACGGGTTCGGGAGTCGGTTACGTATGAGGAAGGGTTAGCACCCTCATAGTGCCCAAAAATTGGTACCTAATTGATAACATCATGTCTAAATGTTGAAAATTTGAAAAATTTTAAAATATGATCCTTTTATTAGAAAGAAATCCAAGACTTACCTATTTCAAAGAAATAAAATGTTATATCCAGTAAATTAGGATATAACATCTCACGACTTCGAAGTTAGGCTCGCTTTTATTTTGTAGAAAATTCTTATCTCGAAAAACAAAACATCATATCCAGTAAGTTAGGGTATAACGTTTGGAATTTCCAAGAATAAGTTTTAATTTAGAAGTTTATGAATTTCAATTTTAAAAGAAAAGGGATACTTAATATTTTAAGTTCAACGATAAAAATTGAAACCAGTGAGTTAGGGCACAATTTTTCTCAAGCCCCCAAATATTAGATATCACCGAATTTTTTAAAACTATTTGAATAAAATGTGTCAATTCAAAAGGCGTTTTTATAAGACAATGGTTTGAGTAAGATATTATGACATACATATTTAATAGCAATTCTACATAACTACAAATTATACTAACAATAAATAATAAAAGAATAATATAACATAAATATATAAAGAACTATGTTAAGCAATAATAAACGATCAAAAGAACATAAATAAATAAACATGTGGCATAAAATAAATAGCGATAATTAAGACTTTCACGAAATAACAAAATCAAATGAAAAAAGGAATAATATATTTAAACGTTGGATAAAAAAAATAAAAGAATGTGACAATTTTTAAAAATGATTTAATATATATATATCTATATATAAATTTAAAAAAGTACTTATAATAAATGTATACAATTTAATAATTTAATACATATATAAATGATTACATATAATAAAAATGATTAATAAATAATATATAATATTTTTATATAAAAACATATATATATATATATATATATAATGTACTAATCATAAAATTACATATGTAATAAACAATATAAATGAAATATGTTATATAATATAAATAGATTTTATACAAAATAAAATTTTAAAAATAATAGATGACATAATATAATACTATACAATATACAAATTAAAAAATATAATATAATAAATAATATACAAATTATAAATTATATTAAACCAAGTAAATAATATATAACAAAATATATATATGAATTTTATACTATTAACATAATTAATATATAAATAATAAGAATAATATAACATTTTAATATAATAAAATAATAAAATATAGTATTAGAATAATTTTAATAAAATAAAATAAAAAAGGTTTTAAGGATTAAATAGCAATAAAATAAATATAAATGGACTAAATTAAAACGCGTGCCGCACTGTAGGGACTTATTAAGCAATTATGCCTTCTTTCCAAAACGACGTCGTTCTGATTTTAGCCTTTAAACAGCCCGAAGGACTAAATTGAAATGCAAGAAATAATTCTGGGCCCAATTATGAAATAAAAAAATGCAACAGGACATAATTATAAAATTGAAATAATGCGGAAGGACTTATTTGGCAATTAGACCTTTTAACAAAAATGCGCGGATCCTCCCCGGGTTTTCGGGTCAACGCGCGGATCCCCAGCCATGAACGACGTTGTTGTAACATCCTGAATTTTTGGGCCTATGCATTTAATGGGTGAATATGTGTAATGAGTTAATTTGAGCATTAGGGGTCCAAATTGGGCTCGAGATTGAAATTTGAAGCCTTAGTTAAATTTTTGTTTGGGTACTATAGGGTTTAAAAGGTAGTATCTGAGTTTAAAATATCAAAATGGGCTTGTGGCCCAGTGGTCAGTGGCGCCACTTAGGGAGCAAGGAGGTGACGCCACACAAGGGAGTAAGGGGCCCAAATTTGAGTTACATGGAGCCCAACTCTTTTAATTTAAGTTAGCTAAATTTCGGCATTAGGGTTAGGTAGAGTGGACGGCAACAAGTCTCAAAAATAGGAGGATTTATGTGAATGGGATAATGTAGATAATATAGTTGATAATATGGAAGAAAAAAAAAAAGGAGAAAAGATAGGAGCTATCTACAAGGCTAAGAGTTGGCGAAATTCCATCACCTAGAGAAGTGAAGAAATCGGTTTCTTTATGGCAAAGGGGGTGCCGAATTTTCCCTTTTATTTGATTAATTTTTAGTTATCGGGAAGGGCACTTTCGGTTTTCATAGGTAAGTGCCAAATTTCTATAAATAGGAGGGTTCTCTTCTTTATTTTTCTACATTTAGGGTTTCCACCTTTTCTTTCTCTTATTTCTTCTAAAAGCCGAAAACTCCATTATTCTCTTCTCTTCTTTCTTCTAAAAAGTGAAAGCCAAAATTCCATTATTCTTTTCTCTTCTTTCTTCTAAAAGTCGAATCTCTATAGATTTCTTGAATCATCTTCTCTTCTGATTTTTCGCAAAAAGCCTAATCCTCCGAGGAGTAGCCGAATCTTCTCTAGTAAGATCTCTTAGATCTAAAAGCCGAAACACTAGTTCTGAATCTCATATCACTTTTCGGGATTTCAAGGCGGATAAGCGGTGGTGTTGGCTACGGATAAGCGTCGACTTAGAGGTCTCATTCTAACATGTCAGTGTCTAGATCTCTAACACACTAATTAATCTGTACTAAATATATGTTATGGGCTAAAAGCCTAAAAAAAGGTCAGTATAGTAATCTGTACTAAATATATGTTATGGGCTAAAAGCCTAAAAAGGTTGTATAGACAGTCGAATTACCCAAAAAGGGTAGGCAAGGGATGCAAGGTACGTAATTAGAGAAACTTCTCTATGTGTATCGATGTATGTGATAGACTGTGAACTTTTAGGTAGTATATTGTTTTGATTCTGCATGTATGTATGCATGGGATGGGATTGATATGATGAAGGGGAAGAAGGTCGCATAGTGATCGGTGGCTTTGCCACATAGGTCACATAGTGATCGATCTTTATGACAAAGTACCTCGGTTGTCCGAAATACTACGATGTATTATTAAGGTCGCATGGCGATCGGTGGCTTTGCCACATAGGTCACACACGATGATCGGTCTTTTAGAAAGCGGCACACAATTTGTCGATATGGTGTGTAGCGATTGGAGGGTTGATTGTAGAAATCCCCAAGGTGTGATGGTTAGTGCGGGTTGGTGTGTAGAGGATGGATTTCTAGGTGGGATGGGCCATGATGCATATATAGTTACCCTTGTATACGGGCCAAGGCCATTATGTGTTTGTGGGCCAAGCCTTTGATGTGTTTTCGTGATTTACACACTCGAGTCTTGGTGACTCACCCTATTATTTTTCCCTAACTGCGGATGAGCGGTAGATCGTGGACATGGGAGCAAAGGCGGACTCGAGGGCCATCAAGTTTTTATTCCTATAGATTATTTCGGTTTTCCTTAAGTTTTTAATTTTGGAAACATTTATGTAATAAGGCCCCATAGTTTATACTCACTACTTAGTTTTTAATATTTGCAACTTATGGAACTTTGTCAAAGGTTTTATTATTCAAAATAATAATAATACAAGGTTTTCTTTTCAAAAGTCACTTGTTTATTCGAATTTTGCCTAATAACTTATGATTTACTAAAACCAACTTAGCAAAAGTTTTCAACGTACAACCCGTAGCATACCAGATCTGGTCGAAACTTATGGGCCGGGTTTGGGGTGTTACAGTCGTTTTGTGCTTATTAGATTAAGCAAAAATGGTGCCGTTTCCTCATTACTATATAAGTAAAAAACGGGGCTAAAAATCATTTTAAAACTAGTTTTTAAAAAAAAAACAGAAGCTCTTAAAAAAACGCTCTGCCCTCATCAGTCCTCCGACCTAGGGCCTTCATCGCACGCGCCGCACGTACCGTCGTGGACGGCGGTCAGGGAGCCAAACCCGTCTATTTTGAAACCAAAACGCAGGTAGCCTTCTCGCCTTTTTCTTATTTTTTAGTATCCGTACAAAAAAAATAGCGTATATATAAAAATAAACGAAATAAAATAACGTGAAAATCACCTTCTGCTAAAAAAATCTCTGTATTTTATCTCTGTATATTTTCGTTTCTGTATGTATATTCATGTGTCCATATTACAGGTTTTTGGGGGCTTTATATAGCCCCAAAATATTAAATAGAAAAGGAAACATATTCTGTCCTGTTTATTTCTTTCCTTTTGCTATTGTTTTTTCCTTGTTTGCAGGTTGGGATCGAAGATCTCGCGACGGAGATGAGGCACACTAACTGTGGCGTGAATAATGGTGGCGTGACCAAAGGGCTGCTAGAGCATTGCGGCGTGAAGGCTGGGCTCTTGCTGGGGTGCTTGCGGCGCAATGGAAACCTAGGGTTTCCTGCGTCCGCAAGCTTTTGGGCCACTTGGGCCATGTGTGAGTCTTGGGTCTGGGGAGTTCGGGTCAGGGTCTGTTTTTGGGTATTGGGTAGGCAGTTTAGGTGTTGGGTTTAGTTTATTTGGGCCATTAAATTTGGGCTCTGTAAAAGGACACTGGACATTTATTTTTTTTATTTTTCTATTCTGGTTTTCACGGGCCCGGGCAAAATGGGCCGATTACAGTCCCAATCATCGCGTCTTTGAATTGATTACCTTCAAACACGTGTTTGCCCATGATTGGAGGTTTTTCAGAATATGTTGTTTCTTTTGTTTGGGATGTCGCTTCATTTTCCTGCCCAAGCACTTATATATAGGTTGTTTTATGGGCTTCAAGAATAGTGATCCTTTTCATTTCTTATTTTGTCCTCAAACATTTCCTTTCGCTGGAAAGTTACTTCTTTTCTTTTATGTGTCTATTTTTATTTTCTTTTCTTTTTTTTTTTGTAAAGTATCCCCGATGCTCTTGACATCTTTAGTCCTTCGAGCCCTGAGTTAGAAAATTGGTGTTGGGATATACATGCCACTACCAAAGGGAAGAATGTAGTTGGTGAGTCATCCTTTATCCTAAAAGATATCTCATTTGAAGATGATTGATCCTTCCCATTTTTTTTTGTAATTAAGATTGTTTTCGAACTTTAGTTCTTTGTTCTTTTTTGGTTTTTACGTATGCATGTTCGTACTTTGATATTTGGTTTATGGGAATATTGCATTGATTTGAAAGAATATACATTCTTTTTTTTTTCTTAAGTAAGCAATTTTTCTTTTACTTAAATAGGTGACGATGTTTGTTTATACAACTTTCTTAGGCCAAAAAAGGTAACTTTGTTATGGAGAGGATGATCAACCCTCTTGCCTTGATCTTGCTCTAATTTGAAATAGGCATAAGTCCCTTCATTGTACCTATTATCATCAAGAGGGATGAAGCCCTTCCTCTTGGTCTTCAGTAGATTCTTCTAAGTGAGACAAGATCTCTCACCTTAACCAATTCATTCCTTGGCCTTCTTTTCAACATGTTAAGTTAAGTTATTTTCTTCCTTGTTTGCTCTTTATTAAGTTGAATCAGATGTCCAAGATACTCAAAGAGTCCAAATGAGATGTCATTGTTGGTGTTATGGCATGCCTTCTAAGTGGGTAGGCTTTTTTGTAACCATTTCCACTAACATTTTTCTTTGTTGGTTTCCTTGTTCGTCTTCTACTAAAGCCTTCATTTTGAAGATGTGGTGATTGCTCTTCTCATTGCTACTATGATGCTTGTGTTCTAAAGAAGCTGAATGAGATGGTGGGCGAAGGTGATCCCATGGTCACTTGGCTCGGCTTTCTCTAAGTCACCCTCTTTAGTCGAGGCCTTAGGATTAGTTTCTCACAGATGTTTGTCTACCTATCCTTATCTTGGGATTGAAGCTTTTGTCTTGTGCTTCATTGATGATGGATGCTTTGCCTTGTCCCAATGATTGGTCCATCTTATGGTTGTTTTGCTTTTTCCATCTTTAATTATGCCTAATGTACAGCCCAATTTTTGCCCGGGCCCATTAACAAAATTCAAACCCAATAACTAAACCTAGCCCAATAAAATAGCCCAAAACTTAAACCGAAATCAGGAAACAGAAACCCTAGGGTTTCTTTTAGCGCCGCAACCCCCCATGCGCGCCCTCGGCGCGTACACCGCCCGAGGGACGGTTCCTCCGCTGACGTTGCACCAAAATAGCCCAACACCTGCTCCGTTGACCCCCCCATAAACCTGCAAAACAAAGCAAAATAGAACAAGACAATAGAGCAAAGAAAAAGCAGCGAAAACAGAGCAAGAAACAACAGCGAAAAAAAGTTGTATATTTTTATCTTTTCGATCTCAGCTATAAAGAGCCACCGAAACACTTGTAATAGGGGGGATTTTTCGAATAGAAAAAAGAACAGAGGGATTTTTCAATACAAGAAAACAACGATATCAAATATAAAAAGAGAATCAAACAGATCTAAGGTGTTTTATTTTTTCTTTCCTTTTTTTTCGAAACATTTATTTTCTTACATATTTTTAATAAAAAATTATAAAAAGAAAGAAAGGGGTTTACCTTTTTTTTCGCTGGAGAAGGAGAAACCGAAAGGTTTTCTCACTTTTGCTCGATTTTGACCGGGATCTTGGTGTTTATAACCTCATAACGAGGTTCTACGCGAAAAGGGGGTAAAAAATGACCTTTTTTAGTTTGCCGGCCACCATGGACGGTGGCGCCGTCGCTGGCGATCGGCGGTCCACGGTGGCGTCGACGACCGGAGACTTGGCCAGGCAGAGAGAGGTTGAGAGGAGATTTTTAGTTTTTTTTTTTTTAAAGAGAAGAGAAATGAATTTTTTGTTTAAAAAATAACTTTTATAGCCTATGTGAAACGACGCCGTTTTGGGCCGATGCAAAGATGCCAAAACGGCGTGGTTTTGAGCCGACCCGATTTTGACCCGACCCAGAGCCTAGGATCCGCGTGTTTTTCATTGGAAGGGCCAATTGCACCTTTAGCCCTTCCGCTTTTTTTATTGTTTACAATTAGGTTTCTTTTATTTTTAAATTTTTACCCTACGTTTTATTTTGATTACATTTTAGCCCGCATCTGAACGACGCCGTTTTGGAGGGCAGGGATATTTTCTATTTCGGCCCCTCCACGTTGGGCGCGCGTTGCAATTTAGTCCTCCACTCTATTTTTCACTCACGATTTTTACCCAAAATTCTGTTTTGATTTTAATTTAGTCCTTTATTAGTTATTTTATTATTAAAATTAATTAATTTAACATTATTATTATTATTATTAATTTTATTATTATTACTATTATTATTATTATTATTATTATTATTACTACTATTATATTTATTATTATTATTATTATTTTATTCCTCTACTATTATTATTATTATTACTATTATTATTATTTTATTTTTATTACTAGTACCATTATTATTATTATTTTTATTATTACTCTTATTTATTTATTTATTTATTATTATTATTATTTATTTATTAATGTAATATTATTTATTTATTTATTTATTTATTATTATTATTATTATTATTATTTAATCTCAATTTGATCTTCATTCACTTAATTTCCACCATTTATAAATTCATTTTTATATATATTATTTTATTCATTATTCATTTATTTGTTATTTTATTTATTTATTGTTCTTTACTTTTTAGTACTTTAAAGTAATTTATTTCCTTTATTGTTTTTTTACTTTATTTTATTTTTATTATTATTATTATTATTATTATTATTATTATTATTATTATTATTATCATTATTATTATTTATCATTATCTATTGTGTTTTATTACAAATTGCACCCCTCTTACTTGTTTTTTAATTTGATATTTTATTTACAATATTTTAAATTATTTTTCTCAATATTTGTTCGTGTACGCATATATTTCTTTGTCCTCATAATATTCGGAAATTTGGTATTCTCTTTTGTGTGCATTGTCTTGTCACTAACATTTTTATTAATATCATCGTTTTTTATTTTATTTTTCTTGGATTGTTCATAGTAGCGCTAAAATAATGTATATTATGTGATTATCGTATATTGTTTTCATTAGTATATTCATTATTGTCATTTTATTAAATGCGACATTTCATTCGTATATCATCGTTTGTACCATCATTCATCAACGTAATATTTTATATCATTAATTTTTATCCGAACATGTCAATAAAATTTTCAAAAATAGGCAATGTTTCGTATTTGAAAGATTCGATAAAATCACGCCCTAACTTACGGGGTTTCGATTTTTCTCGTTGAATTCGAATAATTGAATATCCTTTCAAAAATTAAAATACGTAAGATTTCAAATAAAAATCAAAGGCCAAATTATTCTCAGCGATTCGAAATGTCATGTCCTAACTTACGGGACGTGACGTTTTATAGCCTCGAGATAAGAAAGTCTTCAATATATTTTCGACTTATTTAAGCATTCCAAAACAAAACATACATTAATGCAAAAAGGGATCGTATTTTAAATTCTTTTCGAGTTTTCAACTTTCGACATAAAGACATCAAATAATCAATTAGGTACCAATTTTGGGCGTCACGAGGGTGCTAATCCTTCCTCTGCGTAACCGACTCCCGAACCCGTTTTCTGGATTTCGTAGACCAAAAAAATCGTCGTTTTAGTAAATTAATTTTTTTTATTAAAATGATTGAATTACGAGGTGACCCGATCACACCTCATCAAAAAGGATTGGTGGCGACTCCCGTTCTCCCATTTTCATTTTCGTTTTCAAAATATAAAGTCGACGCCCTTTTTTCAAAAAAATGGTTTCGACACCTAACATCATGAAAGAATGAAGTTTTAGTGTTGTGTAACAGCCCGAATTAGACCCTAGTCAGAATAGTGGTTTCGAGACCACAAATCCGAGGTCAAAATAATATTCTAATATTATTTTTGGTGTGAATTATATGTGATATAGCATGTGTGAAAATTCTGTGTGATAATTTTATTGACTGTGTGTCAAATTGTGAGAAAGGACTTCATTACATAAAGTGTAAAATGCTGTGTGTCGATTGTTATATACTTAATTGTTGTTGGCTTTTTAAGGTGGAGGCCTTATGTTGTTAATAACTCATTTTTAAGATAGTGGATGGTTAAATGACTAGATAACCATAATGTAAATTTGTCTTATATGACTAATAAAAGGGCAAATTTGGTATTAGATTATTAAGTTAATTTATAATAAAACAAAGCATCAAAATAAGCCATTTTCTATTCATCTTTGCATCGAATATTGAAGAAAGAAGAGAGATTTTAAGATTTGGTAATTTCGGCTAGGAATTGGCTTGATTCAAAGTTAGATTTTGCTCGATTTTTATTAATTTCTACGTTTTCGTAATCGTTGCTTTGTGCTCTTTAAAACCCATGCT
This sequence comes from Gossypium sturtianum, assembly GCA_025698515.1. NCBI lineage: Eukaryota > Viridiplantae > Streptophyta > Magnoliopsida > Malvales > Malvaceae > Gossypium > Gossypium sturtianum. The sequence goes on from CM046950.1 coordinate 39,420,742, forward strand.
TAAATTTTGTGAATTGATGATGTTTATGAAATGTGCCATTGATGAAATGGTGAGCTTTGTGATGAGTGTTAGTGTTAAATGAAAGATATGTGTTTAATGAACATGTTTTGTTCTTGAATTTTTGATGAATTTAGCTAATTGGGGCTAAATTGAGAAAATAGCATTTTGAAGAATTAAAATGTGAAATAAATGAAATGTGTGGGCTTGTATGAATATAGTGAGAATTCGGCTAGGCATGGGTGCAAGCTAATTATGTGTATTTGATGATTTTATGAATTAAGGACTAAAGTGTCGAAATGTGAAAATGTGAGGGCTATTTTGTAAAATGCCCTAAATATGTGTGTTTGGACTAAAATGAATGATTTGGTGATTGAATGGATTGAATTTGAATGTGTATAGACCAAGAAAGGAGAGGTTCGGATCGAGATCGAGGCAAAGATAAAGTGCTCGATTAATCTACCATTTCGATAATTCGACGTCTGAGGTAAGTTCGGATATAATACATGTTATTAAGATATGTTTTAGTATTATGGAATGAATAAGTATATGATTATGAGATTTGAGATGTTATGTGCAAAATTAAATTGGATGGCACTAAGTGTGCGAAATCGAGATCGAAACAAAGATGAATAGCACTGTGTGTGCGATGTTATGAAAGCTTCGGCTTATTGATTTGGCACTGTGTGTGCGATACCGAGATAAGTCGGTTAGAAGAATAGGCACTAAGTGTGCGATGGCGAATATGCTTCAATTATGTATACGGCACTGGGTGTGTGATTAAATTAGACGAATATTAGAGGACGATCGACGTGTAATATCGAGCATTGAATAACTATGTGTTAGCTAAGGTATGTATTGAACCTTTGTGGTTGACGAGTTTATAGATTAAGCTATGAATGGATGAATGAGTATTTTAGCTATGGATGATATGGTATGAATATAAGAGAATTGAACTATGTGATGGTTTAATTATATACATTGGTTTGATCTGATGAGATAATGGTTTTGTATTTCGAACTTACTAAGCTTTGAAAGCTTACTGTGTGATTGTTTCTCTGTTTTACAGTGCCAGCAAAGCTAGCTCGAATTCGGGAATCATCAGCATCTTTATCACACTATCGACAATCTAATTTGGTACTTTTGGAAAGATGTAAATAGACGAAATATGGCATGTATAGGCTAGAAGTTATGGTATGTTTTAGGAATGTTTAATCCTTGCCATGTAAGTTCGCTTGGAAGTGAAATGATGTTAACTTATGAATGAGTTATGTTTATGATATGTGAAGTACATTTTGGTATGGCTTGGTGATAATGATATGTTTTTAAGTATGGTAAGATTAGTGAAGAATTGATGCCATAATAATATAATGATTTTGTGGATGAGTCATGCTTGATAATGTATGTGATTTGGTTGAGCAAGATGGTATATAAGTTGACATATTTAGTAATGAGGATTGTATGTGATGATATGATGATCACTTGACATGAAATTGGTTGCTAAATTGTGTCTGGGATTATGCTTAAATGTGCTTGTAGGATTGACCCTTGTGTAGGTGGCAAATTGGCCTTGTAAATGGCCTATTTTGTCACACGGTTATGTCACACAGGCGTACCTAGTGACTGTGGGGCTAAGTCAGTAGCTGGCTAAGAGTACACAGCCTTGGCACACGAACGTGCCTAGTAGCCGTGTGGTTTCAACAGGATCGACCACGGCCAAAGTACAAGGACGTGCTTGGTGGCCGTGGAGCCAAGTCAGAATTGACCACGGCCAAGGTACACGGGTGTGCTTGGTGGCCGTGGAGTAAAGTCAGGTTCGAACACGGGGAAGACACACGGGGGTGTCAATCTGAAACACCCCAAACCCGGCCCACGAGATTTGCCCAGATTTGGTATGTTCCTCAAGTAAACCGGTTTCAAAATTCTTTCGTTACCTAGAGAAAACTTGTGCGATTTTAAAAAAAATTGTTTTGGGTTGGGCTTGTGTTGAAAACGAATTCAATTCTTTATATTAAAAATTTTACTTAAACTTTAATAGGTAAAACTCATAATCATAATAAATAGAAATAAATGGAAAACAATCCAACTATGGCCTTATGGCCTTATTACATCAAATAATTTCCAAGTAATTCAAGTACTTAAATAGAAATAGTAGTTCATAAAATAAAAACTTCATGTTGAGCATGGCCACCACAAGTTCTCGCTGTCTCGGTCCATCACCGATCATCACACGAAAAATATTCCCCAGCGGGGTGAGTCAAACAGACTCAATGTGTACACAAACACTAAATCAAAATAGAATCGGGCATACAAATGTTACGCATTCATATCATAGCATACAAATTATGATGCATTCCCAAACCCAAACCTAATAAGCCATCCGCTACACTCCCAGTACAAACCTGTGCACAGTGGGGACTACTAAGTCGACCCTCCTTCCGCTACACTCCATATCGCGGTCTTAGGTCACCGCATTTGTGGTCTTAGGTCACCATATTCGGATATCGCGGTCTTAGGTCACCGCATTCAGATTCGTGGGTCTTAGGTCACCACATTCAGATTCTTGTGGTCTTAGGTCACCACATTCGGATACCATGGTCTTAGGTCACCGTGTTCGTGGTCTTAGGTCACCACATTCACTTCCCCTTTCAAACAAACCCATATGCCCCATATAATGATGATATGCATAAATATGCGAGTTCACATTCTTATCATATTCTCATGTTACTAATGACCTTTTCATATTCTTTGTAGAAGTAGGAAACGTGCACGAGTACTTAGTACCATAACATGGTACCCTAGCCACTTTCATATTCTTAATATCACATATTTTAATAAAACAGGCCATGAAACATATTAAGAAGTAGTGTGGGGTACACACTGATTTGCTTAACCACTTCACTTTGAAATCCCAAATCGATCTATCGCCTTAGATCTCAAGTTCCTACAATTGATTAATCACTTACTATTTAGCACAAAGCCTATTCGGCTAGAAAACCAAATCCTAGTAGGATTTGTATTCTTAAAGCTTACCTTGGTGTCGATTTGATGATTTAATCAAATCCAGAAACTCGTATTTTCCCCTTTGAAATCGGCTAGTCACTAAATCCCTTGAATTGGTTAGTTTTCGACTTAAAACACATAATAATAGATCTACTACTAAAATAGGCCTTGGCGAATTTACCTTTGTTCTTACCTTCCAAATCTTAAATCCCGAATTGGATCCTTGCTTCTTTATTGCTGTCGAAATCCCTATGTACCCATGTTAGATCCAATCTAACATTAAATCGTAATAATATAGCTTATGTCCGAATGGCATTCATAACTTACCTTAGATCTTAGAAGTTCCGAAAGATACCTTCTTGTAGTTGACAATTTCTTAAATCCAAAAACACCCTTCCATAACTCCGGCCAAAATCCATAATAGAGATTAGTCCCTAAATTTTAGATAGGTTTAAAATATAAAAGAATTGAAACCAAACTTTGGATCTTACCCTTTTTAAGAAATCGGTAGCACCCTTGTTAAAAGCCCCTTAAAGAATCGGCCTTGATGACTAGATGATAAAGTTTCGGCTTTTGGGATTTAATGGAGAAGTCGACTAGAGGTTCTCTTGGGGTATTTGGTTTCCACGAAAATAAGGAAAAGAAACTTGAGAATTTTGGCAATGGTGGACTATAGATTCGGCTTGACAAAAGAAAAAGAGAGGAGAGCACTCAGAAATTCGACAGAGAGAGGAGGAGGAAGAAAAATTGATGAGTAGCCCTATTTCCTTCCTTTTATAGCCGAAACTACTCCTCAGAATCCCTTACTTGGCCACCACTCTTCTTTATTTGATAGCTTTATCTCTTAATTTAAAATAATTAGAGAATAATCCTTTAATATCTCTTCAAAAATAATCCAAATTAAATCCCTTATTTATCACCTTATTAATCGAATATTAAAGAGAATAAAACTCCTCCTTTCTAGAAGGCTTGTGCCGTCCACCTCGAGCTTCTTAAGGAAGCAAAAATAAAACTTCTTTTATTTGCTTCCCAAGTGACTCAACCAGTGCCCAACACCTTGCATGTGGCGCCATTTCCAGAGGCCCTAAGTGGCATCTTGAGCCACTTTTCCAAGCCTGTTTGTGTGTCAAATTTCACAAACTTTTTCTTTTAAGGCCACCTTGCCTTAATTTCCTCTTTTAAACTTTAAAACTCGACATTTCTAAGTCATTTCTAAGTTTCCAAAATTTTCGTTCGGCTCAGTAAACTTGACATTTTCTTACATTTCAAGTTTCGAGAATGTGCACTTTCCTATTTTGAATCATTTCCAAATCATTTCCATCCATTTTCAAGTTTCCAAAAATGTTCAAAATTTATTCTTAGTATATAAAACATGTTACTTCGTACAATTAAACCGAAAATGCATAGGCCCTTTCCAGGATGTTACAATTCTACCCCCTTAAAATAATTTCGTCCTCAAAATTTTCTAACTAAAATAATTGAGGGTATTGTTGTCACATTGCCTCTTCTGGTTCCCACGAAGCTTCTTCTGATCCATGATTGCGCCATAACACCTTGACTAGAGGAACTGACTTCCTCCGTAGCACTTTCACATCACGTTCCAATATCCGAATCGGCTCTTCCTCGTAGGATAAGTCTGGCCTTAGCTCTACTTCTTTGACAGGTACCACATGAGACGGATCCGATCGGTAACGACGTAGCATGGATACATGGAATACGTCGTGCATCTGCCGCAACTCGTGGCAACTCCAATTGGTATGCCACTTTGCTCCAACTCGCCCGATTACTCGATAGGGCCCTATAAACCTTGGGCTTAACTTCCCTTGCGGCCAGAACCTCATTACCTTTTTCCAAGGCGAGACTTTCGAAACACTTGGTCTCCCACTTCAAACTCTATTTCCTTCCGCTTAAGGTCTACGTCGACTTACGCCTATCGTGAGGCTTCCTTTTACCGTGCTCGAATAATCTCAACCTTCTCTTGATTTGGCACTAACTCGGACCTAAAACTCGGCGTTCTCCTAACTCACCCAACAAGTAGGAGTTCTACACTTCCGACCATACAATGCTTCATATGGTGCCATCCGAATGCTAGCCTTTGATAGGCATTGTTGTTGTAGGCGATCTCGGCTAAAGGCAAATAGTCTTCCCAACTTCCTCGGAAATCCATCACACGACCTCTCAACATATCCTCCAACACTTGTATAACTCGTTCGATCGCCTGTCTACGATTGTGGATGAAAAGCCGTAGTGAAGTCCAACTTAGTGCCTAAAGCTTGATGAAGTGCCCTCGAGAACCGAGGCGTAAACCTTGGGTCTCGCCGGAGATGATCGATCTTGGTACAACATGTAACCTCACAATTTCCGCCACATATAACTTAGCCAGCTTAGAAGAGAATAGTCAACTCTTACGGGATGAAATGCGCGGACTTAGTCAAACGGTCCACTATCACCCATACCGAGTCCTTCTTAGTAGGCGTAAGGGGGAAGCCCACTAACGAAATCCATGGTAATTCTCTCCCACTTCCATTGCGGAATCTCCATTGGTTGAAGCAATCGATGGAACTTGGTGTTCACCTTAACTTGTTGACACGTCAAACATTTCCCCACAAATTCGAGTCACTTCTTGCTTAAGATCGGACCACCAAAATTGTTCCCTTAGATCTCTCATGCGACTTAATGCCTCCGGGATGCATAGCATAAGGGCTACTATGCGCCTCCCAAGAATCCTTTGTCTTAACTCCTTGTCCTTCGGCATACAAACTTTTCCTTTGTAACACAATACTCCTCATCATTAACACTATAATCCTCTAACTCTCCGTTCCGTTACTTGTTGTAACTTAACACTTAGATCCTTATCAACCAAGCTGTCCCTCTTTCACCTCCTTCACCATGTGGGCTTGACTTGCAACTCGCCCAGCAGGCTTCCATCATCGTGACAAACTTAAGTGAGCGAACATAGCCCTTAGATCCGACACAACCTTCCGACTTAGGGCATCGGCTACCATATTCGCCTTGCCGGATGATATTCTATCGAGCGATCGTAGTCCTTCAACAACTCCACCCACCTTCGTTGCCTCAAGTTCAACTCCTTACGAGTCAACAGATACTTAAGGCTCTTGTGGTGCGTGTAGATCACCGACCTTTCTCCATAGAGGTAGTGCCTCCAAACCTTAAGGGCGAAAACCACTGCTTTGCGGTTCCAAGTCATGAGTTGGGTAGTTAACCTCATGAGGCCTTAGTTGCTTAGAGAGCATGTCGACTACTTTTCCTTCTTGCATTAGCACACATCCTAATCCCGTATGCGAGCGTCACGAAGACACCACAAAATCCTTCCCAGACCTCCGCTTTGAGTAACACCGGAGCCTCTGTCAACACCTTCTTAAGGTTGTCAAAGCTCTTCTGTTGCTTATCGCACCATTCAAAGGGTACTTCCTTCCTTAGTAACTTTGTCAAAGGCGCGGCTATTGACGAGAATCCTTCTACAAACCTTCCGTAATAGCTTTGCAAACCTAAGAAACTTGAATCTCGACCACGAACCTAGGTGGTTTCCAATCCAACAACGCTTGATCTTCCTAGGATCCACTTTATTCCTTCTGCGCGGATACCACATGCCCTAAGAATGCCACCTCCTTAAGCCAAAATCCACACTTGCTGAATTTGGCATGAGAGCTTCTTCTCCCTTAACACTTGTAGCACCACTCGGAGATGTTCATCATGCTCCTCTTCAGACTTAGAATACACCAAAATATCGTCGATGAACACAACGACGAACCTATCCAAGTAGGGTTGAAAAACTCGGTTCATCATATCCATGAACGCGGCTGGAGCGTTTGTCAATCCAAACGGCATCACCACAAACTCAAAATGGCCGTATCTTGTCCTAAAAGCGGTCTTATGGATATCTGCCTCCTTCACCTTCAACTGGTGATATCCCGACCTTAAGTCTATCTTTGAGAATACTGCGGCCCCCTTCAGCTGATCGAACAAGTCATCGATCCTTGGCAAAGGATACTTGTTCTTGATGGTCAGCTTATTCAACTGACGGTAATCTATGCACATACGCATAGTTCCGTCCTTCTTCTTTACAAATAGAACTGGTGCTCCCCATGGAGACACACTGGGTCGTATGAACCCACGATCCAACAACTCTTGGATTTGAGCCTTGAGCTCAACTAACTCCTTTGGCGCCATTCGGTATGGAGCGATTGACACAGAGAGCATTCCGTGTAAAGTCTATTCCAAACTCCACCTCCCTATCTGAGGGTATTCCTGGTAATTCCTCCGGAAATACATCTTCAAAGTCTTTCACCGTTCTAACTCCACTGACACCTTCTTCCTTTCCACCTAACGCAATTACAAAGGCTAAGAACGCCTTGCACCCTTTCTTAACCATTTTCTCAGCCTTCAACGCCGAAACTACGTTGGACAGGTAGTTTCTTCTCGCTCCGATCATTACTACTACTTCATCCTCCGGGGTCCTTAGTTCCATTCGTTTAGCCGCACAATCCAACACGGCTCGGTGCTCTACTAGCTAGTCCATTCCAAGTATAAGTTCAAACTCCCCGAAAGGTAGTTCCATTAAGTCAGCCCGAAAGTTCACTCCCTGAATCTCTAGGGGTCCATTCCGAAAGATCTTATCCACCACCACAGTTCGGCCTAATGGGCTTACTACAGTCATCTGCCTATCAGAAGGTTCAGAGTCTAGGCCTAGTGTTTCCACCTCACTACATGCAACATAGGAATGGGTCGAGCCCACATCAATTAGAGAAAAATAGGGCTTGTCAAAAATAAAGAACGTACCGGTTATAACGTTCGGCACGTCTCCATCTTCCTCCGGCGAACCGCATCAACCAAACTGGTTGCCTTGCCTCGACGATTAGCGCGGCACCTCGCCTTGTGTTCCACATGACCTCTGCCCGGTACCATTACCTCATTTACTCGAACCACGACCTCGTTGAGGCTGCGGTCCTCCTCTACCACCGACTAACATTACGAAATGTTGGTCGGCTTTCATCGATTGCTTAGGACAATCCTTGATCACATGGTCCTTGGACCCACATCTAAAACATCCTCCTATTTTCTTCCAAAGACTCTCCTAAGTGCTTCTTTCCACACACATCACCAGTCGTCTGACCTTTGCAGACCAACTTGCGACCTCGTGGCCCATCAACTCTAGGCCTCTTATGAACCTTTCGGACGTTCCAAAACCTCTTTTGGGCCTATTCCTATCCATAGCACCGCTTTGTAGAATCCTTGATTCCTCAAACCACCTTGGCCTTTTCTACCAAAGCGAGAAAACTCCCGCTCTCGATGCGGTGCTATCAACGATCTCGGATCATCCCTTAGCCCATCCTCAAAACGGACACAACGCTCATGCTCGGTTGCCACTACTCCTCGAGCATATCGGCTCAACCTCGAGAATTCACCTCATACTCCGCCACGGACTTGTTCCTTGAACCACCCGAAATGCCTTCCTTTGCTCATCGGTATACCTAGTTCCCACATACTTCTTCCGAAATGCTTCCTTAACATATTCCCGTGTCGGATCCTCGGTGGTGGCACCATCCCGAACAGTCAACCACCACCGATACGCTTCGTCATCGCAAATGTGCCACCATTCTTTTAACTTCTCCTCGGGGTCAAGTCAAGCTCATCCATGATGCGCTCTGTTGCTTCCAACGATACTCGGTGAACCGGGTGCCACACCCGATACCCCCACGAAACATTTTGGCTCTATTAGCTCGGAGCCGCTCAGGCACAGACTTACGGGTTCCCGAATTTCCTCCTGCACCAGCCACCAACTCCAAAACTCGCGACCGCGACTGCGACCACGGCATCATCCCCCGTCTGAGTTTCTTTGCTCAACACCAACAAATTTTGGGGTGGTGGTGGCGGTGGTATCTCATTGTCAGACCCTTGACCCGATCTAACGGGTTCTGACACCGTCATCCTTCCTCTACCTCATCCACGACGACCACGTCCTCTAGAGCTCATTTCTAACATCGTGATCTGATTAAGAAGTTTTATGAATTAGTCTTTGTTTCACTTGATTACCCGCGAAGAAATTTAATGAAAAGAGTTTTAGGAGTGGTTCTTTCGTATGCACACAGTCTTTCCATTCATTCATCCATACATCCATCAAACAATCATGAACTCTCGTTCATTCAGAGAAAGGTTGTAGTTTTCATTGTTATTATTTTTTTTCCTTCCACTACCTAGGGTATTTTCGTAATGCATCCTACAGAGTACTTTCGTAATTTTCAAAAGGAAAAAGTTCCTTGGTGATTTTGTCACAAAGTATTTTGGTATTTTTAAATTCAGGGTATTTTGAAAAATTTTGAAATCCAGGGGTATATTTCGGTGATTTTGGACCTCGGGGTATTTTGGTAATTTTTTCCAAGCCGGGTAAATTTGTAAAATCTTATAAATCAAGGATATTTCAAAGGTTGCAAAACTTTGAGGTTCTTTTGAGGATTGTACTTTTGAACGGTGATGTTGCAAAAATTTTGGAAATCGTATTCATTTTGGTAATTTTATAAGTTAGGGGCAATTTTGAAATTTCCAAAATTCAAGGTATTTTTGATAATTTGCAAATTAGGGTTTTGAACATTGATAAAAAATGAAATTTTGGCAAAAAGCTGTTGGGTAGTTGGTCATTTTATAAACCAATGATATTTTGGTAATTTTACCACTAGGGGCATTTTGTATAAATCAAAATCTTTCTGGAAAATTTTGTAAAGATGGTTTTCATGAATTTAGAAGAAAGTTTTAAGAGTTCTAAAACTAGGGTTTTGTTGTTTTTATAAAAACACGGCTAATTCCCTTTCGGGTTTTAGTTATTGTGTTTAGCCTATGACCGAGTCCTCTTGGTCAGGGTGAACCAAAGCTACGCACCAGGCAGGATTCGAGTGGAGAGGAGGTGAGTCACGCGGACTGCTTAAATACCAAGCTCCCACCGAAACCATTCCTAGACATGCGCATAGAGGTTGCCACACCTACTGAGCCCTCTGGGTTAGGGTGAACCGAAGCTACGCACCAGGTAGGATTCCTGCGAAGAGGAGGTGAGTCACTAGGATCGCTTAAATACCGTGCTCTTCCCTGATCCAATCCTGAACATGCGCCACGGGGGTTACCACACCCCAACTTAGTGACTTAGCCATGGGTTTGTTTAACGTTCCTTAAGTCTTATGTGTTTGTGTTTGAGTAGACTAGTCCTACGGTTCAAGTTCCTATCATGCTATTCTACGTTCCATTCCTTTTCTACCCTTCTAATATTCATTACACATAATCACACAAATAGTTAGGGTACTTACCTCGTGGATCATGGTCGGGAGACTTTAGGTGCCATGCCGAAAAACCTCGCTTGTTTCATAAAATATTTTCAAAAAAAAAAACTCATTTGGGCTCGCTTTGAAAACGTTTTGGGCCTTGGCCCACAGTAAAAAGTTTTAAAATCGGGCTCTCGATACCAAATCGAAACACCCCAAACTCGGCCCACGAGATTTGCCCAGATTTGGTATGTTCCTCAAGTAAACCGGTTTCAAAATTCTTTCGTTACCTAGAGAAAACTTGTGCGATTTTGAAAAAAATTGTTTTGGGTTGGGCTTGTGTTGAAAACGAATTCAATTCTTTATATTAAAAATTTTACTTAAACTTTAATAGGTAAAACTCATAATCATAATAAATAGAAATAAATGGAAAACAATCCAACTATGGCCTTATGGCCTTATGGCCTTATTACATCAAATAATTTCCAAGTAATTCAAGTACTTAAATAGAAATAGTAGTTCATAAAATAAAAACTTCATGTTGAGTATGGCCACCACAGTTCTCGTCCCGGTCCATCATTGATCATCACACTCAAAATATTCCCCAACGGGTGAGTCAAACAGACTCAATGTGTACACAAACACTAAATCAAAATAGAATCAGGCATACAAATGTTACGCATTCATATCATAGCATACAAATTATGATGCATTCCCAAACCCAAACCTAATAAGCCATCCGCTACACTCCCCCGTACCAACCTGTACACCGTGGGGACTACTAAGTCGACCCTCCTTCCGCTACACTCCATATCGCGGTCTTAGGTCACCGCATTTGTGGTCTTAGGTCACCACATTCAGATATCGCGGTCTTAGGTCACCGCATTTAGATTACTGTGGTCTTAGGTCACCACATTCAGATTACTGTGGTCTTAGGTCACCACATTCAGATACCACGGTCTTAGGTCACCGTGTTCGTGGTCTTAGGTCACCACATTCACTTCCCCTTTCAAACAAACCCATATGCCCCATATAATGATAATATGCATAAATATGCCAGAGTTCACATTCTTATCATATTCTCATGTTACTAATGACCTTTTTCATATTCTTTGTAGAAGTAGGAAACGTACCTGTGTACTTAGTACCATAACATGGTACCCTAGCCACTTTCATATTCTTAATATCACATATTTTAATAAAATGTGCCATGAAACATATTAAGAAGTAGTGTGGGGTACACACCTGATTTGCTTAACCACTTCACTTTGAAATCCCAAAATCTGATCTACTGCCTTAGATCTCAAGTTCCTACAATTGAATTAATCACTTACTATTTAGCACAAAGCCTATTCGGCTAGAAAACCAAATCCTAGTAGGATTTGTATTCTTAAAGCTTACCTTGGTGTCGATTTGATGATTTAATCAAATCCGAGAAACTCGTATTTTCCCCTTTGAAATCGGCTAGTCACTAAATCCCTTGAATTGGTTAGTTTTCGCTTAAAAAACATAATAATAGATCTACTACTAAAATAGGCCTTGGCCAATTTACCTTGTTCTTACCTTCCAAATCTTAAATCCCGAATTGGATCCTTGCTTCTTTATTGCTATCGAAATCCCTATGTACCCATGTTAGATCCAATCTAACATTAAATCATAATAATATAGCTTATGGCCGAATGGCATTCATAACTTACCTTAGATCTTAGAAGTTCCGAAAGATACCTTCTTGTAGTTGACAATTTCTTAAATCCCGAAAACACCCTTCCATAACTCGGCCAAAATCCATAATAGAGATTAGTCCCTAAATTTTAGATAGGTTTAAAATATAAAAGAATTGAAACCAAACTTTGGATCTTACCCTTTTTAAGAAATCGGTAGCACCCTTGTTAAAAGCCCCTTAAAGAATCGGCCTTGATGACTAGATGATAAAGTTTCGGCTTTTGGGATTTAATGGAGAAGTCGACTAGAGGTTCTCTTGGGGTATTTGGTTTCCACGAAAATAAGGAAAAGAAACTTGATAATTTTGGCAATGGTGGACTATAGATTCGGCTTGACAAAAGAAAAAGAGAAGAGAAGAGAGGAGAGCACTTAGAAATTCGGCAGAGAGAGGAGGAGGAAGAAAAATTGATGAGTAGCCCTATTTCCTTCCTTTTATAGCCGAAACTACTCCTCAGAATCCCTTACTTGGCCACCACTCTTCTTTATTTGATAGCTTTATCTCTTAATTTAAAATAATTAGAGATTAATCCTTTATTATCTCTTCAAAAACAATCCAAATTAAATCCCTTATTTATCACCTTATTAATCGAATATTAAAGAGAATAAAACTCCTCCTTTCTAGAAGGCTTGTGCCGTCCACCTCAGAGCTTCTGGAAGCAAAAATAAAACTTCTTTTATTTGCTTCCCAAGTGACTCGAACCTGTGCCCAACACCTTACATGTGGCACCATTTCCAGAGGCCCTAAGTGGCATCTTGAGCCACTTTTCCAAGCTGTTTGTGTGTCAAATTTCACAAACTTTTTCTTTTAAGGCCACATTGCCTTAATTTCCTCTTTTAAACTTTAAAACTCGACATTTCTAAGTCATTTCTAAGTTTCCAAAAATTTTCGTTCGGCTCTGTAAACTTGACATTTTCTTACATTTCCAAGTTTCCAGAAATGTGCACTTTCCTATTTTGAATCATTTCCAAATCATTTCCATCCATTTCCAAGTTTCCAAAAATGTTCAAAATTTATTCTTAGTACATAAAACATGTTACTTCGTACAATTAAACCGAAAATGCATAGGCCCTTTCCAGGATGTTACACAATCAGCCGTGGGAGGCACACGGTCTGCCCACACGGGCGTGTAACCCCTGAAACTTTGAAATGTTTTAAATTTCTGAGAATTTCTGTATGTGTTCCAGTTTAGTCCCGACCCCTTTCTAACACGTATTTAAGGTCTCGAAGACCTCCATAAGGGACTATATACTTATGAATGAATATGTTTGATTGATGTTTGACTTTGTGTCGTGAAATAGTAATGAAACGTTCTGATTGTCTGGCAATGCCTCTTAACTCTATTCCGGTGACGGTCTCGGGTTAGGGGTGTTACATGTTGCTTAACCATTTGATCGTTTGACAAGTAGAACTTTATCATCTTGCAATTATTGTTACAAGGGTGACCTTTTGAAGAAGTTGAATGATATGTTTGGTGGAAAACATTGCATGGTTGAGGAAGATTTTGGTAATGACTATTCATGCGAAACTATCTCTACCCCTTTATACCTGTGTGATCTTCTTTTTTGATGTTGCCTTTTGCAAAAATCCATCGTGACCCTTTCTATTTCGATGTTGGCTACCTTAAAAATCTAACATCATACCATTCCCGAGAGATTTTAGCTAATTTAAAATATTTCAACACCTTTTCTCTTGGGAACTTGCTCCTAGCCCATAATTGTGGTTACCCTTTCTATGTTTCATTTTGGTGGGGCGAATGTAACAGCCCAAATTTCGGTGAAATCAGAACAGTGGTTTCGGGACCACAAATCCGAGTCGAAAATAAAATTTTATTTTATTTTATTATATGGACCGTAATATGATAGAAAAGTCATGTGGAAATTTTGATACGAAAAATTTATCGATTATGTGTTTAATTAAGGAAAGGACTAAATTACAAAAAATGTAAAAGTTGAATTCTAGTAGCTACAAGGATTAAATAGCTATGGAATTCAAAACTTGAGGTCCTTATATGGTAATTAGACCATTAATAAAAAGTTAGTAGATATTTTTGGATAATTCATCCATGGAAAATGAGAAAAAGGCTAAGGACTAAATTGGAATTTAACTAAATTAAGTAATTAAAAAGGTGAAAAGAAAATATCATCATATTTTCTCATCTTCTTCCCCAAATAATACATGGAAACCCTAGGATAGAGAGAAGAAACTTTCATGGCTTGATTGGGTAAGTTTCCTTGTCCCGTTTTTAGTAATTTTGATATTTTTGAAACCGGGATAGCTTAATCTATCTATTTGGGGGATCAATTTGTAAAGTTATCAAAGTATGAAATTTGGGTCATGGATGAATATGCTGGAAATTAGAAATTTATGGTAGAAAATGAAAGGTTGTTGATAGATAAACAACTTTTACAAAGTGATTTTTGATGAAAACATGATTTAGGGACTAAAATGTAAACTTGTGAAATTGAAGGAAAAATTCTGAAATTTTATGAATACATGTGCTGTAGATTTTGTAATGGGGCTTTGGTTAGGCTTGGAATATGGAGTAATTTGCACAAGTTTCATTTTAGGGGCCTAGGGACGAAATGAGAATTTATAGAAAAGTTAGGGGCAAAATGGTAATTTTGCCTAGGATGTAAAATGGGTCCACATGAATATGAAATGTGATAAATTGACATTAAATGTCCTTATATAGACCCGGAAAGACCAACTACCAAATTAGATCGAGGGAAACAAAAAGTTTCGGATTAGTTGGAATTCAAACACGAACAATTGTCAAGGTAAGTTCGTGTAACTTAAATATGTATGTTAAATTAATTGAACTGAATGATATGATTTTAATGATATGTATATGATGATGAACATAATGAAATAACTATAATTTGGAAAATATGGATAAAATTTCATGTCCCGGTTAAACATTGAAATTCGATGGATTATGGTGATTTCATGAAACGAGTAGGATATGACAAATGTTACAAATAGGATTTAGCCTGGACGGGTAATCCTGAATTAAGCCTCTCGAGCATATGTTATAGATTGGGTTTAGCCCGGACGGGTAACCCTAATTAAGCTCTTTAGAGCATAGGTCACTGAAAGGATTTAACCTGGACTGGCAATCCTAAATGACTCTTGTGAACGTCGGTTGAAAATCAGGATTTAGCCTGGACTGGTAATCCTGTTGTAGAATATGTGGCTCGAGAGTGTGCTCTTTGAACTTATACCCAATGGGTAATTATGAATATGAATTGACGATAATTTATATGTATACTTTATGTGCATCACCCGAATATCCATCAAAAATTTCATTAGTTCAAATAAAAGACTCTTGAAATATGGAAAGGTGGAATTTATGGAAGTTTGTATGTAATGAGCTCATTTATGTTTCTTTGGATATTTATATGATGTTATGTGACTAACTTGCTTGATCAAGTGTATATGTTTAGGTGAACTACCGATAATGGATGAAATGTATGTTTATGTATGCTTGTTTGAATATATATAACCGGTAAGTTTATTTTCCGTTATCTGAACTTACTAAGCATGAAAATGCTTACCCAGTTTAATTTTCCCTTGTTTTATAGTGCTCGTAAGCTCATGAAGGTTGGAGGATCGGTTGAGCATAATCACACTATCCACTATCTCCTTTTGGTATATTTAGAAATCTCATTTTAGTATAATGACATGTATAGGATTATTTGGCCAAATGATGACTTGTAAGTGATGTTTTGTAATCTAGCCATTGGAATGGCTAGTAATGATTTATTTGGTGTGTTTATAAGTTATTTCATTTTCAATGCCTATGTGTTAAATGTGGATGAATAGAATATGTTTATCTTGTATATGCCCTAAAAGTATGATTATAAAATGAATTGCATGTGATATTATGCCATGATAGATGTTAGTTTAGGTTTGGTTTTAATGCTTGATTTGGCTGGTATATACATACAAGTATTGGTGTAGGTTGTTGGCAAAATTGGGTGAGAAAATGAAGCTATGAAATGGCTTACGTTTTTCCACACAGGTAGACGCGTATGTGTAAGCTATGTGTGACACACGGCACCTGCCCCATGGGCATGTGGTTTGGCCGCGTGTGTCCTCTGCACCTTAAAATTTAGAAATAGAATACTCAAAATCGAGCACACGGGTAGAGACAAGGGTGTGTGTCTCACTAGTGTGAGGGACACTGACCTTGAACACGAGCGTGTGCCACGACCGTGAAAATCGCACCTTAATTTTGAAAATTAAATTTGCCACACGGCCAGCACACTACCGTGTGACTTCAATTTGTTCATGCCTTGCAAGTCGAGAGTTACGAGTTAGGGACACGGGCATGTGTAGCCACACGGCACAAACATGGGCATGTCCTATAATCGTGTGAGCCACACGGGCGTGTCCCTAGACCACATGGTTGTGTGGGCACTGTTCATAAGAGAAATTTGGAAATTTTGCGAAAAATTTTATGAGATCCCGATTGAGTCCCGAATCAATTCTAATGTTCATATTGGGCCTCGAGGGCCCATTTAAAGGACAATAAGAAAAATTTTGAGTATGAATGGTATTTTAATACAATTTGCATGTGAATGTTCTGTGAACTCTGGTAATACTCCGTAACCATATTTCGGCGACGGATACGGGTTAGGGGTGTTACAGCGAACTTCCTTATTTAGCAAGAGTTATCTTTTACCCCTCTTGAGGCCATATCTTCCTAATGAAAAACCTCATTTGTTTTCACATGTGGAGATACCATATAAAAAAAGTGTGTTTATAGCTCCATTAGCCATTTTTGCACCAATACTTTGAAACTTCTTTTTCCTCCCATCACAACCTAAAACATTTGGGGGGGATTTTTGGTACATAAATAGGAATCCAAAAAATTATATTGCTCGTCTTCCTTATCCCTAACTCCAACTTAAAGGTGCCAAAAAAAACCTCCCATTGAAATGTTAATCTTGAAGGGCTTTCATTTTGTGATGACCTGAAATGTAGTGGTGTCAAAAAATGTGGTTTTAGAACCCCATTTCCGTAAATCGAGTTTGTAAATATTAAATAAATATATTTACAGAGTTATTATGAAAATACATTAAATTTCAATTAAGTAATTTAGCCGAAAGAGTAGTTAATTAAAACTCAGGGACTAAATTGTAAAAGTCCAATCACTATAGAATTTTAATTAAGAAAAGGATTGAGAGCTTAGATTATAATAACCCAAAAGTTAGTGGTGTTAGAAAATATGATTCTGGAACCTCATTTTACGATGCTCGAGTCTCAGAAATATTATTATTTAATGTTTCACTTAGATTAATATAAAAGGTTAATTAAAGTTTGATTCCTTAATTTTATCAAAAGATTGTTAATTAAGGTACAAGGACTAAATTGAAAAAATGGTAAAATTTAATATCTACGGATTTTTAAATGATCAAAGGACCAATTGAGCAATTAGCCCAATCATAAATGACCAAACGGTGGAGGATGATTAGGAAATCCACTCACTTTTGTTAAATTGGTTTAAGGTTAAGTTAATTAAGTTTAACTAGAATAATTAGTATTTAATTAAGTTATAATATTAGTATAAAAGTTAAAATAAAGGAGAAAAACAAAAAATTTCTCTCCGTCTTCTTCCTATTCATGTTGTGGGAAGAAAAAAAAAACCTATTTGAAACTTAAAGTTTCGACTACAACTTGGTTAGTTTGATTGTAACACCCCAAACTCGGTCAATACGCTACGACCAAATCTGGTATGCTACAGGAAAGGAAATTTGGGAAAACTAACAAAATATCATGGGTTGGAAAAACTTTGCGTTTCGTTTTTGTATCCATAGCGAAAATTTGAAGTAATTGTTTAACTTAGTCCGAATTTCAAAGTCAGGTTCATTTGTCGAAAATTGAATTTTAAGAAATTCCATTTAAACTTGCCAGTTGAAAACGATGTTGCGGTTTTTAAGCAAAATCTCCGAATCAATTTGTTACTCGATATCCATCTTTCGTTAGCCATTTGAAAACCCTTGTTCAAAGTTTTTAATTGCAGAAAAACTCCATCTTCTTTAGTTTATTAGACATGCGATATTAACATTATAACAAAACCCAAATTAAAGATAAAGTGGCCTTATTACAATACCAAAACCCAAACTTAATAGTGAAAATTTAAAATAAAGAAGACGAAATTACTAGAAAATACTGCATGGCCACCTCGAGTCCGCCTCGGCTCCAAATCCACGATCTATTGATTACCTGCAAATTAAGCAGAGGGGTGAGTCACCGAGACTCAGTGTGTAATTCCCCTTATAACACAATCGGGCCTTAAGCCCCCAGATGCACATTGGGCCTTAGCCCACTCAATATAGCATATATCACATGTATGCAATGCAAATTTTTACCCCAACCTAGTTTTCCATCCTCTACACACAGAATCATCCAAACGCCTGTGGCACCAAGCCACTGTGGTACCAAACCACTAGTGGTTCCAAACCACTGGTGACAGAGTCACAAATTATAATATATGTGGGGCCAACCCACTTGTGGTACCAAACCACTGGTGACAATCTCGATGAATATATGTGGGGCCAACCAATCGTGGTACCAAACCACCGGACGAAGTCACTAAATAATATATGTGGTGCCAAACCACTATGGTACTAAACCACCGAGACGTAGTCACTAGATAAAATTATGTGGGGCCAACCCACGTGTGGTACCAAACCACTGGGTGACAGCCTTAGAATCACATTTCCCTTCTTCATCATACCCCAAGCCCATGCACATGTTACATACCGAGATGAATGCAAACATGCTCCCAAAGCAAAGTGGTGAATTATATCATACATTCCTATATTCAAAAGTAGAACAAAGTATAGATACTTACCCTGTCACCAACCTTACCATTTAGGGTATCTCGATCGCTAAACAGTCATTTTGGCTTTCAAAAACCTCGCTTAATAACGTAATTTTAACAAACAAAGTGTGAGAATTACACACCGATAACGCGTAACACTAAACTCTCACGTCGACGCTTTCACTAGCAGGACAACGGCTATTTGCCTATCCTGTGCAGGCGCTCGGCTCTCTACCACACCCTAGCAAAAATCCGAACCGCACCACACAAAGACGCCTTTTAAACTTAGGAGTAGGGATTACGATACACTCTCCACCTCAAATTTGACCGCTTCTTGCATCCATGAAACAGACTTGATCGCGAGGTCGAGAGACGCGTCGATTTTCTATTAAGGAAATGTTGATTAAGGCAACCAAAACACAAAGGAGAATACTAACTAAGGAATCGAGAAGATAATCCCTTACCTTGGTTATCAAGAAGTCACACCAAACCAGTGGCTACGGCCTAAGAGACTCCTAAAGTCGATCAAGAGATTCGGCTATCCACTTTATTTCCTGCAGCAATCACGCCATGTTGAAAGAAAGTTAAAAAGGGTTAGCCACGACTTCTAAAAGAGACAACAATAGCCACTTCATCTATGACCCCACATAGGACCGAAAAACACAAAGAAGGGTGATAGAATCTTTGATTACCTTGCACAAACGAACTCGAACGAAGAGAACCTTCAAAGAGCCTCACAAGCACCTTGCTTTCGAGATTCGCTTAAAGCATAGGATGGAAAGAAAAGACTTAGTTGCCTCAAGGAGAGATTCGACTTCCTCTTAAAAAGAAAGAAAGAAGATATTGTCCAAAAGAAAATAAAAGAAAGAACCTTACCTTGAGCAGAGAGATACCGATTGCACACAAGAAGATTCGAATATGGTGAAAACTAGCCAAGAACCGAGAGGAGTAGGAGTGCTTTACTACTAGAGAAATAGAAAGGAGAGATGGAGATTCGGTTATGGTGAAAGATGTAGGACTGAAACACAAAGAGAGGATGATAAGGAGTAAGCTTGGTCGAGAGGAGAAAAGAAAGTAAAGTGCAAGAAGACAAAGTGAAGAAAAAGGTTTCGGCTTTGGAGAAAAGTGTAGCACAAAGAAGAAATAGTTGGATGAATAAGGAGGAGAGATTCGGCCAAAGTGACTTTGGTAACCTTGAAGAAAAGCAATGCACAAATGAAAAGGGTTGACAACCCAAAATGAAAAGAGATGAAAAGAGGTTGGGAAGAACCAAAAGAATTCCATACTGAAAAGACCTTAGATGCACTAGGAAAATTTGGCACACCTCAAGTAGCTAAACCAAAATGCTTCCTCATGCCCCCTAGCCGAATTTCTCCTTCCCACAATCCCCACATTTGGCCAACCACTTCCACCAACATCAAATCCCATGATTCCCTCCTACTTTCACTCTCCTTCTCCCATTCAAACTTGTTGACCTGCTCAAATCCACAAACACCTCATGGCCACCCATTCAAATGGCTTGACTCATTCAACCAACAACCTTGGAGAGTCCAAATGAAAGCCACTTCCTTAGCTCCCTAAGCACAAAAAAATAAAGCTCCTGAATGTCACGGCGAGACTCCGAACTCCTTCCCCTTGTTGCTCCCTTGTGACGCCACTACCACTGCACCTTAAGTGGCGCCTTTCTTGCCACTCCACCACACTTCTTCTTGTGTCAACAAACACAAGAAATTACCCTTAAGACCCGCCTCAACCAAATTTCCCTAAAGAGCCTAAAAACAAAATTTTCACCAAGGCTCAAGCTTAACCTCGAGCCTTCCTGGACCCCCCAAACATACTAAATTAACAAACCGAGCATGCCAACACACAAAGAAACATAAAATGCAGAGCCCTAATTCCTGGATGTTACATCGATTTAGTCCTTTTATTGTAATTTTTATGTTTATGATGTCCCCTGGCTTGATTTAGCTAACATGTGTACCAATTTGTAAATCATTAAAATTCCTAAAAGTTTTCATTGTTTGAGTTCTTGATGAAATTGGTGTTAAATGATTAGATTTAAAGCTTAGATATGAAAAAAACTAGTTTGTAAAGTGAAATTATTAGTTTTGAACATAGAGACTAAAGTGTGAATATTTCGAAATTGGTTTTAAATTTCTATAATTATAGACAACAGAGGGTCTTAGAAAGATGAAATTTAGATCGGTTTCAAATCGATGATCAAATTTGAAAGATATCACACCTAAGTTTTAAGGACTACATTAAATAAAATGAAAAACTTTAGGGGCACTCGAATAATGAAATTGAACTAATATATGCTTATAATAGAAAGATATAAGATGTTTGGAATTGATAAATTTGATTGAATTATTATTTAGATCAGAAATTGAACCAAACTGAGGATAATCGGGAAAAAGGCAAAAATATCGATTAGTCCTTGCAATTCAACTTGTACGTTTTTTTGATCAGGTAAGTTCATATGGTATGATTTTATTTAAATTTTAATATACTAGAATTATGAATTTGTGTATGTTTGATAATAATTTGAATTATTTGAAATTTGGTACAAAAGTTGAGTTGTGGACTAAATCATAAATAAATGATAAATTGACTGGTAGATTGAATATAATGAATTACAATCTGAAATATTTAACGAATTGATATTTGATTATGACTAGTCGAGTCGTGTTGGTATGAATTTGATTGATTATTGAGATAGAGATTTAAATTGAATAAAATTTAAAATAGTATAACTTGGTGAAATTGTGAAATTGGCTTAGAATTTAAATGAAGTGTACTATGTTATGTATGAAACGATACCTTGATTGATGAATTAATGATATTGAGATTGATTGAATGGGAATCAAACTTACAATGAAATCGGATTATTGGTTACCCTATTAATTGTTCGAGCAGAATCAGATATAGTTGACATGTCATAGGATAGATCGAGTCACGGGTTACTTTGACTATGTTTGATGAGTGTTGTTCACAAATTTTACTTGATTATACCGATGGCGTTAGACGCAATCTATTTACTTTTGAATTATCCGATGAGGCACTAGGTGCCAAATCTGGTGTGTTGGTTGAATCCGTGTATCCATTCAAGTCCAAGTCAGGTTAATAGGGATATAAAATGTGAAATTTGATAAATGATATATAAATAGGATTGATAATGTGATTTGGTAATACTAATATGATTTACTTATATATAAATATCAATAGCATGTGAAAGATCATGCGAACCCGGATATGCGAGCTCTCGAGGGGTCTATATGAAATCATGACCAATCAAACGATTTGATTTGGAAATGATATGATGATATGATCAGATGATATGAATTGAATAGAAATGTGATACCAATGATACCAATATCTTAAAATGGTATATTCTTTAGATTGATTCTGTGGTACAAATTGGATTTCTAGTTGCATATGTAAATTAAAATGTTGGATGAATTATGCAATTTGTATTGAATTGCTAGTTTTATGTGAATGGTAATTGAACAAATTGAAATTTTAAATGTTTGAATTATATGTTAATTTGTTATATAATGAACTCACCTTTTTGGTATGTGATTGCCATGTTTAAGCAAATTGGTCAAGTTGAATAGCTTGTAGTGTTAAATCTTAAAATGAGGTAAGATGTTGTTTAAATATTTGTGAACTTACTAAGCATTCAATATGATTACCCGTTGTTTTCCTTTCCTATATATTGCCAACTTGCGAAATGTGTCAAGCGAATCGTCGAGAAGCTCACACTATCTTGTTATTAATTTGGTAGTCTTTTAATCGTTTTGAAGCTTAGTTTTTGTGGCATTTATATATAGGTGATATGCTTTTAGTCAACCTTGAATGTTAGAATGGTTCAAATATATCGTATGCTTGAATTGGCAATATAAATGCCTTATTTAATTGGTTGGATTTGACAATTGAACTTGAATTATGTTTGGTAGCTTAAAGTAGCGTGTTTGAGTTTAAATTATCATAATTAAGATGATGGTAATGAATGGTGAAAGATATAAAAGATGAAGTTGAATTGAATAAGCTAAATTGGTATGCTCACGATGTTCAATTGAAGATATCTTGAATTAGTTGAATCGTGATGATATGGTGAAATGTTGGTATGTGTTTAGACATATTTTGTGTAGGAAAAATGTTGTGAGAATTTCACTACATGGTAAGATTGGAAAGTGACATGAAATAGGCACCAAAATGTAGATTTTTCTCTGAGTATCGATACCTTTAGCAATTTTTTTAAATTTTCAAAATATCGAACCTTAAAATGGTATCGATACAAGGGTAAAAGTATTGATACTTTGAAAAAGTACTAATACCTTATGGTAAGTATCGATACTTTGATTTTAATTCAACTTTTCTGAAATTTTGAAGCTCAAATTGCTACCAGATTAATAGGTAGAGTATCGATACCTTATGGTTCTATTTCATGCTCGAGTCAACAAAAGAGCTTTCAGTAATCTTGATTGAGGCTCAAATTCTATTGTATGGCGTAATGTAAATGTGTTTAACATGTAAATGTATCTTTGAATGATCATTTTACTATATGTTTGATTGTAGTTGCTCCAGCAATGAATGTGGCATTTCATTTCTTGACACGCGATGATCGAATTCGGGTAAGGCGTTACATAAATAGCAATTATCCAAAGGACCCAAATGGTTATTAAACCATTTTTCTTTTAATGTTAGTGGGCAATAATGATGTTGACCATTTAAATTAAGCTAATTAAGGTTAAAGAATAAAAAATAGGTTTAATTAAGTTATAAACATGATTAATTAACAATTAATTTAATTATAATTATAATATATATAGTAAACTAAGTGGGAAAAGATGAGATATCATCATCTTTCCCATTTCTTCACTATCTAACTTTCGAAGAAATAAGAAAGAAAAATTCTTCAATGCTTTCAACATTCGGTTATTAAATTTCATAAGGTAACTAATCTAAATTAATGTAATTTTTATAGATTTATGGTCATGGGAGCATGATTTAGCTAGCCCATATACCAATTTGTAAAAGCAAGTAAAGTTTTAAAAAGTTGTCATTATTGATTTCTTGAAGAATTAGGCTTGAAATTGATAGATTTTAAGCTTAGATTATGGAAATAACTATATTGTAAAGTTAATATAGCTTGTTTGTTAAATTTGTTACATTATGTACCAAATTGACTAAATGTAAAATCTATTATGAAATTATAAAAGAAATAGAAAGTATAAAGTCCCTAACGAAATACGTGAAATCGATTTTAATCCGGCTAGGAACCAAAAGTTGTGTATATCCCGAGTTTAGAGACTAAATTGTATAAAGTACAAAATATGTGTCGGTTTGTATTTGGATATGGGTTGAATGAAATATGATATTTATTTATTGAACTATCGAATGTAGCAAAAAAATGACATCGGGCCATCGAGAGGGAAAGGAAAAGCAAGAGACATCGACGAGTGACGCGAGATATCGATTTGTACTTTTATGATTTGAGATAGATTTATTTACTTGCATATAAATGTTAATTATTTGATTGATCATTGAGGCGAGCATATGGTGTTATTATGAAATGTTTTGATTGAGTTTGATGTGGGATATTGAATTAAAGGATTAAACTAAATAAAATGAAAAATGACATGAATTACTTGAATCATGTTATTTGATATGGTAAATGGATAGATATATGTTGTATAGCATGTAATACATGTGATTTGATGATGAACCGAAATATGGTTGTGAATATGTTCAAGAAATGATATATGTACTGATCGTTGTTTTCACTATGTCAAAGTCTTAAAATTTATAAAAAGAATGATCGAACCTGGAAACTGACTATGACAACGATTTGAGGCAAGCGCACCTATCGAACAGTAGTATAGTTTAGTGGCAAGACCGGAATGTCGAACCCAAAGGAACTAAAAGTACTAATACTAACTCTCTTTTTATTATCTAGCCTAAAATAAAGGGAATTTGTGTGTTTAATCTAAATTAATTAACTACTAAACTAAAGACTCTAAGACAAAGAAGAATGAATTTGGGAAAATAACTTGAGGAAAAACCAATTGATTAAAACGACACCCAAGGAAGAATCCACCTAGACTTCACTTGTTATCTAACTCAACTGCATTTGATTTATTCATTTGACTTGATCCGTAAGATTCCCTAATGTATATTAAACCCTCTCGGTTTAATAACGCCTAACCCTAGGTTGATTAATTGAAATCTCTTTCTAATTAAAACCCCTAGAATTGCATTAACTCGATCTATGGAATCCCATATTAGGTTTCACCCTAATCCGGCAAAATCTCGTCACCCTATCTCTAGGCACGCGATCAACTCCGCTTAACTATGCTAGATCTACTCTTAGGTAGGGGACTTTTGCTCCTCCACCTAAGCACATCAAACTTGAATCAATATCCCTAAATATCAACACAAGAATTAAGAACACATAATTAAGAACAAGTCAAATATTTATCATATAATTCAAGAACGATAACAAGATTCATCTAAGTTTCATCCCCCTCGGTATCTCGAGGGTTTAGTTCATAACAATAAAAGAAAACATCTCGGAAGAAAAGATAAAACAAAACATAAGAAATCCCTAAAACTCCTCGAAGGAATTGAAGGAGAGTCCTCCGTCTTGAGTATAATTCAAAGCTTCTAGAGATGAATCAATCGGGCTATCCTCGAGTGAATCCCCACAACCGCAGCCTGCAGCTAGCAAGACGCCCTAGACGATAGCCTTGGGCTCCCTTTTAGGTCATACTTAGGTGTATATATAGGCTTTGGAATGTGTTTCTTTGCCCCTAAGTATCCCAATCCGAACGAAACTTTTCTTTGCCACGGCAGGCACGACCATGGCACACGCGTGTGAATCATGGCCAGCCGTGTTGGACTTCATTAATGAGGCACGGCCAGTGTGGTCTTGGGTCCAGTAGCCGCGCCAATTTCATGATCTCGCCCATTTGGCCCGCTTTTAAGCCCGCTTGTTCTTTTCATCCTCCTGCTTCCCGAGTATAAAACATGAAAATAAAGAATTAAGAGCACCAAATTACATAAAATAAGGGATAACTCATCCAAAAGCATGCTAAATGTGAGATTAAAATATGTTACTTTTACGGTTTATCAAATACCCCCACACTTAAGCTTTTGCTTGTCCTCAAGCAAAATTCTCAACTCATAATTAAAACAAACTTCCTCAATTCATGATAGTCATTGATAATGTTTCATTATAATTCAAAGATAATTTATACATGGATAATTCAACTCAAAGAGTCCTAAAGATTCAAACAGCCTAAGTCATACAATTGTAGCACAAAAACGTAGGTGTTTCCCTCATCTAAATAATTACCTCTCGATTCAAAATCGACAGATTGACATCCTCACTAAAGATTCACTCAAATCACACAAAGTGTTTAAGGTTCAAAATTAAGCACTCAAAAAGTCAAACATGAAAAGTTAATCCCATAGGCTTGTATGAAAATCAAATCTCTACCACTATGATATGAAATGATACACAAATCAAAAGGTCTTTAACAAGGTTGTAATGGGGCTTGAGTTAAAGTGTGGATAAAGGTGAATTAGAGGGTTAGAATCGAGATTGACCGACAAATTACCTAACCGTAAACAATGAACTAAATAAAAGTAATCAATTGAAAATTAATAATACTAATACTTGAGCTTCTTCTTCAATATTCAAACGTATAAGCTCATTTAATCACGAAACTAATAAGAAATATACTTTGACTTTTTTTAAGAACAAGTCATAATAAGGAATAAATTATCAAATAAAGATCATAGTTAGCAACCCACCAAATCAAATCTCAACATAAGGGTAGTTAAAAGGATAGTGATAACAAATAAAAAGGGTTTTGGGTTAATATTAGCGGGTAAGTCAATAAAGAGGTTTGTTAGGATTCAACGGTGTTCACTAGGGGTTAATTATGACGGTAGGTTTTAGTGGAGTAAGTGGGTTAAAACCTAAGTGCCTTTATCATCTCCAAGATATTAAATCAAAAAGTGTGGTCTCGACATGTATAATCAATGCAAGTTCTAGAATAACAAAACAATGTTGACACACTCATAATCAATAAAGTGAGCAAGAAAAAGAATATATGCTCTATACTGCTTAAAATCTCACAAAAATTATGGGTTTTGATGTCACTGTAATTTTCAAATTTCAAAGTAATATTTAAATTTAGGTAGACAACCTAGAAAATTTTTTTTTCCAAAAATAGACTTATCATGCTTGACTCTCTAGTATCTTAAAAGTTTAATCATCAATGCACAATTATCAATGACTTAATCCAAAACATATCAATAAAAATCATAAATCGTGAAATTTTCATTCTAATCATAATATGAGAAACTTACTTTAAGACAAAGGGTATAATTCAGGGGATTTGAGAATAATGCAAAAGTTTGGAATCACTTAAGATTCACCCCATTACTTAAGATGTACATTGCCCTCAATGTACAAAGATAGATAATAGCATGATAATAAAATCATAAGATATGGGGAGAAGTGAAACTTTCTCGAAAGTTATGGATGAAATCCTTGGAGGATGTTCCATGACAAGGATGTTGAGGGGTCGTGGTGGCTATGATCGGTATCGAGGTGGCTACCCACTATTACTGCGTCTAGATGAAGAAATTGGGTAGCTGTGAAGATTTAGCCAGAAATAATAATAATTTAAACCAGACTAATTATATAATTAAATAAAAGCAAGCTAAAAGTGAAGAAAATAAAATATGAAATAAAATTAAAAGAAAAGATAAATAGACCGGGAGAGTCCTTATTGTTGGATGGTTTGTGAGGTGGGTGTGATTTCTAAGGCCTTTGTGATAGAAGTGCTGGTCGTGGTCGAGGTGTGATTCCCTAGCAGCCTTTAGAACCCAAAACCAAGAAACTAAGATAAAATAAACAAAATTAAACATAAGAGAAATAAAGAAAAGGAAAATAAAGGAGAAGAGTAAAGAAGAAGAAAAAATTAAATGGTCTCAAAGACCCTTGGCTTTGTCGAGTAAATGAAGCGGCCGGCATGAACTTATGTAGACTCGGTCTCCGTGGGAGATTGTGCTTGGTTCTTCCGCTTCTTCGACATCGATGTGGTAGATCAAGGGTTTTGTTAGGAGAGGAATGGGAAAAATGAAAATGGTGGAAAGTTGAGAGTTAGTAGGAGAAGAGAAAAAAGGAGGGGTTTAAATAGATTTTCAAGCTCAATTAACCACGCCGCGTGTGTACCGTAGGCGTATAGGTCACACACTTTGCACTCACACGCCGTGTGTTGAGTATCTCAGTATCATTTCTCCCACGCCCATGTTCGTGGTGCCACGCCAGTGTGTAAACTACCAGAGGTGCGACCACGCAGCGCGTATCGCACGGCCATGGGGTGTTGTTTGCCCGTGGTGTGGTGGTTGGAGTCCGTGATTTGAAAATTAATTAAGCCTCGACTGTACTCGTACCATATCCGCCATGTCGGGCATTTAAGATCGATACATCCACACGGCCATAGCCTGCACCGTCGTGCAAGGTCGTGTGGCACGAATTTGCATTTTTGGTTAGTTTATAGTTAGGTACTATAAAGAAAGGATAAAATAGAATAAATAAGACAAAATAAAAATGTAAAAGTTAATGGGGTTAGTACTCGGTTGCCTCCGAGAAGCGCTCGTTAAAGTCTTAAGCTAGACTGCTCACCTCTCGTTACGACTAATCGTGGTGGTTTGAGGGAGTTGAAAGTCCTTCCTCATGCTATCCGGGCCATTATCATAATATAGTTCAAGTTTCCAGATGTGTTTATATTGAAAGTGCCAAAAATAGGATTACTTACCTCATCGTTATTAGCATGGAAAACACAACGATTACCCTAAAAGGATTTCTTTGTTAGTGTTAGGGTCGAGGAGGAGATATTTGAGGGTCTGCCTTTATCAATCAATACTTGATTCACGATTTTGAACTTGTTTGCCGCGTGAAGTGGCTGGATCTACCTCCTTTGTGTATCCCAATTTTTCCTTAAATGTGTCTTCCACTCGTTTAGATCATCGATTCTGAACTCGCTCCTCATGAGTTATTTCTTTGTTAAGTACACGATATGAGATCGGGTCAGCTTGTATTCTTTTGTGGTCTTCCACGAAAAGAAGGTTAATAGAATGTTATCATTCGAATTTATTTTCACCTTGATTATTTGATGTTCTAAATTGAATCGAGGCTTGAAGAGTGACTCGCCTCGTCACCCACGTAATATAAGTTCACCGCATCAACATCAATTTTAGTTCAGCGATTTGCTAAGAATGGTCTTCCTAAAATTAGGGATGGAAGGTTGTCCTCATCCATGTCTAAAACGACAAAGTTCATCGAATACAAATTTGTCAATTTTCACGAGTACATCTTCAATCATGCCCCTAGGAATGCTAACAATTTTATCGCCTAATTGAATGCTCATCCTAGTTTGTCGGGTCTCCTGAGTTCCTAATTGTTTAAACAATTTATAAGGCATGACATTTATTGCTGCTCAATCACTCTAACTAGCATTATCAATAGATAAACTACCAATTAAGCACATGGAATTATAAAACTCCTTGGATCTTTTAATTTTCGTGAGTAGTCTATTTTGCAATGCTACGAAAGACATTGGCGCTTAGTTCCACACGTGATGCTTCGTCTATCCTTGGCTTTTTTTCAACATGACTCTTTTGGAATTTTCTAGAGTCTCGCATCCGCATAAGAGCTTCAAGTAACGGTAAGTTAATATGTAATTTTTTTAAAAGTTTAAGAAACTTACCGAACTGTTCCTTTGTGGCCGCCTCTCGTTAATGCTTTTGATATGGTTAGCAGGTTGGTGCTCTTTGATTATCCGCTTTGGCTTATTATTACTTACCTCAACCTTACCTTTCTTCCGACCATGTTCTCTCAAGCCTCGAATTGGGCTTGTCTAACCCTTCACTATCTTGGTACATGGGCATGGCTTGAACTTGCTCCCTGGGTTGAGTCTAGATGTTGCTCAAAGAGTCTTCCAAGTGTGGTCTCTCGTAGGATTTGCTTAGCGAAGGTCTCGATTTGATCCTTGAACTCTTGTGTCAATGTCTCAAGTTTTGTTTCTATCTTTTGAAACGTGTTTTACATATTTTGGGAACGTTTTCTCAGGTCATATGAAGTTTTTCAGTATCTCTTCAAGGTTTGGCTTTTGGCACTGCAGTGGGTAGGGCTGTTGTTGGAAGTTTTGGGATTGGTTGCTGTCTTTGATTTCTTTGACCGCCCATAAGAAATTGGGGTGGTCTTTCCAACTTTGGATTATAAAGTATTACTATATGAAGTTAGTGTTAGATCAGAAATTGTTACCTATATAGTTCATTTGTTCGCTTCCTCCTATGCCCTATCCGTAGGGTGGCATCGTGATTCACCACTCCTTCACTTGCGGTCGATTTGCAGAATCGATGTGCTGCTGAAGAACCATATAAACCATCAAATTTTTTTATGTAGTAATTCTACCTGGTTTGAAAGCACGATCATCGCAGATCGATGTTGAAAACTCCGGAGTGCTTTTGGTGGCCTTGTCCTTGCAACTTGCCACCGATAGTTATTTAGTGAGATCTCTTCTATAGGCTCGTAGGCCACTTGGTGAGTTTTGTTGTTTAGGGTCCACTGTCACTAAATCGATTAGTTTCCTTGTTAAAGGATTCACACCATTGTAAAAGTTTGGACTCAGTAGCCACAAGGTGTAAGCGTGGTGTGGGCGCCTTCAAGAAATCTTTTGTATCTTCTCCCATGCAGTCGTAAAGTGTCTCCGAATCCATTCGCATAAAAGAAGAGATATCATTCCTCAATTTGGCGTTTTTGCCTGGGTGGAAAGATTTTAGTAAAAATTTTCTGGTCATCACGATCCCATGCATTGATTGACCATCGTGGAAGAGAATGTAACCAACTGTTTCAGCTTTATTCCCTCAAAGAAAGGAAATAACCGAAGGCAGATGGCATCATCGTAAAGCGCCATTTATCTTGAAGGTATCATTGTATTCTAGAAAATTTGCTAAGTGCGTAAGTTAGGATCTTCTGCATCCGTAAATCATCAAATCGAACAAATTGTTGTATCATCTCGTATAGTGTTAGGTTTCGGCTCAAAATTATTTCTGCAGCAATAGTGGGCCTAACAATACTGAGATTCAGCCTCGTTAAACTAGGTTTAGCATAATCATACATAATACGCTGGAGCATGATTTTCTACTATCTCTTGAGGTGAGCGGATGATTCTCCGCCATCCCCCTTCGATAGGATTGGTTTCTTTACTTTCTTGCTCTCCTTCTATTCTAGTGTTTAAGCTTAGCTTTATCTCTCTACTTCATTTCTATGATACTGTTCTTTAAATATCACCTGTCAGATTAGGGAGTCCTGTTTCTGTTCCTTCTTAGTCATAAACTAGAGAGTACCAAAGAGGAAACAATAATGTAAGAAAAATTAGCTAAGTTAAAAATAGCAATGCATGT